>VZRM01006189.1:23486-49780 GCA_013397955.1 Grantiella picta | reverse complement strand
TTTTTTTTTTTTTTTACATTTCCAAAGATTAAAAATGGGTTGAAATTGGAAAACACATATTCACTCCACACTGGAGCAAATCTGGGCACAGAATTTGCAAATCTCTACAAGTTGTACAAAAAGCTTCTGGAAATGCCAGTCCTCCCCTCTGAGCTGTTCCAAATCAAACACAAATTTCTGCGTGTGGGGCTTCCTCCAACTGCAAATGTGTCTCAGGGATTTGGTGCAACTCTCTCAGTGTGCCTGAAACGGAATAAATCTTGCTCTTATGTAATTCCCAACATGTTCCATCAAGCAGGTGAACGTGGGGCTGAGAGTTCAGCAGCAGTTTAGCAGGGGGAGGAACAATTCTTGATGTCTCACCTTCCTGGGGAGAGATCCTGCTGAAAGATGCCTCTCATTATGGCTGAGTGACTCTCCAACAGCTCAGGAGGTGCAGCCTGGGCTGTGAGGAGCCAAACATCTCCCTGTGTCATCCCCACGAGGCAAAACCATCAGCAGGGCTTTGGATGCGAGCGTGGAGCAGGGCAAGGGAGCAGGACAGCCACGTGGGAGCACCTCAGGTGGCCCTGAGCTCCAGGAGGTGATGCCAGAGCCTTTTCAGCACCTCGGCTCTGCCTCTCCCTCCATCCTGGGCACGGAGCCGAGACGGAGCCTGAGCCAGACTGAATGCTCCATTACCCTGCCCACCTCTGCACAGAGAGAGCCGTTTGAAGGTCGGGATTTAGCATGTGGAGCCCTCATAAATTATCCAGGGACTGGGCTGTGGAAATCCATCCCGGTGTGTGGCCTGTCCATCCCCTGCCCTGCGAGCTGGGTGGGACACCAGGAATTATTTCTTCTTTCCGCCTTTTCCCCGTGCCCATTCAGAGCCTTTGAACTGGGCCCTGGATGTTTTTTTTCCCCCAGTTTACCTGCTGCTGATGTGGATTTCCCATGGGATTTTCCTGGGATGTTAACCTGACAGTAACATCCAAACCCTGCTGGATGTGAGAGGCTCGTGTGAAAAATTCTGAGGCTCCAAATGAAAGAAAATCCTGCGGATGGGGGTGAGTGTTTCTCCAGTCAAAGGAGGCACAAATTCCATTGAAACAAAGCCATTCATGGGAATGCCAAGGGGTAATAAACACATTCCTTTTTAGAAGGAGAAAGGGAAGGGCAAGGAGCAGGTCTAGGATATGCAAGGAGTTTAAAAATGCTGCCAAGCTCACACCCACACAGAGGAGGGAGAGGCTCGGCTGCCACCTCAGTTCAAAGCCAATCCCTTGCGAACTGCTCTTCATCCCTGCAGGAGCACATTCCCTGCTCTGCGTCCCTGCAGGACCACATTCCCTGCTCAGAGCCACCGGGAAAAGGATGACACACATGAGATGCTCTGCCTCAAAAGCATCCTCGGGAGTTTTATGACTCAGCGCCGTTACAGCTCCTTTCTCCCTCTCTTTTCAGGATAAGGAGCTTGTCAGGAGTGCCTCACCTCTGGATTCCCCTCCAGGAAAACACCAGGGAGGTGTCACCAATTTTTCCTTCGCTTAACACTCTTCTTCTCCACTCACACACCTTTGTTCCACTGCCTGAAGGTTTTCCCATGCACGGGGAAGTGAATGGAGTGAAATCCGGTTGGAGAGCACTGGCAAAAATGTCATCGTGCTGAGCTGTGAAGCCAGAGGGCTTTTGGCTGCTCCTGAGCTTTTATCTGGGTCTGAAAAAGTTCACAGGGGCAAGAGAAAAGGAAGGGGAAAATAAAGTGTGAGCAGCAGGAAAGGATTGGGATGGTGTCCCTGTGCCCAGGTGAGAGTTCACCTGCAGAGCTGCTCCAGCCCTGGGGCTCAGCACAGCAAGGAGCTGGAGCTGCTGGAGAGAGTGCAGAGGAGGCAGCAGGATGAGCAGAGGGATGGAGCAGCTCTGCTGGGAGGAAAGGCTGGCAGAGCTGGGATTGTTCAGCCTGGAGAGGAGAAGCTTTGGGGTGAGCTCACTGTGGCCTTGCAGGGCCTGAAGGAGCTGCAGGAAACATGGAGAGAGACAATTGCCAAGGGCTGCAGGGACAGGACACAGGGAATGGCTGCAAAGTGCCAGAGGGCAGGGAGAGATGGGAGATTGGGAATTAGGAATTGTTCCCTGGCAGGGTGGGGAGGCCCTGGGATGGAATTCCCAGAGAAGCTGTGGCTGCCCCTGGATCCCTGGCAGTGTCCAAGGCCAGGCTGGACATTGGGCTTGGAGCAGCCTGGGACAGTGCAAGGTGTCCCTGCCATGGCTGGGGTGGAATGAAATGATCTTTAAGATCACTTCCACCCCAAACCATTCTGGAATTCCATGATCAGCAGGCTGTGAAGGTGAGGAGCAATCAGGGATGAAGCTCTCCTCCAGCAAGAGGCACAGGGAACACTGAATGCTCAGGGGCTGGAAGAAATGGTGCAAGGAAAAAACAACTTGAAAAAGTGGGGGGGATGATCAGAAGTGCTGGGGTTTCAGAGTGGGGAAAGCAAAACTTTTGGGGAGGACAACCAGCCTGGCTGTTCTTGCTGGGTGTGACCACACACAACACAGCCTGGATTCCTCATTCTCTTGGGAGTTGGATTTCTGGGACTCATTAGTTATTTAGGAGAGGTCCTGCCTGCACACTTGACACATTTTTTGGCAGCCTCCACCAGGGAATGTGTTGGATAGCAGGATTTCTTGTTCCTTTGGGAAAGAGGGATGTCCAGCAGCTCTGACAAGTGCCTTAGCTATCCCTGTGAGAGTTAACTCCATCAGGAATGGGGGGAAAATCACCTCCTCCACATGGAGCACACTGCCTTGGAGAGACAAAAGACTTCATTAAAACCAGACTCACCAGAGCTCGCTTTAAAAATTTTATAGCCCTTCAAATGTAAAACATATTTAACAATGGCCCTTTTGCAGTGTTATAAGCTCATTTATTAGTCTGGGGGTGTTCATAAATCCTCCTTTTATCCTCCTTTTTAGTTTTCCAAATTAACACATTTTCGAGGAAGGAGATTACAAGAGAGATGATGAAGTGCCAGATTTGATCTCCCAGGTCTTTTGTGCTCCTAGGGAGGAAAAAAAATCATTAAAAAGAAGGGGAGAGGCGAACAACAGAGAGCTGAGCTGATGGTGGTGATCAGAGAGGGTGATAAGGCTGCTCTGCTCCATCTCCTGTCCTCAGCCTGGTTTGGGCCAATATTCCAATATTCCAACTCATTCACTTGTCTGACAGATTTTCCAGGATAATATTCCAGGTTTCTGCTGCTTATAACTCCCACGCACCAGATTCCATGGTTTTCTGGTAAATAGGGAAGAGCAGCACCTTTTAACCTGAGTCTGAATGCAGTCCTGGGAGAAAAGTTGGATGATGGAATTTTGCAGGCATGAGCACAGCAAGGAGATAAATCCAACAGGATTTATGGCCAGGAGCTCATGGCTGGTCAGGGAGGATTTGGGAGAATCCATAGACAAATATCACCCTTCTGGGGTGATAAGGGGTGATGGGAGATTGTCGAATCCCTAGAGGGGAAATCCTGGAAAAATGAGAGGTCTGGGAACACTTGACCATAACCACTTGGATGGATTCTGCCCCTGGAATTTCTGGTTATTTATGAGCTCCCTGAAAGTGAGAATTTTGGAAATTTAGTAGAAACGGGGAATATTAAGAAATGTTGGTTGTTCCTTTACTAACAGTGCAAATCCCCTCCAGAACCAAAAACATCAGGATACTGGGAGGTTTTTTTGCAATTGATAATTGATCAGTCTGGTTCCTGATTGGTGTTGTTTTCATCCTTAAATGATCAGGGCTGAAAAAGAAAACAGAACAAACCAAACCAAAAGAAAAGAAAACCGAAAAAAATAAAACAAAAGCCCCCCCTAACCCCAACCCCCCCAGCTTAATTAGAGCCACATTCCCCCAATTTGCAGCTGAGCATTTTTGAAATGGGGCTGCAGCTCCTTCCAATTATGCAGAGCAATTAGAGAAGCTCATCAAGACATCCTGAGGTCTCATTAGAGAGAGTGTTGGTTGTTGCAGACATCTTCGGAGATTTCAGCAGTCTGGGGCTCGTCAGCCCCTCCCAGCCACATTCCCACTCTTTGGGAAGAGTCAGACCGTGACTCCTTTCTGTTTAAACACTGCTCAGTGATCTCCATTTATTGTAAATATTACTAATCTATATCGGATGATTTTTATTCTTTAAAAAATCTGATTTTTTTTCACCCTGTCAGAGGCTTGGGATAGAAAAAAGATCCCAACTCTACTGAGTTTAGTTGTATTTTTAGCTTTCTAATTCAGCTTTTGCAGGGAGATAAATACCATTTCCAAGGCAAAATTATTGGGTGTTTTCTTATAGGAAATAAGCGAAGAGCCTGTGCCTGAATGGTGGGAAATATAAATTTATAAATGTAAATTTTGGTGATGAAAGAGTTGAAATAAATAAAAAATATATTTTCTTAGGGTTTTTTTAATAAAACAGCATGGAGAGGAGCAGGAGAGATTTTGAACTGGATGCAGTGGATCCTTCTGCTGGTGGAAAACAGCGCTGGGGATCAAAGATGAAATCACACAGTTTGCTGAGGAAGTTTTTTTTAATGAATAAAAATTAGTTGCGATTCTCTTTATTTGTGTTGTTTCTCCTTTCCCCTTCTGTTCTTTGGGCTCTGGTTGTGTTTTTTTACTGCTGGTGGTTGTCATGGAAAAGGTTGCCAAAAACCAAGAGATAAGAGCAGAGGTTTTCAGTGATATTTTGGTTCTTTTTGGAATGCTGCCCTGAGGTTTAAGGAGAAAATTCATGGGAGAAACAAAACAAATTATTTCAGAGAGAGTTGCTTTTTGAATTCAGGAGGCAGAGGGGTGGAGGAGTTGATTCCAGAGGGTGAACAAACCATCCCAGCTGGCATGGATGGCATTCCTCAGGAGCTCAGCCTTGGATTGTTCCCAGGGTGAGGTTTCTGGCACTTTTGACGGTACAAGAAAATCAAGTTCAGAAATGTCTTTGTCATCGTTGTCACTTTAATCCACTCCCTTGGGGTCACAAGGTGCTCTCAGCTGGTTTTTCCCAAACTGGAAATTAATATCTGTGGCATGGATATGTAGAGCTTTTCTGTAAAACCACAGCCCCAAATTTTGCCTTCACTTCGGAGATTCATGGAATATTTTGGGCTGGAAGGAACCTTAAATCCCACCCAGTGCCACCCCAGCCATGGCAGGGACACCTTGCACTGTCCCAGGCTGCTCCAAGCCCCAGTGTCCAACCTGGCCTTGGACACTGCCAGGGATCCAGGGGCAGCCACAGCTTCTCTGGGAATTCCATCCCAGGGCCTCCCCACCCTGCCAGGGAACAATTCCTAATTCCCAATCTCCCATCTCTCCCTGCCCTCTGGCACTTTGCAGCCATTCCCTGTGTCCTGTCCCTGCAGCCCTTGGCAATTGTCTCTCTCCATGTTTCCTGCAGCTCCTTCAGGCCCTGCAAGGCCACAATGAGCTCACCCCAAAGCTTCTCCTCTCCAGGCTGAACAATCCCAGCTCTGCCAGCCTTTCCTCCCAGGTTCATCCCTCTGCTCATCTCCTGCTCTGCTCTTCCTGAAATTCCTGGTTCTCCCTAGGGATGATTTGATTATTCCCAGGTTTCCAGGTTTCCCTGTGATGCTCCTGCATTTCTGACCATGCCAAGAAACTTTGGATGTCTTCCCAAAGAGCTCTGGATACATAAATGGAGAGAGAGGGAAAAAATGAGAGGGAAATCTTGAATGCTAAGCCTGGAAGATGCCACTTCATTTGTCCCACACATCCTCATTAATTTGTGTCACCAAATAGGAGCTTCCTAATGAGGACAAAGAAAGCTGAAGCAGCAGCACATCAAAAATCTCTGTAGAGATTCCCAGGATTTTGAAGATGTCAGGCTTGGGAGGAGGGCAGCAAACCTTCTGGGAATGTAGAGCGAGATAATTCTTTAATGAAAAGTGAATATATTGGGTATGAATCACCTCTTTAGCTGAGACAAAGCAGAGGTATTTATTTTCCTGTCTGGGATCTTTAAACTCTGCCCACAGTTTCGGGTGTCGGTTCTGATCACGGGGAGATTTTTCTGTTCCTTCTCTGGTCAGGAGACAGGAGTGAATTTCATTGATTTCACTGTGGATTAATTAAATTTTAGCTGATTAATCACTAATGAAAGTATGACTGCTTTGATAATTTACTCTAGCACCAAGCTCAGTTTAAATATGAGAAAAAATTGTTTTATTTGGTATAATTCACTGCTTTTTGTACCATCCATTCCCACCTCTATATTTGCATGCTCCAAAAACAGCCGTGGATTTGGTTTTTTTAGGTGCCTGAGAGTTTGGGGAAATTATTAACCACTAATTTTAAGGGGAATTGGATGGCTCAGATCCCCTTCCTCCTGCGTGCCAGGAGAATATTTTCGATATGAAAAGCAACAAGAATCCAACCTGATTTCACTGAGTTCTCCTGGCTGAATTGAGGAATGGCCACATTAATCTGAAGCTCCCAGGGCTGGACTGAGGAACAGGAAACTCCAGGATCTTCTCCAGCTGACTTCCTCCTCTTCCCTTTGGAGACACTTTCCTTCTAACCCAAGGAGATTTTTGCAGTTAAAAAGAACCACTCCATCAAAACACATAAATCTTTGTGGCTTTTTCCAGCTTAGGCTCAGTTTTAATGATAGTCTCCCCTCAGCTCGGTAAAGATCAATTAATCTCAAGCCTAACTCTTGGACAGTCACACTAGAATGGGTTTTGAGTAAAACATTAAATTGGCTCATGCACAAAATTCCAAACGCCTTTGCTGGAGTATCTGTGTATTTTAGACAGATTTCATCTCAGTTTGAGATCCCAAAGCTCATCCCAAGTTGCCTGAATGGGACTGGAACTGTTTTTTTACGAAGTAAAATCCTGGTGCTGACGGTGGCAGATCAAGGCATCACTCCCAGAATTCCTGGAGCTGTGGTGGCCAAAGGCTCCTCTTTTCCAGGGAAAAAGGGAGTGGGAAACATCCCAGACAGCCAGGGAATGCCAGAAGAAGAAAGAAGAAAGAAGAAAGAAGAAAGAAGAAGAAAGAAGAAAGAAGAAAGAAGAAAGAAGAAAGAAGAAAGAAGAAAGAAGAAAGAAGAAAGAAGAAAGAAGAAAGAAGAAGAAAGAAGAAAGAAGAAGAAAGAAGAAAGAAGAAAGAAGAAGAAAGAAGAAAGAAGAAGAAAGAAGAAGAAAGAAGAAAGAAGAAGAAGAAGAAGAAAGAAGAAAGAAGAAGAAGAAAGAAGAAGAAAGAAGAAAGAAGAAGAAAGAAGAAAGAAGAAGAAAGAAGAAGAAGAAAGAAGAAGAAGAAGAAGAAGAAGAAGAAGAAGAAAAGAAGAAGAAGAAGAAAGAAGGAAGAAGAAGAAGGAAGAAGGAAGAAGGAGGAGGAGGAGGAGGAGGAGGAGGCAGCGGCCCAGCACAGCTCTCCTTCCTTGGAGCTGAGGTGGTGACACTTCCAAGCAGCCCTCAGAATTCCTGACCCCATGGCTGAAACCACAAGGTCATCCTTCTTCTGCAGGGATCAAAGTCCTGCCCTGCCATGTGCAAGGAGCGTGTGGAATGCTGGAAATGAGAACTTTATCCGCCCAGGAAGTGTTTTCTTGCAATAATTTTCCAGTTTTGGTACAGAAATACCTTGCTGAGGGAGAGATGTTGTGCAAGGCCCTGGCTCTGAATATTGCACCTCTAATCCTGCACATTCAAGAGGCACTTGGAGCTCCACTTCACCAAAATGGGCAACTTGTAGCCAGCAAAGAGTTCAAATTTCAGTTGGGAAACCACAAATTGCGAAGATAACTGGGGAATTGTGGGGGAGAAACATGGCTTGTGCTGCAATTGCAGCCCAAGAGACCATCACTGATTCCATGAGCTGTGGGACTGCAGGAATCCACGGACGTGAAACGCAGGATCAGTGGAATATTTGCATTTGTTTCCCAAGATGGACAAACCCAAGGAGTTGAATTCATGAGGGCAACTCCAGGTTTTACTCACCTGGTTTTGTTCCCAGCAGGACTAAACTCCATTCGAAGGGAAAAGGCTTCAAATTGCACCAGGGGAGGTTCAGATTGGATATTGGGGAAAAAAATTCCCTGCAAGAGTGGTGAGGCTTTGGAATGAGCTGCCCAGGGAGGTGATGGAGGCTGGAAGAGTTCCAGAGGTGTCTGGATTGGGAATTTTGGTGATGTTGGGACTGGATGATGCTCAAGATCTTCTCCAGCCTTGATAATTCTGTGATTCCCTAATTATTACAAATTTATTTGTGTGTTTCCCCCGAATAACCCCAAATCCCAGGGATAACAGCAAGAAAAAATCCCAGTGTTGTTCCCAACACCCAAATTAGGAGTGTGACAGATGTTAACAGGGAATATTTTGACAAGGAACAGCAGGAAAAAGCAAAGAGAAGGGTGAATTTCCCTTTTCCAAGCAGGCCTCTCTGGTTTTGGCAGCAGGGAAAATGTTTATATTGCTCTTGGGTTTCATTTGGGTTCTGTAACTCCTTAAAAAGCTTCTGTGGGGCAGAAAAAACTCCCTGGGACGTGACAGAGGGGAAGCTCTCACTTCTGGGCTGAAAAGGGATTTATTTCACAATTGTGTGAGGTAATTTAAATCCAAAGTTAACTGAGGAGCATAATTTCTTCTGAGTAAAACTCCTTAAGGTTGTCGTGTGTGTAAACACTGCTGAGGAGGATTTCTATGGAGGGGAAGTGGAATTATCCTGTCAGGAGAAAATTCTGGATAAGAGAGTGGGGGAAAAATGCGACAAGTGGTTGGCAAGGAAAAAAGAATCTGTGTATATGAACATCAGGGTTTATTTGGAAAAATAAAATTTTCTCTCTCTCAGTGTTTGGTTTGAGGTGGAAGTGACCTTAAAAATAATTTCATTCCAACCTTAGGCATCTCCCGCTGTCCCAGGCTGCTCCAGCCTGGCCTTGGACACTGCCAGAGATCCAGGGGCAGCCACAGCTTCTCTGGGAATTCCATCCCACTCCCTCTTCACCCTCCCAGGGAACAATTGGTTTCCAAAACCCAAACCACACTTTTCTTACATATAAGAATTTATCCAGAAAAAAAAACGGTGACCTCATGGTGATAACAACTCCAGGGGTCTGAAATCAGGCAACTCCAGGCAGGAAATTCCCTCCATAAATGCAATTTCTTCTGGCAAAGTGATTATTGATGTGTTTGATTTGCAAAATGCTTTTTCTCCTTCATTGTTAAGTGGAAATATTTGCAGGTTGTGATTCATTTTAATCAGTATCACCCTGATTTTAGGGTCTCTCCTGCCATTTCCAAGGGAAAGGAGAGGAAAAGGCTTCAAATTGTACCAGGGGAAGCTTGGAGATTTGGAAAGAAAATTTCCCTGGAAGAATGGTCATTCATTTTAATATCATTACATTACATTACTCTCAAATACTCCATATTTTCCTGATTTTGTCTATTCCTGCCTGCTGCTCTTTTTCCCCAGTATTCCAATTAAAAAACAAGGCCAGGGAAGGGTCAGCCTTAAAAACAATCTTCTCTGCTCTTTGAAACAGAGTGAGCTCAACCACAAAATAAACCACTGTGGAAAATGACTGATGAGATGAGAATACCTTTGCATCCATGGGAGCAACAAACCATTCCAAACCAGTCCCAAATTAGTCCCAAATCCATCCCAAACCAATCCCAAATCCATCCCAAACCAGTCCCAAACCTTTCCCAATCCATTCCCAAACTATTCCCAAACCATTCCCAAACCAGTCCCAAACCAGTCTCAAACCATTCCCAAACCATTCCCAAATCCATCCCAAACCAATCCCAAATCAGTCCCAAACCAATCCCAAACCCTTCAATGGTCTCTTACCACAGGTTTTTAACTCCCATTCTTAAAACATTTGGAAAATATCCATAATATCCAAAAATCATCTTTCCTAACCGAAAAACCTTAATACAAAAGAAATTTCAGGCACCAGTAAGAGTCAATCCTGGTTTGGGATTTAGGAATGAAATTCTCGTTGACTTCGAGCTTGTGGGGCTTCCAAACGAAGAATAGCAAAAATTCCACACCAAAAAATATTCCCAATGTATTAAATTTGGAAAATTTCAAGGGAAGGGAAGGGAAGGGAAGGGAAGGGAAGGGAAGGGAAGGGAAGGCTGTGAGGGGGAGCTGAACAGCAAATCCCCTCCTCCAGCCCCACCATCCCAGCCAGAAACCAGATCCCAGGCCCGGAGCCATGAGGCCACACAGACATTGAGTCTAAATTTCATGCACTTCCCTCAAGTGATGATGTAATTCCAAACTTCTCCGGAGTGCAGGAAAATTAATGACTCAGCGTCTTGTTTCAGCTCCCTCCAGCCGTGCTTTCAGCTTTGGTCAGCATCAACCATGGATTTTTGGGGCTGGGAGGAGGGGGGATCAGGGTGTCACTGTCTCTGGGTCTTGTTCCCATCAAATCCATGTCACAAATCCTTCCAAACTCTGTTTTGGGAACTGCACACGTGGCTTTGGTATCGAGTAACAGCCTTTGCATCTCGGTGGAGGGAAGGAAATAGCAAAGGGAAAGGGGAAATGAAAGCAGGCGGAGGGAAAAAATCCCACATAAAAATAGGGACGATGTGAGTGAAATGGAGATTATGATTCAGTTTGCTAACCACAGCTTCAAGATTTGTGAGCAGGATGTGACTTCATGCTCTGGTGGGGACCAGGAACCAAAATGGGTGAGTGAATCCCTCTGAACGCTTCAGGTCTAATTCTATTTGGGGTGAAAAAAAGAACCCAAATCCTTTCCAGTGGTATATTTGGCGTTCCAGCTAATTCCCAGGACAAAAAGTCTGTCTCAGCTCCTGCTGTGTTCTGGCAGCCTCCAGAGCCAGGGGGGAGCTGCTCCTTCTGGACCTTTAGGGATGAGGAAAGAGCAAATGGTGGCAGCAGGAATTGTTCCTGCCTGGCACCTGAAGTGTCCCAGTGTGACAGTGCTGTCACTGCAGCCCCCGGGGGACATGGGGACTTCAGCTCTTGGAACCTCAGCTGGCAGAAATCGTTCCCTCAGCCTCTGCTGCAGAGCTGAACGTGCAGGTTTTGAACCCCACGTGGCCCCAGACGGTGCCCAGGTGGCCAAGGAGGTCACTGGGATCAGGCTGGATCACGAATTGTGTCCAGCAGGAGCAGGGCAGGGATTGTCCCCTGTGCTGGGCACTGAGAGGTCACAGCTCAAATCCTGTGCTTGGTTTTGGGTCTTCACTTCAAAATGGCATTGAGGGGTTGGAGAGTCCAAAGGGAATGGAGATGGGAAAAGGTTTGGAAAACACATCCTGGGAGGAGCAGCTGAGGGAGCTGGAGGAGCTCAGTGTGGAGCAGAGGAGCTCAGGGGAACCTCATTGCTCTGCACAACTCTGACAGGAGGTACAGTGAGGGGGTCAGGCTGTGCTGAGTGTCCCGAGGGAAAGGAGGAGAGGAAATGGCCTCAGATTGCACCTGGGGAGGCTCAGGTTGGAGATCGGGAAAGAAAATCCCCTGTCAGAGTGGTGAGGCCTTGGAATGAGCTGCCCAGGGAGGTTTGCAGTCCCTGTGTCTGGCAGTGTTCAGGAGGAGTCTGGATGTGGCCCTTGGGGACATGGTTTGGGTGATGCTGGTGCTGCTGGGGTGGCACTGGGTGATCCTGAAGGGCTCTTCCCACCTTGGTGATTCCATGATCCTGTGCACTCAGATTTCCAGGTGCTGCTTTGAGCCCCAGGTTTGAGGTCTCCAGCCCTTCCCCTCACCCCAGGGATCAAAGCAATTCCCACATTTGGGAATGTGGTGATGCTCCTGATGGTTCTGCCGTGGACTCAGAGCAGATTTTCTCCTGTCAAGCCTTCCCCAGGCTGAGTTTGCTCAGGAATGATGATCCAATCTCCAAAGGTGTGGGAAGTGGCTCTGCCCAGCATGGGGTAAAACAACTCCAACTCCCCCAGTTTGCAAAGCTGTCAGTGAACAGCTGCTTTTGGGGTCGGATGGAGCTGAAACCAACCTGACTCATCCATCTCAAAATTCACCTTCTCGATAAAACCTGGCACAGGGCAGGGTGAGACAGACAGAGCACCTGAGAGCAGATCCAGAAGGGAAAGTGCTGATAACTTATCTAAAGCTGCTGAGTCTACACAGCTTCATCCCATAAAAACCCAATCCCACTTTTTATTTGGAGGGTTTTCCAACATAACTCTCATGGGGAGTGTATGGAAATTCCTCCCTGGAGTGAGGACACCCTTTGGGGTCACTCCCTGAGGCTGGGTGGGATTTTCCCCCTTTCCTCGGTCTGGGTGAGTAACATCAAACTCTACTTAATTATTGTTTTTTCCTAATTTTAATATGATTGCTTCAAAACGGTGAAGTCCCCCCACAGTTATATCTACCTGAGCTGTGTAGCAAATAACTCTGTTTAAGGTATTTCACTATAAATATAACAACAAATTATTTATTTATATAAATACCAGTCCTTATTTCCTTAGTCCTCAGGGACAAATTGCATAAATTATATTAATTGCGCCTCTAGAAAGTTTCAGACATAAATCCTGAAGATTTGCTGTGCTTTTCAGGGCATTCATTCCTTTTGTGGGCTGCCAGAGGGTGTCTCAGGAAAGCTTGGGATCTGAACTGAGCTTTGGAAGGTGGTGGACAAGAACGGGATGGGGTGGCATTTGGGATCCCAGAGCTGCCATGGGGAGCCTGGATTATTTCTTGGTCCCGTGTGAGGTGCCCTCATTCCTCTTTATCCTTCCCAAGGTCTCATTTCTGCCTGATGGGGTGATTCCAGCAATTCCATTGAGTGATTCTGTAATTTTTTACCTCTGAAAACCACCCTGAATGGCCCACAACCTGCTCAAAAGTCCTTCTTAAGCTCTCATAAGGTGTTTTATATTTTCTTTTCTTACCTCCCTAGATGTGGACAAACCACGGTGAATATAACCATGGGACAAGTGAGATTTGAAGCAGATCCCATTGCCCTCCACACCCAAATATCCCAATTTTTCTCCCAGATCAAACCCACCCAGCCCTGCCCACAGTGCCTTTTCCTCCTCCTTTCCTCCCTCAACTCAAACCCACAAGACATTTCCAACATTAGCAACGGTTCAGCGCATAAAAGGTTTTCAAACCCTCGCTTGCATCTCCTCTAAATGAGCAAAATAAATATCTGGGGAGCTTTTTGCACATGTCAACAGTGAAGCAATTTGTGTAGGCAGCTCTGGAAACAGTGACAGAGTGAGGAGCTGCGCATAGCTTGGTAATAATATCATCACTGTCTAGACAACTCCACAATTAACAGCCAGACAGACCCAGGCCTTCTGTAAGGAGTCTCCAACAATAAAAAATATTCCTCCACGGGGAAGAAAGCCACAGCTCTCTCTCCCTGCTACCTTGCAAAGGCACATTGGAATTAATTCCGTTTCAGAGGTTTTCTAAGAGGAGCTGCCTTTGCTCAAGTGTCTGCAAAAATTGCTGTTGGGGAGGATCTTCCTGTCGAAACATCTGGTTGAATAGTCTCTGATTTGGTCATTCTGGGCTGCTTCTCCTCTTTTTGTTCGCTTCAGAAAACGTTCTTTTTAGAGCTGTAGCAATATCGGGGAAAACTCTGGAGAAATAATGGTTTTCCACGCAGAATTTCCAGCGAGATTCTGTTAAAATCCCAAGTTTTCACGCTTCACTAATTCACACTTCCTGATTTTTGTCAGTCCCCCAAAGAGCTCCATATTCCATAGGGATAAGCCCAGGGCAAAGGCTTATCACGTTGCCCTCAGTTTTTATTGTTCAATAACTTTATTCTTCATTCCCCGTGCTGCACAATTTGGCTTGGAAAGCTGCAGGCAGGAATGGCATTGGATC
Source organism: Grantiella picta (assembly GCA_013397955.1). Classification (NCBI taxonomy): domain Eukaryota; kingdom Metazoa; phylum Chordata; class Aves; order Passeriformes; family Meliphagidae; genus Grantiella; species Grantiella picta. The sequence goes on along the minus strand of VZRM01006189.1, from coordinate 35,928 downwards.
ATTCTTATTCAGAGGATTTGCCACGGAAGGAGGAAGAAAATTCTGCAGAATCCCAATTTTTCCAACAAAAGTCAAGGTTTATCTCTTCCTGTCTTGACTCAGCCTAGGGAGTGACAGTAGGAGAAGATGATTTTTAAGATCCCTTCCAACCCAACCTGTTCCCGGAGCTGCTTCTTTTTGTAGGACTCAGTTCTGGCTTCAGGAATGGACACCACGGAAAACCCTTGGAATGCAGTGAGGATCCCATGTTTCCCATGTTTTGGAGCAGGGAATGTGTGAGATTGCTGCTGGCATCAGCAGCACCTCCAAGGCAGGAATGGGAAGTGATGACAGCTAAGGAATGTTTTCCCTCAGTGCTCCCAGGCCAAGGCAAACAGGCCTTGGGGATTTACCCCATCCCTGCCCTCCCATCCCATCCCACGTCAGCTGAGTTTTGTTAGGAAACATCCCGAGGTTCTTTCCCCCCTCTGGGGGTTGTAGGATAATAGTGGGGTTGGATTTTCATCCTCCCTTGCTTTGAGGAGCAACCCCAAAGCTGTGAGTGCTCAAACCATGAGTCAGCTGCTGCTGCTGCTCTGGGTTCATCCCGTGGCTCATCAGCTCCTTTTCCAGTGAGGAATGTGAGCAACACCCCAAAGACATGGAAAAAGTCATCAGAACATGACAGGGTGTTAAAAATAAAGGCGTTTTTGTCCAGGGCTTCCCACACTGACAGAAGAGAGGAGCAGGGTGATGTGGTTCACACTAAACCAGGACTTGGCTCTGCAGTTTTTGGAAGCAGAAGAAACCAAATTCCACTTAAAAAAAAAATCAGCAAAAGCTCTTTGTTCTTAGCACTGTCAACGTCTCCAAGGAAGAGATGGCTGGAAAAATGTGTCTTTTCCTCAGACAACTGCAACATCCATGGGAATTTTGAAATCAGGAGGTCAAGAGTTGAGCTGAGCATGTCGAAGCTTCGTTCATGACTAGGACCAAAACCATGCCAGTGAAATTCCCACCCTGAGTTCTGGGGATGACAGGAACGTTTGGTGGGAATGTCTCTCCACACCCAGAGCTAAGGAAGGAATATATTCCTTGGTCAATATTCCAGAGGCTCAGCAGCGCTGGCTGTGCTCCAGCCTGGAGCCAAGTTTAGATGTGAACAACTGAATGTGATGCAATAAAAACCTGCTTATTCCCTCTGCCCTGGTTTCACAGGATTGTGGAATCATCTAGATGGAAGAGCCCTTCAGGATCAGCCAGTGCCACCCCAGCAGCACCAGCATCACCCAAACCATGTCCCCAAGGGCCACATCCAGACTCCTCCTAAACACTGCCAGAGACAGGGACTGCAAACCTCCCTGGGCAGCTCATTCCAAGGCCTCACCACTCTGACAGGGAAATTTTCTTTCCCAATCTCCCCTCTGAGCCTCCCTTGGAGCAAGGGAACAGGTCAGGAAAGAGAGGAGGAGCCCAAAAAAACCAGTGTCCACTTTTCTTGGGGAATCACAGTGTGAAGCTGCTCAAAGAGGATTTTTTGGAAAATCCTTTTTTCCAAGAAATATATCCTGGGAGAAACAGCTGAGGGAGCTGGGAAAGCAGCTCAGTGTGGAGCAGAGGAGCTCAGGGCAACCTCATTGCTCTGCACAACTCTGACAGGAGGGGCAGGGAAAGGAGGAGAGGAAATGGCCTCAAATTGCACCAGGGGAGGATGAAGTTGGAGACTGGGAAAGAAAATTTCCCTGTCAGAGTGGTGAGGCCTTGGAATGAGCTGCCCAGGGAGGTTTGCAGTCCCTGTGTCTGGCAGTGTTCAGGAGGAGTCTGGATGTGGCCCTTGGGGACATGGTTTGGGTGATGCTGCTGGGATTGGATGATCCTGAAGGGCTCTTCCAGCCTTGACTATTTTGGAATTTTGTGATTTCCCACTTCTGATAGTCACCCACCCTGTTCTGTCACATTTTCTGAGTGGCAAGCTGCCTTTTCCCAGCCCAAGCACCTTGTTTTCCAGAGGGTCTCCTCTAATATGCTTCAATATTCCTGTCATGACAGATTCCCGTGCCTTGACAGACACAGTGGTTTTTTTGCAGGAATGCACACGGAATGGGAAACATTCTTTTCTGAGTTTCGTTTTCCTTGTGGTTTTCTTAGGCTTCAATATTTGCACCAATCCTTGTTTTCGCCGTTCCTCATTTAAATCAGGAATGCCAGCCTGCAAAAGGCAATGCAGGAATTGCACAGGGAGCACCTCCTGCCCTACAAAACTTCCTTTTCCTGCTAGGTTTGGATGGTGGTGGCTCTGATTTTGCTCCCCGTGGATGAGCAGCTTCCTTCCTGGATGCTCTTCAACAAATCAGTTCAGGATTCACTCTGGAAAGAAAAACTGTGGGAGATTTGACCATTCCTGTGTTCAGTGTTCAGGAAATGAAGGAATTCCTGGTCAAACCTTAGGAAGAAGACAACCTGATTATCCCAACCAGCTCCACGTGAAACTTTCTCATGGAAAAAGGTAATCCTTGACCTCAGGAAGTGCAAAAGACTTTAAACTCCAATTTTCCTGGCGTTCCTGAGTTGTTCCATGGGATGTGGGGTAAAACAGAGCGAATCCAAGGCCAGCTGTCCTAACTCCAGCTTTCAGGGAGTGTGGCAGTGGAAGCAAAAAGCAGTGGGATGATCTGTGTGTCTGGGGCTGCAGGTGAGACCATCCCTGTGCCAGAGCTGCCTTTGGATGCTGGAGCAGCCCGGGAATGCTTTCCCTGATGTCTTGGCCACTGATCTGAAATCTCTTTTTAAGGGAAATGCTCGAGTCTGGAAAATTATTGTGCAGCTTCTCAGACATACTTGGGCAATCAGAACATCCCCACGGAGGATGTGAGTTCATCCCTGTGCTCAGACTTCCCCCCCTCCCCAGAACATTTGGGGAGCGCTTTGGACAATGGAGAGCCTGAAAGGAGACAGAGAGCTCCACCACTTCCCAAAATTAGGGTTTTGTTCCAGACCAGCTACTGGCCTCAAGCAAAAAAAAAAAAAACAACAAACCACCAAACAAACAAACAAACGAAAAAACACAAACAAAAAACCCCCTAAAAAACCCAAAAACCCACAAAAAAACCCCCAACCAACCAAAAAAACCCAAAAAACCCAACAAACCCAAACAAACAAACAAAAAAAATCACCAAAAACAAAAACAAAAAAAACCCAAAAAAGAAAAAGGAAGGAGAAGCTCAGTTTGAAGCCTTTTTCCCACTCGTGGGTGAGGAGCAGCCAGTTTTTGGGGAATGCTTGAATTCCTCAGCATCTGCTCCTCTGGGACACCAGGCTGGGAGAAGGGAGGGGTGACGTGAAGCAACTCCCAGCCCAAATTTCCAAACAATCCAAGCACACAAAAGCTCCTCTTTAAAGAGTTATTTGAAACTTGTCCATGGAAGTAAAGGCTGGAAAACTCTTTACCAGTTCAAAACCCCTCATATTCCTTTAAAAGAGGTTTCCTATCAAATCCCGGCTGCTGAAGGCAGCAGATTCCAGCAAAACTCCTTTCACCAATGGACACAATTCATTTTATTAAAAAAAACCCCCAATCCTGGCTGTCCTGGCTGTGTAGGTGGGTGAGAAAATGCGAACAGCTGCTCTCACTGCAGGAGCAGCCTGCCAAAAATCCTTGTGCTGTGAACAACTGTGCTAAATTTGGTTCCCTGCTGTGGATTACTCAGTAGCCAGGCTCTCTCCCTGCTCTCATCCCAAACACAAAGCCCTCTCTATCAAAGGCAAATGATTCCAGAAGCTGTCATCGAGCACCTGGGAATGGCAGCGCTTCATAAATGATCCAGGGGTTTTGATAAATGAGGGGGAAGAGACTCATTTTTGGAGAGTTTGGCACTGGGAACAGCCCTGGGGACAGCTGAGCCTCAAGGGGTTGGTTCTGCTGTCCCTCCAGGACAGGCAGGGATGGCACTTGGTCCTCCCTGGAGTCCTGGGGGAGATGTGGGATGGCAGCACATCCAGCAGGGTCCCCATCAACGGGACACAGAGCTCCCCTCAGGGTCCTTGTGTCCCTGTGAGGTGGATCAGCCATGTCCAGATGGGATGGAGAATGTCCAGGGATGGGAATGGAGGTGGGAAATGGTCTGGAGCGACAGGAACAGCTGAGGGAGCTGGGAAAGAGCTGAGCCTGGAGCAAAGGAGGCTCAGGAGAACCTTGTGGCTCTGCACAACTGCTGCCAGGAGGGGACAGCCGGGGGGTCAGGTTGTGCTGAGTGTCCCAAGTGAGAAAACGAGAGGAAATGTCCTCAAATTGCACCAGGGGAGGATCAGGTTGGAGACTGGGAAAGAAAATTTCCCTGTCAGAGTGATGAGGCCTTGGAATGAGCTACCAGGGAGGTTTGCAGTCCCTGTGCCTGGCAGTGTTCAGGAGGAGTCTGGATGTGGCCCTTGGGGACATGGTTTGGGTGATGCTGAGGTGACAATGGCACTGGCTGATCCTGAGGGCTCTTCCCACCCTGATGATTCCATGATCCTGTTGAATGCACCCCTTGGGCTGAGCTGGAGATCTCCATGGAAGAGTTTGTGTCCTTGCTGATGGGGTGGACATTTGTCCCTCATCCTCATGGAAAGGTGGAAGTCACTCTTCCAGACATTATCCCAAGCATTTCCACTCCACTGCTGCCCAGTGAGTCCAGCTGGTGACCAGGACTTCAGCTGTGGCCACCTGCAAAGCCACTGCAGCAGGGACAGCCTGGAATGGAGGTGTCTGCCGAGTTCCTGAGGTGCTGTGATGGAAAATTCTCACAGAATCATGGAATCACCAAGGTTGGACGAGCCCTTCAGGATCATCCAGTGCCACCCCAGCACCTCCATCAGCACCCTCAAACCTCATCCCCAGCTCTGACATCACCCTCAGCAACCCCAGAGTCCAAAGGCGTTTTGGAGCTTCCTGTGAGCCACAACTTTTCCCCATTTTTGAGGAAAATCCTCTCCTATAAACGCTTTTGTTTATGATCTGCCACCTCTGTCTTTCATTTTCTTTCAGCCTGCAATTTTCTGGATGAAACTCTTGGCTCTCAGTTAACTGGAGATTTAATGAGGAGGCCAAGCAGTGGTGGTGAGACACAAACCCAACATCTGGAATGGGCAGGATTGGTGGCTTAGTGAAACCCCTTAATTAAAACGAGGTTCTTCCATCCTCCCTGCCCTGTGTGGATGATGGATGCTCAATCCCAGAGTGGTATTAGGATCACATCAGCCATCGATTAAACACCAGGGAAATTGGCTTTGATGTGTCAGGTGCCTAATGAAGATGAAATTCTGGGAGCAGCACCGTAGCAGATCTTTCTGCAGGCTTTGCTCAGCCTTTCCTACAAAATTCCAGCAAAACCTCCAGCCTTTAAACTCTTTCCAAGGAGCAGGGGCTGCTCAATCTCCGTTGGAAATTCCTTTTCCAACTTGAGGAATGATTTTCTCCCAGTCCTTTGGTCTTCAAACACCCAAAACATTGGTCTTACGAACTCATCGCCATGTCAAGGTGCTGCAAGAAAGTCATGTTCCCATTATCCATACAAAATGGATTAGATGGGAGATGAAAAGGGCTTGGAAAGGTAAAGCCAGATCTGAGTTTAGCTTCCTAAATGTCAGCACGAGGCAGCTTCTGGTTTCTGTCAGATGATCCTGAAGAAAAATGAATTGTTACTCTGGTGGTTTAATTTGTTAAAATTGTTTATTGTCCACAAGACAGGGATTGTCTTGCTTGGTCTTGAAGTGATCCTTAACCCCAGAGGAAAGAGGAATTAGAGGGATGAAGAATTAAAAGGAAATATGTCTTTTTTTGTTAGTAAAAAATAGTTTGGAAAAATTGCTCCTCTGGGCAGTTTCATTCCTTGTGCAGGATAAGAAATATCTGGGAATGAAGGAAAGGACTAAAAAAGTAAAAAAAGGGGGGGGGAAGTAAAAGAAAACTCTGATTTTTACTCAAGCACAAAAATCCACCCTTGAAAATATGTTTGCACCTCAGCAAGCCTTTTATGGGATCTTGGATGCTTGGGGATGTTTGTGTAATTGCTTCTTGTAAATGAGCTTCTCCTCTGCAACACTTTACAGGAAAGCACTTTCCTCTGCCATCTGTTATCCAGTTGTTTTAACTGGCTTTCCAGTTATTTGGAGCAGTCATTTACAAGAACCTTCTTAACCTCCAGAAAATGAAATCATTGAAGCCTCACTGGACTCCCTGTGCCTAAAAACTGAGGGTGAAAATTCCTGAGAAAGGAGCAGGGGATTTGTAAATCAGCGGCGGGCAACCAAAAATTGCCAAAATTCTTCTTTTTGAAAGTTCTGGGCCCTTTTTTTTTTTTTTTTTGGGAATCTGTGGATGATTTTTCATCTCCAGGTCACCTTTAGGATCTGTGCCATTATCAGCCAGGGGCTGGTCAGCAGAAATGGACTTTGGGACTGAAAATGCCTTTGTCAAACACAGAAATTGTGGAATTATGGAATGGTTTGGGTTGGGAGGGACCTCAAAGCCTGTCCAACCCCACCCCTGCCATGGCTCTTCCACTGTCCTAGGTTCTNTTTTTTTTTTTTTTTGGGAATCTGTGGATGATTTTTCATCTCCAGGTCACCTTTAGGATCTGTGCTGTTTTCAGCCAGGGGCTGGTCAGCGGAAATGGACTTTGGGACTGAAAATGCCTTTGTCAAACACAGAAATTGTGGAATTATGGAATGGTTTGGGTTGGGAGGGACCTCAAAGCCCGTCCAACCCCACCCCTGCCATGGCTCTTCCACTGTCACAGGTTCTTCCAGCCTGGCCTTGGACACTGCCAGGGATCCAGGGGCAGCCACAGCTTCTCTGGGAATTCCATCCCATCCCTCCCCACCCTGCCAGGGAACAATTCCTCCCCAAAATCCCATCTAACTCTGTCCTCTCACAGTGGGAAGCCATTCCCTGTGTCCGGTCCCTCCATGCCCTTGTCCAAATCCCTCTCCAGCTCTCTTTGATCCGCTTTAGGCACNCAAAAGCCTCTCTCCCTTTTTTTTTTGACCCCCTTTAAGCCCTGGAAGGAGTTCTAAGATCCCCCTGAATCCTTCCCTTCTCCAGGTGAACACCCCCAGCTTTCCCAGCCTGTCTGATATTCCCAGCATTTCCAGAAAGATCATCCAGTGAGAGTTCAGTTCCTGAAGTCTGGGAGGTGAAGGATTCAGGTGTTCCTCACCTGCTGGGGTCACACGTGAGCTTTTCCCATGGAAGATGCCTTTGGGATCCCACACAGAACTCAGCGCTTCAACATTAAAATAAAATAAAATAAAATAAAATAAAATAAAATAAAATAAAATCACTTTAAGAGTGCCAAGGAGACAACAATTTTTTTTTCACCCTGTTTTCCTGCTCTCTCCCAACCCAACTTCAGCTCCTCCTCCCTTTCCCCTCCCGCTGGGGACATTTGTGGTGCAAAAACACATGGCAGGTGACAGCTCTGGCTGTGGCACAGACAAATCCTGAGCCAGCTAATCCTGGGGTGCCAAAAATGGGAAGAGCCAGTGGGAAGGCAAAAAAGTCCATTGAGAGGGAGAGACAGAAATCCAGTGGGAAGGGGAAAAAGTCCAGTGAGAGGCAGAGACAGAAATCCAGGGGAATTACAAGTGGCAAAGGGGAAAAAACAACATGAGAGCAGTGCTAGGAAAGAGGGAGAATAAGCAGGAAAAAAGGATCTAATAAGAAATTAAATATAGGGTCTATGCCATGTCCTGGGAGGGAGGCCTGGGTCAGGAATTGATGGAGGAGGTTTCCTTCCAGTTGCAAAAACAGATTCCTTCCTTTTTTAAATGGAGTAACAGCTTCAAAACCATGGATGGAAATTAAAGGCAAAAAAAGAGATGTTCACAGAGTCAGATGTGGGATGTGGGGAGGCTCAGCCCCGAGGTTGGTGCTGTGGGAGCTCTCCAGGGCTGGCAGCCCAGCCACCATCACTTCCCTGCAAATCCCAGAATCCAGGTGGGAAGAGACCTTCAGGATCATCCAGTCCCACCCCAGTAGCAAAAAAAAGAGGAAAAAAAAAAACCACCTCTGAGTTTTCTGAGAATTTATGAAAATAAGACTAGTTGGCTAGTTTTCAGTGTAAAAGAAACACTGGGGTTGCTTTCATTATTATTTTAACGCCCGCAAACTTTTTTCAGAATATTTTGAGCATCTCCACTGATAATAAAACACATGAGAAATGTGGAGTGTCACGGTGTCGTCGCTGGGATGTCCCCAGAGGAACGCCTGGTCCCCAAGGGATGGCATCTCCCGTTCCTACAGCAAATCCAACACTTTTTAGGAGAACTTCCAAAGCCCTGGGCTCGATGGGAGGCTGATTATTGACGTCATTTCGCTCAGGAACTCTGTCAGACATTGGGAAATACTTTTTGATTTAATTTTCTTGTTAAACGCAACCAAATTCCCTCAGTCTGCTCTCCCTCACATCCCTGCATCCTTCGGGATCAACCTTCCCTCCTGCCCGTGGTGCTGAGTCAGCACTTTCCAGGGGCCTTGCTGGGGGAGTGATGCAGATTATTTTCCGGTGGAAATCCATGATTTGGGAAGAGCAGCTGGTTCTGATTCCAAACGGAGCCTGCAGTTGATTCTGGTGGAAACAGAGCAGCTTTGGACTCAGATTCCCAGCCTTTGGCAAGCAGGAAAAATTCCGGAGCCATTCCAGCTCTCCCAGGAGCTGATGGGTGTTGGTTTCAATAGGAATGAAATAGGGTATTATGGAAAACAAGATATCCCTGTAATCCTTCGAATTCAACCCTTCAGATTCCTTCAGTGAGGGGAAAAAAATCGGAGCAGCAAATGGGAAGAATTGAGGAGAAAAAGCGCCAAAAACCTGGAAGGGATGGAAAATGTGCAGAGGAGGGAGAAGTTCAGAAGGGGAGGAAACCAACCCAGCATTTTTAAAGGAAAAGAAAGTGGACATTGATAGGAATATCCAGGCTAGGGGGTTGGAACTGGGTGATCTTTAAGGTCCTTTCCAACCTGAACTATTCTGTGATTGAGAAGAATAAAAGATCTTTTCCACCTCTCTGTGAGGGGAAAAATGGAAGAGGAAAGGGCTCTGTAAATTTCTCATTTCTTTGGAGATGTCCAGACCTCCATGCTTTACTTGAACATCCCAACAATAAATAAATCTCGGGAAGGCGGATTTTACTGAAATAAAAATTTGTTTCAGATTGGTTTTACCTCGAGACAAAAAAAGCAAACAAATACCTTCCACTTATTTCCTACTTTGTGTTGTTGGCTCTCGTTCATCTTTCAACCCCAGCTGAGCCCAACCTCCTCAAAGAAATCCCTGGTGGTTTTCCCATCCTTGGTGGTTTTTCCTGGTGGTTTTTCCCACAGCAGACCCTGGTGATGTGGAAGATTGGATGACACAAGGTTTTACCCAGCTCTGCTTCCTTTTCTCACGTGGTTTAATGGGAAGTTGTGATTTAAGGATGAGTTTTCAATCCCCACGGGGTTTTCTCCTGAATTTCACACCCTGCTGGGAGCTTCTACAACTGTGGCTTCTCTGTAATGATTCCCTCACGAGGCAAAAATAAAAATTAAAAAAATAAAATAAGATCAGAAGTTCCTTATTTTGGCTTTAAAATCAGCTCAGCCACAGCACGTGCTGCCCATCTCCAGCAGCAGCCGTGCTTCTGCATTCTGGGAAAACCTCCCCAAATTAGATTAAAAATTGATGAAGCAGAAGCAAAATGTGAGAACTTCAGGGTACAACCTACACCAGGCTCTTCCACCAAAACCAAATCCAGCTGCCTGCAAGTAGCATGAGTTTTATTCTTAATAATTGCTTGAAATTTCCACAGAGTCATGAAATTGCTTTAAAGAAGACCCTTTTTTTTTTTTTCTGGAGCATCAAAATTCCTCTTTGCCCTGATTTTTTTAATGGAAAATTTGGCACAGATTGGACCAATCCTGTGGCTGATCACACTCTGCTGTTGTTTTACCCATTTCTTGTGTGTCACTGAACCATCTCAGCTCAGGACCTTTCCTTCCTTCCTTCCTTCCTTCCTTCCTTCCTTCCTTCCTTCCTTCCTTCCTTCCTTCCTTATTTGAGAATGCTGAACTTGAAGTGAATGTCTGTATTTTCTTAAAAGTAATTTGATCNCCCTCCTTCCTTCTTTCCTTCCCCAAAGCTGCAGCTTCAGGATACCAAATCCACCTGGAGGTGAAATCGGAATGATCTTCAAAATTCCCTCCAAATTTCAAGTTCTCACCAGGTCATCCCTCAGTCATGAATTTTCGGTAATCCTCCAAATTAATTTGACATTGATTGGTGGAAAAAAAAGAAGAAGGTGGTGGTTGGGTTCCACAGATTGGGACAGGAGGAGATTTGAGAGCCAACTCAATTGAGGAGCAAAGATTTATCACGAGGCAGAAATATCCTCTCAGTGCAAATTTTTGTGACAAAGCTGAGAAAATAGCCACATTTCTCCCCCTCTATCCCTGTTTTGTGCGAGGCCCCAAATATACACAATCCTAAAATATCAGTGGGATGAGGCCTGGATTTTGAGGCCAATGGAGACCATTGAGATTGTGGATCCCCACAGAGCTTTTTTATTTGTTGGACTGCTTGGATTTGGCCAGGATGTAAAGAGCAATGTGTGAGTCAATCCCTCAGTGGTCCATGGATTAGGATGCAGAAAATCCCTGGAGGAGAGTGGGATAAACACCTCAGGCCATTCTACCTTTGGGTGGCAGCTCAGTGGGGGGTTTAAAAACTGAATTTTTGGCCTTTGGCAGAGGAATTGTCTTTGTGGAGCCCAAAGAACCAGCGACTCCACATTATCCTGACTCTCCTGCTCTGAGCCAAGTTGGATAAAGTTGGAATTTGCTCTGAGTCATTTGTGCACTTAGTAAAGAAAGTAAAACCAAATCTTGATAGCCCCAGTGGTAACTGGATGTGAAAGGCAAAAACCTCGGGCAAGTGATGAAAGACAGGGATGTGGATATGCTGGGGAAAGAAATACATATGGAATCGCGAGGAGAAAAATCCTGGCTGATTGGTTCCTAAGGGAGTAAAACAATTCACCCTGGGATTTGTAAAATAACTCCAAGAGCTTCAAGTGATCCAAACTGGCACTTCCAGCACGGTTCCAGCACATTCCCAGAGGATAGGATCCAACAGCAGCGTTTGAAACCTATTGGGGAATTCCTAGGAAAGCTGAGGAGGGGTTGGGATGTGGGGCAGGATGTGTGCTGGGGCTAGGGAGGAGTTGCCTTTCCTTTTAATTTCTCCTCTTGGCATTTTTTATGGGAAGAGCTGAGAAACTTCATCTCCAGGGTGCTCAGCTCCCTTTGCCTCCCAGGGTCCTCACACAACTCTTGTGCTTCCCAATTTCTTCCCCGTGAAAACCCTGCAGTGATCTGAGCAGGGAACTGAGCTCCAAAACCCCAAAGATGTTTCAAGTGGAAGAGCCTTTCTCTTCCTGTGCAGTCAGACATGGGGAAAGAAACCAGTTCAGGTCTGCAGGATGAGATATCCCAGGAATTACTGACCTGGATGTCCCTGCAGGAGGTGATGACCTCCCAGCCCATGCAGTCCCAGCTGTGCCCAATGGCACCTTGTCCCCAGCCCAGAGCACTGAGTGCCACAGCCAGGCCTTCCTGGGACACCTGCAGGGATGGGGACTGCAAAGCTCCCTGGGCAGCTCCTGCCAAGGCCTGAGCACCCTTTCCATGCAGAAATTCCTGCTGCTGGCCAAGCTGAGCCTCCCCTGGCCCAGCCTGAGGCTGTTCCCTCTCCTGCTGTCCCTGTTCCCTGGAGCACAGCCTGACCCCCCGGCTGTCCCCTCCTGGCAGCAGTTGTGCAGAGCCACAAGGTTCCCCTGAGCCTCCTTTGCTCCAGCCTCAGCTCTTTCCCAGCTCCCTCAGCAGTTTTCCATTCCCTTCCCAGCTCCGTTCCCTGCCCTGGACACTCTGCAGCCCCTCCAGGTCTCTCCTGCAGGACCAGAACGGGACACAGCCCTGCAGGAGCCTCTCAGTGCCCAGCACAGAGGGACAATCCCTGCCCTCACTTCTCACAGACCTCATTTCATTTCTGGGTTGTCCCTGGGTTTCCTGAGCCTGAAATTCTTCCCAGGATGCACAGATCCAGCAGGGACTTTGCTCTGGGACACCTGCCTGGCCTGTGGGACACGCTGGTCACTGTCCTTGTCCCCTCCTTGCTGCACCTCACGCAGCACAGCCCTGCCTGCTGCAAAGCCCTTTCCCTGTGCTGAGCTGTGCCGAGCAAACCGCAGGAGAACGTGTCAGAACTCGACTGCGAAAGAATTCCACAGGTATTCTGGGAATTCTGACAGCTTTGTCAGGTCAGGGGCTGAGAGCTGCCGAGTCTGGCATCCCTTGATCACCCAGAGTTATGGAATGTTGGGATTATATTTTATAAATATTATATAATGTAATTTATAAAAAATATAAAAATATAATTATTATAATATA
>VZRM01006189.1:0-23370 GCA_013397955.1 Grantiella picta | reverse complement strand
TATATATGTGATATTAACATAATATAAAATTTCCTCTGCTCAGGTGGGAGCTCTTTGCTCCTTCCCTCTGGGAATGGTTTTCCTGTGCCTCTGTCAGGCAGAGATTGTGACCAAATTCTCACATTCCTGATCCTTGCAGTGGTGATCCTGGGAAAACTGACTTTCCTCACAGGAGGAGAGATGAGTAACCAGCAGTGGCAGCATCTTCATACAGCTGTGCCATGAATTTTTGCCCTGAGATTTGTGGAATCCAGCAGGAAACGGAGCCAACAGCTGTCCCTGCCACTTCCCTGGAAATTTGTGCTCCGAATGAATCAGCTGGGAGTAAACAGAGAGAGATTTTCCTTCATTTCCGCAGTGACTGGTCTGAGTTTGGGGCAGATGGTGGAATAGATCCGTGGGATCACAGATTCCTGGAAAACAAATGGTGTTTTCCAGCAGTTTAAAGGCACAGGAATTATCACAGGAAGGGAATTCCTTGTGTGTGGTGCTCTGCAGGTGGTGAGGTGCAGTCCTGAGGAAGCAGAGCTTCCACACCATCCCTCTTCCTACTGAGTTATGCAGAACTGGAGTTAAAAAAACCCCAAAAGAGATACAGGAGATTATCAGGAGAAAGATCCAAGGCTTTTCCTCATGGCCTGGTAAGCAGAAAAGTTTCATCAAGGCTTTTTCCAGCCTCATCTTTTCCTTCCATCATTATAAATTAAATATTTGTGCACCCAAAGGCCCCTCAGCAGTGACAGGGAATGGATGAGGATTCCCTCGAACCTTCATTTCCCAGGAAAGGAAGTTTTTCTCCTCCAGGAAATCAGTTTGTCACTTGAACAGAAAAGGTCCCTCTTGTCCTGCTGCTCATCCCAGTGCAAAGCCAGTTTAACTGGGAGATCGTGGATGTCAGGGAATGTTTCAGCAGCAGCACATTTTAGGGAAGTGTCTTTTCCTTATTCCTTCAGAATTTCCAGGCTGAAATTCCCAGGGAGGGAAAAGGGTGACAAAGCTTCCCAGCTGTGCTGTCACCTCCTGCCCTTCACCTGTGGGAAATCCTCTGCTATTGATGAATTTGTGGAATTTTTCAAGTCAGATTTCACTCCTTGCACAAGTTTCTTCTTGGGATTTCTTTGCTTCACTTTTGGGCTTCACCGTTATTCTGCCAGGACTCTGTTTTTTCCCAGTTTTGACAAATGATGGAAGGAGTGTTTTTGGGATCACTGTTCAGCTCCCTGCAGACACTGCAGGCTGAGGTTTATTCTGTTTGCTCCATTTCATGCTGAGCTCCCTGACCTGTGAAATTTGGGATTAAACATTTTAGTGTCTCTGTCCAGGAGGCCATGGATGAAATGATTTATCCCTAATTCCAGGGACAGAAGCCTCTGGCCCCAAGTGTCCCAAAAGTGCCTGCACATGGATTTTGGGGGCTGAAAGGTTTAAAAAAGCACCTTCAGATCCATCCAACTCCCTTTTCTCTGCACCATGCCCCCCCCAAAATTGATCCCCAACCAGCAGGGCCTTTTCCTGCTTTCCCACTGAAAATTTCTGAGGATTCCCATCCCAAAACCACCTTGGAGAGGCAGCTGGAGGAGCTCTGCCTGGACCTGTCCTCTTGGAGATCTGACAGCAGTGGTTTGGGCTGCCCAGGCCACCTGGGAAGTCCTGCCTCCCTCTTAGTCCAGAGAGGCCAAAATGTGATCCTAAAGCTGAAGAAACCTTTTCTATGGTTTTTTTCTATGGATTTTTTTTCTATGGTTTTTTCTATGTTTTTTCTGTGCTTTTTTCTATTGTTTTTTCTGTGGTTTAAAGCTGAAGAAACCTTTTCATGTCTTTGTTGGGGTTTTTTTTGTTTTTTTCTTTTACAATTCAGTGACCAGGCCACCAAGGTCACTGAAGGCCTCATGCAGAGGTTTCTGAGATTTCCAAGGTTAATCTCAAAAGTTTTCCCCTCAATCCCCTCAATTTCCTCTCAATCCCAAAAGGACGTTGAAGTATTGGAGCTTGAGAATCCCAGAATTATCAGGATCATCAATAATTATAATAATAATTATTATAATTCAGGATAACCTAATCCCCTCATCATGACCCCAAACCATGTTCCCAAGGGCCACATCCAGACTCCTCCTGAACACTTCCAGAAACTCCATCACCTCCCTGGGCAGCTCATTCCAAGCTTTTTTCAGTGGAAAAAAAAATTCTAATATTTATTGTGAATATTCCCTGAACGTTTGCCCATCCTCAAACCTTTGTTTCTAAAGAACTAAGGGATTTCCCAGTTTTGAACTGGCATTTTGGTTTAAAACTGGTTTTTCTTCCTGATTTTGGAGCACAATGCCCTGAGCTTCCTGCAAATCGATCCTCATCAACTTCATCTGCAGGAATTCTGATTAAGAATGGCAGAGCATTCCAAGTTTAATCTGAATTTCTCGTCTCTTTCTGTCCTGATTCCCTCCCTGACAAACCCAGGGACACACAGACGGATTGTTCTGTTTCCAGAGGAGTTGCATCAGCAGCAACCCAGAGCAGGCTTTGGCTTTTCTCTTTTCTTCTCCAGTTGCTTCATCCACCCCCCCTCAACACCACAAATATTGGTGCTATTTTAACCTAATTATGTTTTTCTTTCTAAACCCGACCCCATCGGAAGCTCCCTGCCCTTATTTGGGTGAGTAACAAAGGAGAAATATGGGGTTTTTTTTCTTCCTTTCCCTTTTAAGTTGTTCAACTTCAACACTAATAAAGGTATTATGTGGAGTCATCTCCAAACTATATCCCATATATCATTCCCAGATAAAGATCTTTGTCTGGGACTTTGTCTGAGGAGGATAATGTTTCACTCCTGGCGCCTGGGAGTCTCCTCTTTCTAACATAACACATATTTGTTGTACTCTTACTAAACCTGGCTGGCTTCAATGCCCAAAAATCAGTTTGCACTTTGATTTTTCCAGCCAATTAACGAAGCTCATCAGCCCATTCCTTCTCCTCTCCCAGGAAAACACTGGGAATTGGTGGAGGAGGTTGGAAAAGGTTTGTGTTCCAAGGATGGAAGAGGTGGAGCAATCCCACAGCAATCTGGGTGCACTTTTGGGACATTTTCTGGGGTGGGAATTAGGGAATGGGAATTAGGAGGTGAGAAATCAATCCCTGCAGGAATCAGAGATTTTCCTTGAAATCTGGTGGAATTCTGGGAATAACTTAAAACCCAGCATTGAGACAACACCAAAACTTTGCTTCTGGATTAAAACTCTTTGGGAGTTTCCATTTTGTATTTCAGTTTTCAGTTGGGTTTTTAAGACCAAAACAAACCTGTGTGTATCCAAAATAGAAGGGATGAAAGTGGAGCAGAAACCTTAAAAGGCTGACATGAATTGGAGGGGAAAACTCCCAGTTTTTCCTCCTGTGCTGACACATCCCCAGCAGCAGAAATTCCTAAAGCAGAGAAATTAAAGGAGTTAAATGAGGTCTACTGAAGGTACATTAAAAAAAAAAAAGAAAGTACAAATGAATTGTTTCAAGCTCTTAACTCATCATTTATAAATTGGTTGGTGAGTAATTTCCAAAATTAAGGGTTTTAATAAGCACTTAATAAAAAAACACTTAATTAAAAAAGAAACGAATGACAACCAAAAAACCAAACAACAACAACAAAAAAAAGGCGCAAAATACAGAAACAAACTTAAAAAAAAACCCCAAAAAACCAAAAAAAAAAAAACCAAAAGAGAGTTCTTATCTCCCATGTGCTGAAAACCAAGTGGTGCCATCAGAAATCCTGCAGATTTCTGCAATTTGGCTCCATGAATATGGCAGGGAGATAATTCCAGCCTTTCCAGAGGTTTATCCTCATCCTCCAGAAATGATGGAGCTCTGGAGCTCCATTTGCACTGGAAGGGGAAAGAGCTGAGCAGAAGGGAGTGGAACAAACCCAACAATTCCAGTTGGGTGACACCAAAAAAAAAGCAGATCTGGAGGAAGAATTGAGCTCGGCTTAGTGCTGAGCTTAGCTTGGAAAATAACCTGAAATCCACATCCCTGCAGCCACTAGGGAGCTGCCTGGTTCCATGGGATTTTCCCCCTGTGGTATTTAAATTTCACATCCAACCGTTGCTCCTGCAGTTGTCCCCAGACGATTTGGACTCTCTTGACTTGAGAGATTTCATTTAATTCGGGATACCAAGGTAAAAATTGTAAAAATCTGGGAATTACATTTACCAACAGCGGCAGAGAATCTCCCACATTATTTTAATTTTTTTTGTTTGTTTTCATTTCTGTCTCTTTCCACCTGTTTTCTCTGTGGATTGAGAGAAATAGGGAAAAAGGGATTTAATCAATTTTCAAATGCGTCCCATTAAAGGTAAATATCAAATTGAGTGAATTCTTATCTTTTCCTGGATTGCTTGTATTTTATTCCTGTGGCAATTTCTTATCATTGCTCTTTTCCAAACTCATCCAATGCTTTGTGCACTTGCCAGGCAAATAATGGAGGAAATCACTGTGGAAACCCCAAAATTTTATTTGTGGGTTTGTTTGTGGGAGACCAGGTAGGGGATTTTGACCAATGTGGTTCTCTGGAGAGCAAGGAAAGTGTGAAATTATTCCTTGTGAAATAAGGAATGGAAAATGGGGAATCCATTCTGATTGGAATGATCCATTTCAGAGTGGATCCATCCACTCTGGAAAATGGGGTATCCATTAATTAATGATCATGAGGATTGTGTGGATAATGTGGATTTATAACAAACATAATGAGGAATTGTCTCTTCTTGAAAAATTAGCATAGAAATTGTTGAGGGGTTTCAAACCCTGTGGGGAACAAAGTAAATATTTAAAAAAAAATTAAAATAATGAAAAAAGGACATTTTCCAGGCCCTTCAGTTGCTCCTGAGTGCAAGGAGACATTGGAATTATATTAATGTGAGTGAAAAGTTCACAGACCAGTCCCATCCTTGGGGGAATTCCAATGGATTCCATGGGAATTCTGGGCTTTAAGGATGTTATTCCAAGAGCTCTTCTGGACGTGCTGTCCTCGCTGTCACCGCTCTGAGTCACAGCTGGGTTTGCTTTGGGCTCTCAGCTGAGCATCCAACCTCAGCACTTTCTTTTGGTCCACCTGGCCTCAGCTTTATTCCCGACATTTTCCCAGGAGCTTGTTTAAAAAAAAAAAAAAGCGCTGAGCTTTCCCGTTTGGTGTTTGTGGAGGTGATGGGGAAGATTTCCTGTGGAGGAAAACGACGCGTGGGCAATGGTGGAAGTGTTTTCTTAGCCTAAATTTATTTCTCATGCTTTCAAAACAGAACTATGGGGAAAATGTAGGGCAGAAAATGCTCCCCCTGCCCAAAAGCCACCTGGAAGAGGTGGAGAATATTTTTGTGTCTGGTCAAGGAATGGTTTTGTTGGCCCACAGCCTTCTCGTGCTTTTGGGGTGGAATTTGTTGTCAGAGAAATGTGAAATCAGCTCGAGACCGGGAAAAGAAGTAAAACAAGACACCAATGTGTGTGAAGTGGCATTGTGGAATGGAGAAAAGTTCCAGTTGGATTTTGGGGATGGGATTTAAACGTTTGGAGAATGTTTCCAGAGAATCATGGAAAACCATTTAAATGTTTCCAGAGAATCATGGAATCATGGAATATTTTGGGCTGGGAGGACCTTAAATCCCACCCAGGGCCACCCCAGCCATGGCAGGGACACCTTGCACTGTCCCAGGCTGCTCCAAGCCCAATGTCCAGCCTGGCCTTGGACACTGCCAGGGATCCAGGGGCAGCCACAGCTTCTCTGGGAATTCCATCCCAGGGCCTCCCAGGGAACAATTCCTAATTCCCAATGATGTTCATGGATTGTACAGAAGAAGAAGAGGAAAATCATCTCTGTGTGTTTAATTCATGTCCACATAATTTCAGCGATGTCCTGAATCAAGATTATTTTTAAATGTATATTGAATTTTTCCCAGCTTGAATCCTGGATAAATGTTCCCTTTTCAGTAAATTCACAAAGGACAAAACTCCTTTTTCTGGACTGTTATCTAATAATCCTTAACACCATTTTCAACTCTCTAAAATAAATCCAGCCAGTCTGGCCTTGCAGTTCTGTCTCACATTTCAAAAACATTTTGCTGGCAAAGGAGCTTTCCCTTTGTGTTTTTTTTTCTGAATGCAACAGTGAACTCTTGATAACTGGGACAAAATTTAGTCCTTGCACCCTCCTGGCTGTCACCTCTTCCTTTAGAGTTCCAGGGATGAGATGAGATGAGGATTTAAACCCTTTAGTGCTCTGTCACTTGTTGTTGTTGGCCTGAGGAGCCACCAGCTGCTCCTGAGGGATTTCAGGGAAGCTTTCAGTGATTCAGCATTAGAGCCTTTCTGAAATGACCTGGGATTTCCAGGAAAGGAGGATGTGGCAGAGCAGGAGCTGCAGGAATGGCTCAAGAATTCCCAGGAACTATCCCTGGGATTGTGCCCTGATCTGTCCTGGGTCACTGAGTGTTGCTTGCAAAGATTTGTTGATTTTTCTGTTCCATAAGGATGATTTGGAGACACCAGTGAGGTTCTGTTTGCTCCTGGATGTCCTGGAAACCTGCAAGGATCTTGATGAGGGTGGAGGAGGAAGCTGAGGACAGGAGGAGGAACTGGGAGGAGATGGAGACCAAGAACTGCAACCCAGCTGAGGGTTTGCCATGCAAGGAGGGCTGGGAATGTGGCTGGAATCACACAGGAATGGCATCAGGAAACATCCCTGGCGTTTCAAACTCTTCCAAACCTTTTTTTCTTCTTCTTTTTGTCTTTCAAACAATTTCAAACCTTTCTCAGGGACACAGAAATGTCAGGAGTCCTGCCAAGGCTGCAGGGAAGGTGCAGGCAGAGTCGTGGTGGGACTGTAGGATGGTGGGAGCCAACATTCCAGATGTTTGGAGGTCCCTAGGAGGTCTCAGGATCCCTGATATCCATCATGGAGTGCAAAGAATTCCACAAAACTACACATCAAAAATGGGTCGATTACCAGGAGAGTTGATTTCCTCATCTTTTAATTAAAATTACAACCTTTGTTTGTAATTTTGGGGGTTTGTTTTGGTTTGGTTTTGGTTGGTTGGTTTTTTGGTTGTTGTTTTGGTTTGGGTGGGGTTTTTTGTTTTGTTTTTTTTTTTAAATTTGTTTATCATTTTGTTTGTTTGATGGTTTGGAAAAAGCATCACTTCTATGGATGGAGAGAAATAATACTGGAGATAAAACCCTAAAAATCGCTTGGGTGGGGAACAATTGGGTTTTGGAGCTTGGACCAGGTTGGACAGGATTTGGAGGATTCTAGGATAGTGGAAGGTGTCCCTGCCCATGGACAGGATCTGGATGATCTTTAAGTTCCCTTTTAAGAGAAACAACTCCACGACTTTGGGATTTTCTGATGCAAACTCTGTTTGATGGTGCTTGGGACACTGAGCCAACCCTTCCCAATGGACACTGATGACTCCTGATATTAAAGCAGAGTTTGCTCAGAAGCTTTTCCAAGCTGGAGCCTCATGGCAAAAGCCAGGAAGCCAATTCTGGCAGTGAGGCAGCAAAAACCTTAAATAACTCGGGCTGTTTGACCACAATTAGGCCTAGAAAAATTCACTTTTCACACCCAGCAGTTGAGCTCATTATCCTATCTCCTGCAAAAACATAAGGCAGGCATTGTTTGCCTCGTGGAGAGAAACAACAAAGGTGAGCTGAGGTGTCAGGAGAGAATTTCAGGGCTGAGGTAAGGTCTTTGATGTGGCACAGAACACAACGAGTGTTGCACTCCATACACCCAGTGCAGCTGAAAATTCTTGCAAAATCGCTTTTTAAAATGCAAATCTACCTTCTAATTAATTAAATGCACTCCTGGCTCATTGCTGCCTGGTGACACTGCGAAATCAAAATGCAAACCTAGGTTGCAGCTTGTTAAAAAATGGGGAAATTCAACAGCAGGGACTTCTGAGGCTCCAGGAGATCAAATCCAGATCAGGGGGGTTTTATTTCAAACTCGAGGTTCGTGTGCCAGGTACAAACCAACCAAGGGTGAAAACAAAGCTCTTTTTTCTCCCCCTTCTCCTACAAAGAGAGCAGAGAGGCTCTGCCACCCTTTGCTCTGGTGGGTTGGTGTTGGTGTGGCAGCAAAACTGAGGATTTGCTGTGCTGAGCTCTCTGCAAAGCTGGCCAGATTCTCTCCCAGCAGATTTGTAATCTTTGGGCTGTAGTAAGCAAAGTTACACCTCTGAATGAAAATGGGTTTTTTCCTCTTAAAAACTGGCTGTGGTTCAGTGGGTCCAAACCCTGTGTTCCTCTGAATTATTTAAATTCAGTGGTAAAATCAGCAACAGAATCTCGTTGGTTTCTAAGCCAGCTCTAAAAAGCTCTGTCTATTTCAGAGTTTTACCTCAACATCTTTCAGGCACTTCTTAAAGTGTCCTCTCAGCTTCAGGAATTTTGGTGTCGCAGAATATTTAAACTCCAAAATAAAGTCCAAGGGAGAAATAAAGGGGAGAGTCCAGAGGCTGGAAAACACATCCTGGGAGGAGCAGGGAGGGAGCTGGGAAAGGAGCTCAGTGTGGAGCAGAGGAGCTCAGGGGAACCTCATTGCTCTGCACAACTCTGACAGGAGGGGCAGTGAGGGGGTCAGGCTGTGCTGAGTGTCCCGAGGGAAAGGAGGAGAGGAAATGGCCTCAGATTGCACCTGGGGAGGCTCAGCNGGTGATTCTGGGATTCTGGAACATGGCGAATATACAATTCTTTTTTTTTCTGGTGTGCCAAAGATCCTCTGATTCTTCAGGCCCTGTGGCCAAACAGGAAAGTGATAAATTGTGTCAACATTCCCAGCAGGAGTCAAGTGTTTCCCACAGCCCTTCAACAACCCCAGCACTGAGTCTCCAGCCCCTTTCTTGTGGCTGCCCCTGGATCCCTGGCAGTGTCCAAGGCCAGGTTGGACATTGGGGTTGGAGCAGCCTGGGACAGTGCAAGGTGTCCCTGCCATGGAATCATTGGAATGATCTTCAATCTTCTCACCTGAACCATTCCCTGATTCTCTTTTGCAATGTAACCACACATCTGAAATATCCCATGAGTTCCCTGCAGTGCCAACACCCATGCTGGTGCTGGGGATGGATCTGCTCCAGCCCTCAGCTCAGCCCTGAAATCACAGTTTTCCTTGGATTGTGCAGCACTGACAAACCAACCCTGTTTTCAACAGCTCAGCACCTGCATTGGAACCACAGCAATCCAGGCTTGGATTTGGGAGAGGCTTTGGAAAGGCTCAGTCCTGACAGGTATCCCGGTGAGGTGAGGAATTCTGGGCTATAAATAGCCACCTCTGGCTTGCTGAGGATGATGTGAGAGGCTGGGAAAACCCTCGGGGCAGGAAAATTCCTTCAGGAGCCAAAGGGCATCGTGGGGTGTTTTAACCAACATCAGAGATTTCAGGATAATGAGCCTTTAAATGCTGTGTATGGATAATATTCCAGGTCAGACTTGTGCTTTCTCAGCTGGAAAGAGAAATAAAGCTACTGACAAGTCTGTGAGCAACTGGTTTTAAAAGGAATGAGAGCGTTTGTTCACCTGTAACAGCTTTGTGAAAGCTCAGGGCTGTGACTGTGTTAATTCATCCTAATCTCTCCAGAACCAAATTTCAGCTTCATTTCCTTCACCAGACATTCCCTAATGAAGCATGAGGAATATGCCTGGGGTGGAGTTGCCTCTTCCACATCTGAGGGTTGGAACTGGATGATTTCAATGCTTCTCCCAACCCAGACCATTCCATGATTTTATGATTTAGATGGCAAAACCCTCCAAGGCCATCGAGTCCAACCATTCCTCCACCACTAGACGTCTCCAAGTGCCACTTTTATACAGCTTTTAAATCCCTCCAGGGATAAGGAGTCAGTGACTTGCCTGGGCAGCCTGGTCCAGCCCTTTCCAAGAGGATTTCCCCCCAAATATCCAATCTAAAGCCCCCCTGAGCTGTTTGGGGTGGAGAAAAAAGCAGGTGAGTGGCAGGAAAGGAGAAAATGCTAAAGCACCAATGAGTGTCAACCCAGATGGACCAAAGATAAGGGAGTTAAACCACAAAATCCACATCTCCTGAGCCCAGCCTGGCTCAAGCACAGAGCACAGAATCTCCAACCACAGCGATCAGGTGGTGTGACCAATATTCAGCACACAGAACAGCTCCAGCACCGGGAAAACATTTTGGGAATGTTCATTTTCCATGGCTGCAAATAACTCTCCAGAGAAGCCTCACTTGGGCTGGGCAGTTCTGTCCCTCAACAGCTGCAGCAGATGTTTTTGGGATGTGGGACTGATGGAAAGGAGGGAACCTGCTGCAATTTGGGGCACCACAGTGTGAGCAATGCGTGCCTTTTGGGGTTCCCCTGAAAGGTGAACACTCATATTGTGCTTTAACTGCCCAACTAGCCAAAATTTAGGCCTTAAAACTGCACATCTGGGCTCAGATAATTCCCCCCAGTTTTTCCTGGGTCCTGTTGGAGGTTTTAAATGAGTGGAGCATGAATTGAGCCACTCAGGAGCAGAGGAAGCTCAAGGGGACATCATTGCTCTGCACACCTCCTGGCAGGAGGGGACAGGGGAAGGAGGAGAGGAAATGGCCTGAAATTGCACCTGGAGAGGTTCAGTTTGGAGATTGGGAAAGGAAATTCCCTGGAAGAGTGGTGAGGCCTTGGAATGAGCTGCCCAGGGAGGTCTGCAGTCCCTGTCTCTGGCAGTGTTCAGGAGGAGTCTGGATGTGGCCCTTGGGGACATGGTTTGGGGTTTGGGGCGATTATGGGGTGACAGAGGGACTGGATGGTCTTGAATTTCTCTTCCCACCTCGACAATTCTGGGATTCTGTGAAAAGTCTACTCTCCTGACTCAAACTCACGAATTCACCCCTCATCCCACTCCACACCTTCCTGGTTCTGTGTCCTTCTCCAAATCCACTTTGGCAGCTCAGGGTTCCCTCCCAGCTCCAGGACAGAGATCTCCAGCCTCTTCCTGTGCTGCCTTTTCCAGCCCTACAACTCCCGGGGAGCACAAGGCCTGTTGTGCTCAGTGTAAGTATTTGAAATAATAACAGGAACATTTTCATCGCCTTCAAAGCTCTGCCCGAAAACTTCCAGCTGCAGATCCCACATGGATTTTATTAGGACAGGATGATATTGGAAGCTGGAACACAAGGTTTGCCTGGGCAATAAAAAGGGGAAGTTTCCACCTATTTAAACTCACAGCATCTTCTTACAGCTCATCGCTGCTCGTGAGGGATTTCTGGAGCTCTTGTTAAAGAGGTTTGGGCCTCTAAAAAGCCTTTTTTAGCTGAAGTGGATCAGTTTGTGAAGTTAAATAGAACATTGCTCTCTTTGTTCTTCTGCTCCCAAATGCCAGCTTTGGGTTTTCCTTTTCTTTCAGTGCATGGTTTGTTCTCCTTTGTGCCAAGGCAGAAGAAACAATCCCTAAAAAGCCCGCAGGAAAAAAGCTGAGAAAAACTCCTTAAATAATATTTCAAGGAAATATTTATATAATTATATATTAATTATACATATTTATGTAATATATAAAATATATAATATATATTTAAAATAAATATTTAAGGAAATACTCCTTAAATAATCCAATCCATCAGCTTGGAATCAAAGTTTGAGCAGCTACAATTTTGGGACAAACTTGGAGACTCAGGTCGTCTTTACCTATCCTAAACCATCCACATTTCATATCCCAAATCAATAATAAATATTTCCCCTCTCTCCCGGTCTTTCCCTCAGTTTCTGTGTCCTGCTGCCAGAAGTTTTTTAAGAGGATGAAAGATGCTTTGTAAGTTAAGAACTATTAATGAGAACTGGAAATGGCAAAGAACAAAAATACATCCTCAGAGGCTTTGAAGAAAATGTCCTCATGGTGGGGGATCCAAATTAAAACCAAACCTTCCTCAGGGATACAGAAAGATGGGATTTGAATGAGGTGGGTGGGGAAATTTAAATTATCTCAATATATAACAGGGGAAGCTGTGTTGTGCTGGCCAATGAGGATGAGGGGGATGGATGGAGGGATGGATGGATGATGGATAAATGGATGGATGGATGGATGGATGGATGGATGGATGGATGGATGATGGATGGTGGATGAATGGTGGATGGATGGATGGATTGGGAGCTGCTGCAGCTTCCCCTTCCTCCCTCACACATGATCCATTTAGTCCACAATAATCTGGGATTTTCCTTTGGGCAGAACAGCGCAGAGGCTGTTAATTTTTCAATTCAATTTAAGCCCTGAGTGGATTAAAAACTTAGGATCCTTACACAGGGATATTCCTCCTCCAAAGGGGCATTTCCCTCTGTTTCATAGGTGAATCCTGAAGAATATTTCTGGGAAAAGGCATTTTATGAACCCTACGTTTCTCCTACTAATTCCACATAGCTGGATGGGATTGCTCCAAGTCTTTTTGTCGCTTTTTCCAGGGCTCTGAGTTTACAAAACCTGTGCCTCCAGAGGAAGTGCTCCCGAGTGTTTGAGAGCCACAAATTTCCTAAGGGAACTGGAGGCAGACTGGGAGAACTGATCCAGAGCTGGGAGAACCTTCCAGGGCCTGAAGGGTTCTACAAGGAACCTGGAAAGGAAATCTCATCTGAAACTGGAGTGACAGGATAAGGAGGATTGGCTAAAAACTCAAAGAGGGCAGAGTTAGATGGAATATTGGGAAGGAATTGTTCCCTACGAATGAAATTCCCAGAGAAGCTGTGGCTGCCCCTGGATCCCTGGCAGTGTCCAAGGCCATGTTGGGACAGTGGAAGATGTTCTTTAAACTCTCCTCACCATTTGAAAGCCATGGATTTCTTTCCCCAGGGATGCTGCTCTCACTGCAGGTCAGCATTCCCTGCTGGAGCTCTACAGGGAACTGACACTCCTTGGAGTTGGATAAATAAACACCAGGCAGCTCTGGCTTTGTGGGAAGAGCTGCAGCAGGAAATGTGGGGCAGAGAAACAGGTTGGTGCAGCTGCCTGGAACTTTTCCAGGGCTCCAACTGACAGCTGGGTTGGCAATTCCAGGTGAATCCTGGTTCAGCAGTGGGATGGGCTGAGTTTGCTTTCCCAGTCAGGCTCTAGCTGCACTCATTGCTCTGTTTTATCCCCTCATTCTTTTTTTCTGTTCCCCATGGACCTGAAAGAGGAATGGATTGGAAATGGAATGTGCTGAAAAGGTATTGGAAATTGGAATGTATTGGAAAAGTCTGACCCAGTGCAACTCTTTTCTATTTACTTTATTAAGAGGATGAACAACTCTTTTCAAACAGTTTTTGTATTCCCTACAGGCAACTCTGTCACCCGGATTTATTCCAGTGAGATGATTTAACTCTGACCTCCTTCAGCACAACTCCTCCATCCCATGGAAAGTCACTGGACTGGGAAGACAATGATTATTTCCCAAATGTCTAATCCTTAGTTAGGAACAAATCATCACCTTAATGATCCCATGGATCTTTCTGGTTTTACTTTGCCCTTCACTGGGAAGGAAAAGTTGAATTTTTCTGGTGGAGTTGTCCACTCTCCTCCTGTGGTGCAAAGTCACAAACGAAGTGACAGAGAACAGGGAAAAATGATGGAACCATGGAATGTTTTTACCTCTCCACCAGTGTGTTTGAATGATGTGGTCGTTGCTAATGATTGCAAAACAGTGAAGAGGTGAGAAAAATGCTGCTGAGTTGAGCAATCAGAGCTGAATTATTGTATTTTAGGAAAAAGAAAGAAAAACAGGCTCAGAGTCACATATTCATCTCCTCCTCCACCTTGCACCTGTTCCCCCAAACCCTCCTTTGTTTACTTCAAAAAACCTGTTTTTTACTCTTTTGGGGTTTTTTTTTGTGGGCAACTTTGTCGTATGTGAATTTCTGAGAAAGAGGAGAGAAAACAGAAGAAAGTGAATAACTGAGAACTGCAGCTAGGCTTGGTTTTTGTGGTGCTCAACATCTATTTTAGAAAAGCTCTGGAGGGAACCTCAGGCTGAGTTTTGGGCTTGTGTTTTTTGTTTCTTTGCTCAATGATGGTGTCAATTCAGCAGCAAAGTCGAGCCCTGAATTTCAGCTTTCCCTGCAGCTCATATCCATGGAATATCTTTGGAATCTCTTCATCCCCTGCCTTTCCTTTTTATCCCACCCAAACCACGAATCACCACCCCTCTCATGACATTCTGGAGTGTCTGTGGGATTGCTGGCAGTCCATGAGGAGAAAATATGGGCAGACAGGTGAGGAAAACCTGCCTGCAGCCCCAAATTCCTCAGGGATGCTTGGAGGAAGCCCTGCAAGTGTTCAAAGCCAGGCTGGATGGGGCTTGGAGCAACCTGGCCTAGTGGAAGATTCTTAGGTCCACTCCAACCCAAATTATCCCACAGTTCTGTGGGGATGGGCTGGGCAGGCCGAGGAGCTGGTTGGGTTGGGATGTGTCTGATCCGTGGTCTCAGTTTGCTACAGAATTTTTGAGAGGAAGGTTTCTCCATGGATGGGGAGTGTGAGGGGGAGCAGCTGCCGACTGCTCGGAATGTCAGCGGGCCCTTGAGAGGGTCAAGTCCACACAAGTTGGCCTGGAGGGCTTTGGAGTGTAAAATGAGCCTCCAGTGCAGGCAGCTGATCCCCTGTGCCGGGAAGTGAAGTTCATGGAGCTGAGGTGACTCATGAGGTCATTTTGGAGCTGTCTGGTTCCTGGAAAGGTGGTTCTTTCTCCTTCCCCCGCCCAGGCTGAGCAGGACAGCCCCAGTTTGGAACTGGTGTGTCCCCAGTGTCACCTGAGGTGAGGAGTCAGCGCTGGCTCAGGGGAAGGGTCTCTTCTGCTGAGGAGAAACATGGAACACACAGCGAATCTTAAAATCAGGGAATGGTTTGGGCTGGATCCTAAATCCCATCCAGTGCCACCCCAGCCATGGCAGGGACACCTTGCACTGTCCCAGGCTGCTCCAAGTGTCCAACCTGGCCTTGGACACTGCCAGGGAAGGAGAGTCACCTCTCTGAAAAGCTTTTTCCACTCCTCCCCACCCTGACATGGAAGAATTTCTTCCCATTATCCAATCAAACCCTGCTGTCCTTCAGCTGCAGACTGTTCCCCCTTATCCGGTCACAACACAAAGCTCTCTGCTCCCAGTTTGGGGGATATCTGAGGACATCAGATGCTTTTTTCTGCTACAACCCTGCCCAGCTCTCCTTCCACAACCCCAGCACCCAGTGGGTGCCACATAGATGATCCTGTTCCTCAGAAAGATTTGGGTTCACAAAGCTCCCTGCTCCCAGTCTGGGGGAAATTTGGATGTTTTTTTCTGCTACAACCCTGCCCAGCTCTCTTTCCACAGCCCCAGCACTCAGTGGGTGCCACACAGATATTCCTGTTCCTCAGGAAAATTTGGGTTCTGCTGATTCACACCAGCTGAGGAGCAAAGGTCAAATGTCTTGTTGTTCCTCCCTCATTATTTGGGATTTTCCAGCAGGTTATTAGTGGTGATTCCCATTTATTAAGGAAAGGCCATGAGTAATTTTTGATACGTTGGTGGTTTTGCCATTTACAATGAGAGGTGATAGCAAATGAGAGACGAGATGAAAAACTTCATGTTGTCTGTGATCTCACTGCTTCCCAGGAATAATTAGTCAGCTTCCTTTTGGGTTTTTGTGGGTGTTTTCCATGGGCAGGAAAGCAAGTAACATAGTTCTAAGAATAAGAAGATGTAATGATAAAATCCTCGATGAGCACGAAGAGATGAAGATGTGTTTAATGCTCCATGGGGGAAGATGTAAGAGGTGTCTCAGATTTTGAGGGGATTTTTTGCCCAGAGAACTCCAGCTGACCTTCCCATGGGGAATTTTTTCCTCACCCTGGGAAAAGCAGCAATCCATGCTGTTGGAGTAGGGAAACAGCACTGAGCCATTGCTGCAGAGCTTCAAATATTTAATTAATGTGTAATTACACTTCTTTTTGACCAGATTCAAAGACTGAACATCAATTGCCTAATTTGTCCCCTCTGGTTTCAGCTCCAATTAAAGAACCCATCCTCAGTTTGTGCAGTTGGAATAATTCTTCTATTAATCTGTTGGGGGTTTTTTTTGGAAAATAATTGCTAATTTTTTATTACTTCTGCCTGATGTATGAAGAGATAAGATTTTTTAAAAAATATATTAATATACAGAATATGTTTAGAAGCAAAACTGATGGTTTGGGTTTTTTTGGTATATAGTAGTCAAGTACATGATTTTCTATATCATGTCTTGAAGTCAGGATTATCCCCCAAGCCCACAATGTGCACGATGAGAGGGATTATCAGACTGTTGGTCTATTAATGACACTAAATGAACACCCCCTTTTAAACTTGTATTTATCTTCTCATTGATCTATTGATTTAAAGAAGCCCAAACTCTTCCTTCTTCATTTTTCCCTTCCCTCATGTTCCTAAATAATCATTAAAACACATTGTGGTTTAACAGGCCTATAAATCATGCCCAGGGCAGGGCTTTTCCTCAGCATTGCTTGGGATGTGCTTCTCCCCTGGTGAGGCTTGGAAAAACCTTGGATCCACGTCAGCTTTAATTTAAAATACTCCCATTTGTGCCTCCCTGGGGTAGGAGACGTAATGCTCTTATCTCTTCTTTCGTGCCAAATCTCAAACCACAAAAGGACCAATTCAGGCTCCAGAGCCTCAGGAGGGAGTCAGGGCTGGAGGTCAGGGTTGGGTAGGAATGGAAAATCTTCATTTTGGCAAAGGTGACGACACTGGCAGGGATAGAAATTAAAATGTGGTGTTCCAAAGGAGAGGCTGGAGAGCAGTGGAGTGGAAAGGGACGTGGTGCTCCAGGCTGGTGGTGAGTTGGGGGTGAGCCAGGAGGGACATTCCTGTCCTGGGAGCAGCAGGAACAGCACCCTGGAGTAGGGAGATGATTGTCCCACTCTGCTCTGCCCTGGGACAGCCTCACTGCAGCCCTGGGGACAGTTTGGGGGTCTCACTATAAGAAACTCATAAAACTCTTCAAGAGTGGCCAGAGGAGCGACATGAGGATGGTGAAGGGTCTGGAGGGACCACACGAGAAGCAGCTGAGGGACTTTGGCTCATTCAGCCCAAAGAAAAGAAGACTGAGAGGAGATTCCTGGGGTCTGCAGCTCCTCCCGAGGGACAGCGCAGGGACAGCTCTGATCTCTGTTTTCGGACAGGGATGGGATCCTGGCTGGAGCTGGGTCAGGGCAGCTCAGGCTGGATATTGGGAAAGGCTGTTCCCCCAGAGGGTGCTAGCACTGCCCAGGCTCCCCAGGGAATGGGCACAGCCTGAGGCTGCCAGAGCTCCAGGAGCCTTTGGACAGCCCTGCCAGGGATGCCCAGGCTGGCATTGCTGGGGTCTGGGCAGGGCCAGGAGCTGGATTGCCATGATCCCTGTGGCTCCCTTCCCAACTCAGGATATTCCATGATTCTAACACCTAAAACTCTTCTGTGCTCTCCTATTTTTTCTTAATCTATGCACATGATTTAAAACTTTTTGCTAATTTTGCAGCGAACCAATTCTTTATTTTTTCTCTATGAAGTGCCTGCACCGTTTTCTCCCTCCTTCATTCTCCTGGGCACGTTGTGTCTGTAAAAACAGGAGTTTTGTACCCACAGCTGCCTGAATGAAGAGTCTTTAAGCAGAAAAGCTGCTGGAGTTGTGCCTCCAAGGAGAGGATCCTTTCTGCCAGTCAGATCTGCAGGCAATTCAAAGTCAGACCCCCTAAACAGAGCGATTCTCCTCCCCACCGACCCAGAACAAGCAACAACAGCAGCAGCATCACCCAAACCCCTGCGGGGATCCCAAACCAGCCGTGTTTTTCTCCACCCAAACCATCCCTTCCCACTTTGATATCCCCAGATGTGCCATGGGGAGCAGGGAGCTTTGTGTAGGGATGGAATAAAGGGGAAACATCCTCTAGCTGAGAGTGGACAGGGTTGGATTGGATATTCGGGATGTTGGATTGGATATCAGAGATATTGGATTGGATATTCGGGATGTTGGACTGGATATCAGGGATGTTGGATTGGATATTCGGGATGTTGGACGGGATATTTGGGATATTGGATTGGATATCAGGGATATTGGACTGGATATTCGGGATATTGGATTGGATATCAGGGACCACTGGACCCACCAGGAACCTTCTCGCCCCTCCTTTGATCCGACATGGCAATGTCACCGCCGGATGACAGAGGGGACAACCCATCCCATCCCTCCCGGGAGCCGCGAGTTACCACGCTACAGAGGAGCCGTGGCAGCTCGGAATTTCATCCTCAAGGCCAAACAATTCCCCCTGGCAGCTGAGCGAGCTCCGGGGACCAATTATCCCGGCACGCCGCCGCTCCCCCGGGAGATGCTCCGAGCGGCAGGCAGCAGCATCCTCCAGCCACGAGTTGTTCCTCAAGTCAAAACTGCCGCTAATGACACAATTAACTGGCTGGGGATTGCCGAGGAGCTCTTAATTAGGTAAACATCGCTCGGTGAGGAAGGAGAGGCTGGTTTGGAGTGTGCTGGTTCGTGTCAGGCTGCGGGGATGTGCTGCGGGGGAGGGATGCGCTTGGAGGGCTAATTGAGGTGGGAAAACGGGAGCTCAGCTGGGAATTCCCTTTCAGGCAGCGTTTAAAGGCAGGGCGAGAAGCAGCTCAGTGGCGATTCAGAGGAGTATTTCAAATATTTCAGTGCGGACGCAGAGATCAGTGCCGCAGAGCAGAGCAGCAGCTCGGGAAGTGCTGTCCGATTTTAAGTGGATCAGCTGGGAAAACCTCGGCGAGAAACTGAGATTCCCGGGGGGGAAATACAAAAATATCTTTAATTCTTCACAGGATAATGGGACTCAGTGGCACTCGAGGACCTAAATTTCAAGGATGCCTCATCCCAGGCTCTGGGAAAATGAAGACCACCTTGTCCACTGATTCATTTTAAAACCCTACAGGGTGGTTTGCTTAGTCCTGAGTGCTGAAAGAAACCCCACAGAGTTTAGCTGGTATTGCCTGGCTGAAAGTTAGACTGAGCTTTGAAAAGGAGCCCCGGGGAGTTGAAGTCCAGGTCAATGGGATTTGAGCCTCCAGTTCCGTAGTTTGGATGGAATTTGGAATGCTATCTCTGTCTAGGGGTTTTTTTGGGGGGGGGTTATTGCCACAGTTCTCAGCAGGGAGCAGGATGATGCAGCCTGGCCACTGTGAAAGGGGAATTAATACCCGTGGAGAGCTCAGTGATGGTTGGAAGAAACCTTAAAGATCATTTATTTCCATTCCCTGGACACCTTCCACTATCCCAGGCTGCTCCAAGCCCCATCCAGCCTGGCCTTGGACACTGCCAGGGATCCACAGCTTCTCTGGGAATTCCATCCCAGCCCCTCCCCACCCTGCCATGGAGGAATTCCTAAATTCTTTTAATCCAAACCTCCTGCCTTTCAGTTTAAAGCCATTATTCCTCATCCTCTCACTCCAGGCCTTTGTAAAAAGAGCAGAGAAGGGGAATCACCTCCCTCAAGGTAGCCCAGGGTGTGTTTGGCTTTCTGGACTAGGTGGTGTTAAGGGTCAGCAAACAGTTTCTGTGATGGATAAACATGGAATAAAAACTCCAGGAAATTTTACAGTGTCAAGTTTGTTTTCATCAAGCGCCTAAGAGGGAATTCAGACTTAATCTGGATTAATGTGCATGCAGCAGCTCTGAAACATCATCTGGGGCCTCCAGCAGGCACTGATGGAGTTTTTCAGAAAACACTTGAGATGTCTCAGCCAGACCCCACAGGATTTTGCAATTTGCCCAGAATTTGTGGGTTTTGGCGAGAGAGAAGCAGCAGCATTGCTTAGACACCAATCATCTTGCTGCACATCTCGTTTTCTTTGGGAGAGGAGCCCCACAGGCATTTTAAAGCTGGATGAGAGCAGCAGGGTCTGTTTGGCACTGCCCTGTATCTTCCAACAGCCAGAAATTCGCAGGAAGTTCTCCAAATCTTGTCATGGTTATTTCTGGCATTATCTGCATGGATGGGAACTTCCTTCCCACCCCTGGCAGTTGGAGAGTGCTCGGCTGGATATGGAGTTCACGAAGTTCCCCTCTCAATTTTCACTTTTTAAAAAGAAAAAAAAAATCACCTTTTAGGTGTGATACTCAATGATTTCGAGCTGAGACCTCTTTTACCCTGATACCTCCAGTGGTTCCTCAGCCTAACGCAGGGATGGAAATTATTTGTTTGATTTTCAGGGTTTGCTGATGAACTCTTGGTTTTAGGTGTCACTTCACAGCAGGAGATGGAAAAACAGCTCACCCACGGTGTCACTTCTGAAATACCTCTGTTATCTCAGGTTCACTGTTTCCTTCATGGAAAAACTCTGGGAAAACACCATCTTTGGTGTCTAAGGCAAATATTTCACCACTGAATTCACTGGTGAAGGCACAGACAAAAGAAATCTTCCCTTTGGTGTCTTTATTATCCTGAGTGGATGCATTGACATCCCACAAAACAGCCAGACCCAGCATTTTATTCTTGGGATTCACCTTCTGAACACACAAAAAGACATTTTTTATATTGGATTTATTACTGAAGACTTTTATTTGCTTGCTCTCTTCACCCCCTCAGCTCACTCCTCTCATTTCCACCTCCAGAACTAACCTGTGCTTATTTTTGCTGTTTATTCCAGCTGCACTGGTTCAGATTCCCATTTTCTGGTGCATTCTGTCAAGGCTGGAATAACCTTCAATAACCTCTTAACTCTGCCATTTAGTCCCACGTGTTGTTCCATTTTTTATCCATTTCTTCCATTCCAATTCAGCCCCGCACTTTGTGTTTCTCCTCTCCTGGGTTGTGCAGGGCTGCTCTCAGTCCTCCTGCTGACTCTGAGGAATTGAGTTTCCCTTTTTTCTTTGACATTTTTCTCAACCACTTCCTACATTTTCAGGAATCCCCCTGTCTGAGAGTTCGCTGTCACCACATGGTTCAGGGTGAGACTTTTAGAAACGAATTCTATCAGAATCACTGTTGGGTTTTGTGTTGTTTGATTCCCTTCTCCACACTATTCCTGAGGGGAAACAGCCTCGATTTTTCACATCTGTCTGGCTGTTTAGTTACACATTCAATCAGGCAGAAAATGGTTTGATTGTCAGCTGTGGACACAAGAAAATGAAACAGTCGTGGAATCAGCAAGGTGGGAAGAGAAATTCGAGATCATCCAATCCCTTCAGCATGACCCCAAACCTTGTCCCCAAAAGCCACATCCAGGATCCTCCTGAACACTTCCAGAGGCAGTGACTCCACCTGGACAGCTCATTCTAATTTCCCTGACCACTCTGGCAGGAACAAAAACCCTGGAAAAAGACCTGGAAAAAGACCTGGAAAAAGCACTCCCCAAAGCTTGACTGAGCAAAACCCTCCAGGGAGCAACTCGTGGTGGTTCCAGGTCGGTGCCCACCTGAGAAGGGACCAAAAAGTCCCTTTGGTCCTCACAGTTCTTCTGGAGCAATTTTTTCTCTGCTTTTCGACCTGTGCTTGATGCTCCAGGATGTCCACTCTCTGCTTTTCGACCTGTGCTTGATGCTCCAGGATGTCCCCCAGAGAAGCTGTGGCTGCCCCTGGATCCCTGAAGTGTCCAAGGCCAGGCTGGACATTGGGGTTTGGAGCAGCCTGGGACAGTGCAAGGTGTTATCCCATTTATCCATCCAGGGGCTGCAATGGGATCATTTTAAGGTCCCTCCCAACCCCAACCACTCTGTGATTCCATGCATTTCCAACAAGTGTTTCACTGGCAATTTTCCCCGTTCTTGGCTAAATATGGGCTCAAATAACTCCAACCGTGAGGGTTTTTCCTCGTGTTTTTGGAAGAGCAAGTTCTTTTTTTTTTCTGTCCTTCGCATGCCCCAAACCTCTCGACTGCTCTCTGGCTCTGAAAGCCAAACCACAACGATGTTTATTTTTAGGCCCCTGGCTTGTGTCACCAATTTAGAGAAGATGTGGTTACAGCTAAACCGTCACCCACTTCTGCTGCCTGCAATTGGTGTTTCACGGCTGTAGAAATAGCAGAACAACAGAATTTTTCTGCCCCAGGCCCACAGATTATTGATAATTCGAGAGGAACTTGATGCAACTTCAACATTTCGGTTGTCAGGTGTTTCTGTTAATGAACTGGATATAAGATCTTGCCTTTAAAATAAAATTAAATACGAAAAAGAGCTTTTTAAGCTATCCACGACCACAAGTTGCATGTAAAAAAATCTTTCTTTTAGAATAAAATTGACTAATAAAAGGAGCTTTTTAAGATATCCACAACCACAAGTTGCATATAAGAAAATCATTCCATTAAAATAAAATTAAATAACAAAAGGAGCTTTTTAAGATATCCACAACCACAAGTTGAATATAAGAAAATATTTCCTTTAAAATAAAAGAAAATAATAAAAGGAGGTTTCTAAGATATCCACAACCACAGGTTTTCCATGAGCACTTCCCAACCAGCAGCAGCCACTGAGAACACCTCAAAACCACCAAATACATCCCAAAGGACAAACTTTTTCCACCCCAAGGGAATGGGAAATGACCAAAGTGAGGTTTTGTGGCATTTGAGGGGGAAAACCTTGAAGTGGCTGAAAGGTCACACTTGGTGACCAAGAATTCCTGCCCAGACCGTGAGGGTTTAGAATGCAAATGAAGAGGGTTGAGGTGAACCAGCGGTGGCTGGGTGGCACCCAGAAAGTCACTTCAGCAACCATAACATGACAATTAACAGCCACTATTCCCTTCCCACTGGAAAGGAATAAATCAGGAAGGAAACTATTCTCATCGGGATAAGGTAACACGCAAGGAAAGTGGAAGAAAAACCAAATAAGGGATAAAAACTGTAAAAAAAAAAAATTAAGGTTCTGGGGCTCTAAACAATCCAGAGAAATCCATCCGCTGTGTGGAAAAAGAGCTCAGGGATTAGGTAATTTCTAAAGCTGGTGAATCACTTGCAGTGAATAATTAGTTGTGTGAGTGTGGCTTCGTTTTGTGCTCAGAAGAAGTCTTGAGCAGGATCTGTATTAATGAATATCCATTTGTTAGCTGTTTACAAACCATGGATGGGGCAGATTGGCCATGGGTAATTTTTGGACTTTCCCCTCTGCTCTGGCTTTGATTAATGAGGCAGGAACTTAATTGGAATCTCTCCTTTCTTGCCTCATTTTTAATCCTGGGTGAATGAAAATGAATTCAAGACCAAGCCTGGCCTGAAGTAAAGCTCCTTTGGGCACTTGGGGATCTTCACAGCTGAGACATTGTCCTGCTGCTCCTGGGGTTGTTGTTGGAGGATGAGGCTCTGTAACACAATGAACCATGGAATCATGGAATGGTTTGGGATAGGAGGGACCTTAAAGATCACCCGGGGTGGGCAGGCACACCTTGCACTGTCC
>VZRM01006185.1:448052-459271 GCA_013397955.1 Grantiella picta | reverse complement strand
TATATTTTTTTTGGCAGTGTATAATTATTATACATATAATATATTTTAAAAAAATACATTTTCTGCCCCTTCCCTCCCCAGCCTGTCTGTCCAAGTGCTGAGCACGTTCCTACTGTAAAAATTACAGGGTGGATTTAATTCACTCCTCTGTGCTAAATATAAATTTACTTTCATCTTGGTGCTGAAATCCTGTCATCCCTCTGAACTTGTTCAGAAATAACATATTTATTGTAGTGGCTGGGAAAAAAAAAAAACCTCTGGGGAAGTGCCTTAAACTGATGTGTGCAGCAGGGATGATGAAATATTCAATATCCAGCGTTTGTTAAAATTCAAATGAGGCACTTGAAAGAATGGTTTGAAGCACATAAACCTCCCCAAATTACTGTGGCACTACATGGAAATTTAAGCAAAGGAAAATATCTTCCTTTTGACTCTGTCTTGCAGGGAATAACTATAAAAAACTGAATTCACAGCAAAATAAAAAAATCCCTCCCGGATTTGGTTTCCTTTTGGTTTCCAAGCCACACCAACCCCATTATTTTATATTTTAGTGCTCTGGATTTTTTTTCTCTGCTACAAGAAATTTGCAGTGTTAGAAGCTGATTTTTCTCAGCTGTGGCTAAGATTTAAATGAATTTTCGTTCATTTTGCAGTGTTATTTCCTTTTCTTTTCTGCACCTGTGGCTGTGGAAGGTGAAACAAGAGGAAAAGGTGCAGCCAGGGGAAGAATCCTCTGCTGGGAAGTGCTGGAAGTCATTGGTATAGAGGATGAAATGCTGTTCTGCAGCCTTGGAAGGACTGCAATTCAGATATCCTGGCAAATCAAGAGGATTTTATTCTCCATGTACAGATTTGTTTAGTTTCAAGCCAATAATTAAAAGGTAATTTGGCTCCTTTAACTTCCAACTTCCTTACATGTATCCCAGAATTACCTTCCCTATTTAAGGGATATTGTTTGTGTCCTTCTGTATGATTTTAAATAAACAGATTTTTACAGCATTTGCTTAAAATGCTTAATAAAACCAATCTTTGCATTTGATCTCCAAGCTAAAATCTCTGTGTATGAGTGTAGCATGCTCTAGAAACATTGTGACTTTTCCTGAAAATCCTGCAAACTTTGGAGCCACTGACAAATTTGGAAGTGTTGGGAGGTAGAAGAACATGTACTGAATCCTGGCTAAATGTCAGTAAAAAAAAGAGCAAACCTTAGTTAAATACCTACAAAATTTAATGCAGTTGTGAAGCCACAGAAATTAGGGTTAAATAAATTAAATTATCTTTAAAAGCTGCTGTACCACACCAGGCCCTTTGTGCATTCGGGCACAAAGGGTTTGAAAAGCTGAAGTTCAAAAATAAAGTTTGGAAAAACTTCCTTCAGCCACATCTTCCCGTAGATTTTAAAACAGACATTTACACCCGGAATTAAAAAAAAAAAAAAAAATCAAGACAGCAGTGTCTCCTGTTGCTGCATGCAGCTCTTTTATTTTCATTTATCTTTACAGAAATGTGAAGCATCTTCACAAGAATTGTACAAAACCCTCTCCTCTTGGCTGGCTGCATCCCAGCAGAGCAGCTCCCGCAATTCTGGCTCCGAGAGGAAAGGTGGGAGTTGCTGTTGCTGATAAAAATCCATGCAGGAGCTGAGCTTGGAATAAAAATGTCCTGTTCTCTAGAGATTAAATCAAAAGGGGTATAAGAGGAAATAAATCTGCTCATACCGTTGGTTTGAATAGTTGAGTTTAATGCAGGATATATGGATTTAGTCCATATTGAGCGTATCAAACCGTTAGTGGACACGGAACATGCGCCGGAGCCGTCGCTGGAAAACCCCAAAATGACCCCAAAATACCCCAGCTCTCCTCGTCTCTGCATCCCCCAGGGCCTGCCAGGTCTCTGCATTGGAACACAACTATTTCCTGCAGAAAATGGGATTTTTCCATGGTTGGAAGCAATAGCCATCCTCCCCATGGAAGCTCCTTGTGCCCCTCAAGCCCTTTTAGCGGCAGAAACGACTCTTTGTCGCTGCATCAACGTTGCCAGGACCATTAGAAAAATAAAATGCTTTTGTTTTTACATTAGTATCGTAACTGAGTTCTAAGGAATTAGAAAAATTAACCGTTGCTTCTCAGACTTGCATTGCCCACAGGTGAGTATTTACAGGGATTTCCCCATCCCAGGGGAAGGGAGGCTGGAAATTTACACCAGAGGGAGGGAATGCAGAGGGTTTGTACACCGAGCTTCTGCTTCAAATACAGGGATTTGTACATGGAGCGAACAGAAGCATCGTCAAAATACAGGAATACGGAGGGGGTTTTGGTAGGATTACAAACCACGCAGAGGCTTCAGTCCTTTTGGTGTGTGGTTTCCTCTTGGGGTCATTTTCTCCCCAAATTAAGGGGCAGGAAGGAGCTGTGTGTGCCTGCTGAGGAAGGAGGGACCCAACGCCTCTGGAGCACAGAGCCTGGATTTGGCTGACCTGGCTGCTCAGGTGGGGATAAAATTTTAAATAATTTAGGTTTTTCTAAAAGAAATTTAAGTTTCTTGCCAGGGGAGGGTTGAACTGAGGAGCTGTGCTCCCTTTCCTGCTCTCACAGACACAGTGCTCACTCATCCCACACCCCACAGCCAAACAAACGAAAAATAGTAAAAATTGGATGTTAAGAGTAAATAGAGGCAGTTAATCACATCTTTTGTTTTTTGGGCTTTTGTTTGTTTGCTGGTTTGGTTTGTTTTTTCAACCTGTGATATTGCTTTGTTCCACTCTCCCTTGAAAGCAAAGTGGGGTTTGGAAAGTGGTCTGAAATGCAGACATTTCAATACATTAACACTCAGTGATCTCAGCATCTTGGGGCTTCAGGTTAACACAGAACCCACGTGTCCTTTTGTACTTCAACCACATCCACTTTTTAACCTACAACTTCTTTTTGTCGTTTGAAATGACAGATTTGGCTTGGGAAGCTCCGAACAGAAATAAATAAAACATGTGCCTGCCTTAACCAAACAGAGGCAAAAAGAATCATTAAAAATCCACCGAAACAACCCAAAAATGCTTTACACACCGTTCTGTTTTCCTCAGCTTTTACCTGTGGTACCTCTCCGAGCCTGGGATGTGTCACCACTCAGGGGCTCCTGCCTGGCACTTCAGGAAAAAACAATAATAAAAAAAATAAAAGCTGGACCTCAAACCTCATCCAGGCACTGCAGGTCTCCCTCACCACCTTCTGGAGGTGAAACCAGCCTTGGCACAAGTCCTGCCCTGGGCACCTCTGATCCTCCCTCAGGGCCATGGGCAGGATGGGCAGCACATCCCCATGGGCTGGGGCATCTCCCCAGCTATTTAAAACTCATTTTAAACAGGTTTTGGCTTGTTTTCTTTTTTTTTTTTTTCTTTGTAAACATTGATTTGGGGTGCCATGGGGAGCAGACAGTGAATGTTAATGGCAATAAACCATTCAGTGCAGGAAGCTGATGGGATATCATGGCCATGGTGTGTTTCACAAGCTCCTTGCTAAAAAAAAAAAAAATCACATTGGAGTTGTAAGATACGAACATAAAAGTATATAAAGTTAACAACTCAGTTATTCACTTGGCAGTCAAACAAACCCTTCCCACATCCACTCTGTAGAATGTGCAAAAGTAGATGAAAAACACGTCAGGTGTTGGTGGCAGTGCCAGGTCCCTGCGGGCTGAGGGGACATTCCTGCACCTCTGCTGCAGGTGAAGCCATGGGGACAGAGGGGACAGAGTGGAGCAGGGGTGGCCAGAGCTGCTGGGGGCTTTGGTGGACAGGGGGGACAGGCAGAACCTGCTGCCTTGACGCTGTGACCAACCTGTGACCACGGCCAGGGGAAGGACAGCAGGACAGGCTGAACCCCAAACTGCCCCTGGCCGGAGGGGAAAGGCCGAGAGGAGAGACCAAACCACCCCAGGCAGAGGTGTGTGACCCTGGCCAGCCCAGGACAAAGATCCCCAAATCCCCCAGGCAGCTCAGCCCCAGCAGCAGCAGAGGGACACAGAGGCACTGCCACAAGCTGGCCTGGCTCTCGGTCACCTGGGCTTGGTCTGTGAGGTGCCACGAGGGCAGAGCAGCCCATCCTGTCCCTGCCATCCCGTGTGTCCCTCGGCCACCAGAGTCCTTCCCCACCCCGTGGCACCCGGAGCAGAAACCCAGCAGAGGATGAAGGACACGAGTTGGGTGAAAGAGCAGAAGTTTGGGCACCCTGGGGGACACCTGGTGAAGGACGAGGAGGACGAGGAGGGTTTTGGTGCAGTTTTGCTCTCATCTCGACCAGCCCCGTCAAATACAACCAAGCTGCACCATCCGGGGCCAAAGCCAACCCAGCGCTGCTCCCCAGGCTCATCGGGCTCTGAGTCCCACCAGCACCAGCGAACACGTTCTCACTAGTTGCGGTATTGGTATAAAAAGTTAAAATCCGCGGGGCGCACGCCCGCCGGCCGTGGGTTGTCTGTCCGGCTGTCGGTGTGTCTGTCCGGCTGTCGGTGTGTCTGTCCGGCCGTGGGGTGCCTNTCCGGCTGGCGGTGTGTCTGCCCGGCCGTGGGTTGTCTGTCCGGCCGTGGGTTGTCTGTCCGGCTGTCGGTGTGTCTGTCCGGCCGGGGGTGTGTCCGGCCGTCCCTCCCGGGCTCCAGCCATCCCTCCCTCGGCGCAGAGCCAGCCTGGGCATCGCCTTCCTCCGGGGCACCGCGGGCAGCCGCCTTCCCCTCCGGCTGGGCTGTCCTGTCCTCTCCTGTCCTGTCCTGTCCTCTCCTCTCCTCCCCGCCCGTCCCGGAGCGCCCAGCCCCGGCAGGGACACGGGGGATGCTCACAGCTGGGTCTCGTCGCGCGTTTCGGGGTTGCAGGAGCCCAGCTTGTTGCTGCAGCTGCTCTTGCGGCTGTGGCCATCGTTGGCCACGTGGGCCAGCGGGTCGGAGCGGATCAGATACCTGCGGGACACAGCGTGCTCACACCGCTGGAACCTCCCGGCTCAGCCTGGAATTGAGGCCAGGATGCACAGGGATGCCCCAAGGATGCCCTGCTGCTTGGAGAGCATGGCAGGTATTTAAATAATAGATGTTCAATTATAATAGCTGTTCATATCAATAAAATAATGACCATGAAATTAAATATTACATGTTACATCCTACATATTGCATACTATATATTGTATATTGTATATTACATATTTAAAAGAATAAGTAATCAGGAGTTATTCGTCCTGGAGCTGCTCAGTGGCAAAAGCCAAGGGAAAACTCCATGCTGCCCATGGGAGCTAAGATGGGGTGGTTTGGAACACAGGGAGCAGGAACAGCCGGGGAAGGAGCAAAAACCCACAGGTATTTATAAGAAATCACGGGAAGCAGTGGGATGGGGACAGCCCGGGGGCACAGAGGGTGAGGTGACACCTACACGATGTCGTTGAGCTCCAGCCGCGTGTCCGGGGGAGGGTTGATCAGGACGTAGGACAAGGTGTTCTGGTGGTCGTTCATCTCATCTGCAAGAGGAGGGAGTGTTAAAAGCAGAATTATCAGCATTTATCGTCAGCCCACAGCGTTGTTAATCCAGATTAGCAGTCAGTAGGCTCAGCAGAAAAATAAAGGATAATAAAGAAGCAGATTCTGCTGAATGGTTTGTGATAGGAACAGGAATTGGGTCGCGGTGGAGTTCTCACCACCGCAGCTTCTCACAGTTTGGCACTCCCAGCAGAGGCTGCACTGGGATGAACCCATGGCTCTGCTGGCACATGGCAAATAAAAACACAAAACCCATCCATCCGGTGGCAGGGAAAATCCCAGGAACTAAACAGCACCATCACACCGAAACCACAATGATTCATCGATGAATCTCATCATGGTGGGATAAATTTACCTAATGCACTGAACTGATTTCATCCAGAACATTGCTCCTGAATACCAGTGCTGCAAGGAAGCAATGCAGGAAAATGAGGAAAACACCTCTGCTCTGCCAGCTTTCCGCACAAAGTCCTTTAGCTATTTTCAGTTTGAACGACTTTGACGTGAAGAACAAGAGGAACAAAGCAGATTTTCCTGAAAGCATTGCCTGCAGGTGGATGTCTGCCTCAGCCTCCCCCGAGCTGAAACACCCATGCAGCAGAGGCTGGCAGAGCTGAAAGGTGCAGGACACAAAAAATACAGGCAAACAGCCCTAAAAATGAGTGCAGAAGGGTTTGATGGAATCATACACTCTACTTCAGTAGCTTAATATTCTCCAAGGGAGACTAACAGAGACAAACTTTATGGCTTCGCATTGCAAACCAAGAAATTATGGACTTCTTATTTAATAGCTTGTCTGATGTCTTCTGCTATTTTAACAATTTTCAAAATATGATCTTTCATCACTAGGTTTCAATAATACTTTTTTTAAAAATTGGATTATATGACAGAGGATGTGGGCATTATAGGAAGAGGCTAAGAAAAGACTAATAAAAAATAAGAATAAAAATGCTGATTGCATAAAATATTGACTCAAAATTGAATCGGTGGGATTTATATTTCACTGATGAAC
The DNA here is from genome assembly GCA_013397955.1 of Grantiella picta. Classification (NCBI taxonomy): domain Eukaryota; kingdom Metazoa; phylum Chordata; class Aves; order Passeriformes; family Meliphagidae; genus Grantiella; species Grantiella picta. Next base: position 452,751 of record VZRM01006185.1, on the reverse strand, counting down.
AAAAACCTGTTTTTAATCACTGCCATTAGCCCACATTCCCATTCACCACCATAGTGACAATGATCAGATTCAGACAGACAGAAGTTAATGCATTAATCAAAAAATGATGCTGAACCACAAGTTTGCGACAATAAAATACCAATACTAGTTTTGCATGGACAGATTTTAAGATATCCCTCAGAGCCCAAAGAAACAGACTGGATTTTGCAATCATGCCAATTTATGCGTGAAATAATTGAGCTCTTGCTCCCACAGGTTTCTTCCCTTCACCAGGAGAAGCTGTGGGCAATGGCATTGCCACCAGGAGGGCACCGAGGATGTCACTGCCACCAAGAATGTCACTGCCACCTCCCTGCTCACCTCCCCAGCTTCTGCCCCACCACAGCACGGCCCAGGGGACAGGCAGAGGTAACTCTTCCAAGTTCCCACTCCCCCCCAAAATAAAGTGAGATGTCTTACCTTGGTTCAGTGCAAAAGAGGGAACAGGTTAGTCCTGCTGTGTCAGGTACAGCACAAGTCCAACCCCTGGGGCAGGGCAGCTGAACCCCCCAGGGCCACCCAGAGCTCTGCCCACCTCTCCCCTTCCATCGCTCAATTTAGCATCATCCAGTCACACGGTTAGTCCAAAGATCTCTTCTTTCCCCTGCCCAGGGAAAACCACCTCCGTGGAGTTTCAGAGCTATTTTGGGGATGGCTCTAAACCACGGTGGCTTCCCGGGGGGGCTCAGGGCCACCAAGAGCGGCACCCCGGGGGGCAGATGGGTGGCCTCGGTGCCGGGGGGTCCCCTGCCCTTCCCGAAATAGCCAAGAACAAGATCATGGTGAGATGGATGGGGTGCGAGGCTGCGGGAGGCCGGGGAGGGGTGGAAGCTGCGGCAGGTGACACCATTTCCAGAAGGGTGATGGGGGGTGGATGGACAGGGGGAGGGACGGACAGACGGACGCTGGGGCAGCGTGAGGAGCAGGGGGGACACCAGCTCGCTGCAAGGCTTGGCACTGGGACAGCTCTCCAGGCTTTTGGAAAGGTGCAGAGCAGGGGTGGGATGAGCTCAGCAGATGGAGCGAATGGAGCAGATGGAGCTCGGTTTGGGGTCAGCAGGACCGGGACCTGGCCACTGGGATGGGCACTAACTCCAGGCTGGGGGCTGCTCCCTGTGGCCTGTCCTGCTGCTCCCACCACGCTGCCCTGCCAGGGCCTCCTGCACAGCAGTGACAATGGGTGCCCCATCACCCTGGCACGGGGTGCCCTGCTGCTCTTCAGCCTCGATACTGGGGCAAAACTGCTTCTCTCCAGCCCTGGCTGAGCCACAGCAGCTCCAGCAGCCACAGCAGGGACATCCCCGGGGCTGGACCGTGCCAGTACCTTGCCCAGCTGTGCTTGCAGGGGACACCAGAGCCCTGTTCTGCTGCTCAGACACATCCCTGGCACCTCTGGGACCACAGAAGGTGCTGCAGCTGGAGGGACCTGGGGCCACCCTCGGGAGATGCTGCATGGGATCCCAGCCTGTGCCAGAACGTCCTGTCCCAACCAGAGAGCTTTGGCCATCCCAGTGTTGAGCCTTCCAGCGAGCCAGGGATGGGGGTGGCGATGCTGGGGTGGCACACAGACCCTGGCACCCGCCGGGAGACACGGGGTGTGACATGACAGGGAGCTGGGGAAGGGCTCTGGCTCACGGCAGGATTCCCTGCCCCATGGAAGCGCCTTTTCCTGACCCCATGCAGCCAAGCCAGGCCCTGCTGAGCACACCGAGTATATTGCTCCATCCTGGTGCCCCAGGCAATATACTCTGCTGGCCCGAGGCTTCCATGAGCCCCAGCTGGGGCTGCCTCTCGGATGGAGGACACACTTTGGAGGAAAATGCCAACGTTTCACCTTAAGCCTGGGCTAGTGAAGCCAAAAATAAAGTTTGGGGTGGGCTATGGCTAATCTTGGGGCTGCTGCAGTAAAAAGGGGCTTTTCCAGGATGTGTTCCACCGTGGTGTAAAGGTGAAAAAAAGGTGGGGAAACCTGGCAGGTCCCACAGACCCCACAGGCGCCTGGGGTGGCTGCAGCACCAGTGGCACCTGTGGCTGCTGTCACTGCCTCATGCTGAGCCCAGCAGCCCTTAGTCAGAAAAAGGGATCTGCTGATGCTGGAGAGAGATCCAGGAAGGCAAACCAAGGGGTGCAAAGGGGTTTTTTAAGCGCTGCTTTGCCCTGGACTGTGGCTGACCCAGCAGGAGCTCCAGCATCTCATCACCACATGCACAGGCAGCTCTGGTGCACTTGTCCCCCTGCTTGTCCCCTCCACTGGCTGTACAGCCCAAAGCCACCTCGCAGAGCCATGGAGGGAAGGTTTTGTTAATGAAAGCCGAGGGCTGTGATTTCCCTGTAGGAATTCAGCGTAAAAAGGATCCCTGAGGTTTCTATCTCCCTGATCAGGCAGAGCCCTGCGTTTGCACCACCACTACAGGACAGTGGTTTGTTTTCCAATGCCACCCAACGAATTCGTGCTGAAAGCTTGGGGATCTAAGGTGAAAACTGGCAAGGGTGAGGTTTGGGCTTAGCTGGCATGATCTTGTTGTACGCTGCACGCCATGAGTCACGCGGGACTCCCAGGGAAAGGGAATTACCTTGCAAATATCCCAGGTTTACCCGATTCATCACATCACTGGCTGTTAAATTTGCTACATCCTCTACAGAACATACAGGGAAAGGCACAGACATAAACAGAGAGAGAGAGAGAGGTCAGCAAGCCATGGTTTGGCAAATATCAGAGACGAGCTCCTGCGCTGCAGCGATAACATGAGCAAAAGAAAAAGAAAAGGGGCAGAAGGCAGAGCAATGTTTTTCCATGGGTGTTCAGACACTGATGGTGACACGTGGCGACAACACACAGTCCCAGCTCTGCTGGATGCCCGAGGAGCTGCTGGTCCCCACATTGTGCCCAGTGTCCCTGTCCTGTCCTGCACCCCACACTGCCCCTTCTCCTGTCTGAGCTCCTCTGATTTACTTCAACCAGAATTTGCCAGATGGGTAAGGACAAGGATGCAAAGCCTGATCTGACCCCAAGCTTGGAAGCCTCACCGAGGCCAGACATCCACCCTGGAACTGCAACAGAAATGACTGGGAATGTAGGAAAAAAAGGAGAGGGGGGAATTCACCACTGCAAGTCCTTGCCTGGCATTCCCTGTCCTCACTGCATCCCACCACGAGCTCCCTCTCCTGCCTCTCTCCCTGGGGATGCTGGCAATGCCCACCCCAGACCACTCCAAACCCCTCCTGCACTGCACTTCTTGACATTTTCTCCTCCTCTTTCCTGTGCCCAAAGCCAGGATGGGAAAGGAGGAATCCCAACCCCATCCCAGCCGGGGCTCACAGCCAGCCTGAGTGTGGGCCTGGGCCAGCACGGGGTGGACAGACACTCTTGGACGATGGAGCAGACAAGCAGCGGCACAGGATGGCTTAAAAGAAAGCAAAGGAAAAGCCAAAACCAAACCAACCAAACAAAAGGAGCTGTGGGCTACAGACTTTGTCAAAACCAAGGGTGGGAGCTGTCCAGGGGGACACAGATGCCAGCACCGACGGGCAGTCAGAAGCTTCACGAGAAATGCGGCTGCACAGAGGGACCCTGAGCGCTGCGGCTGTCACAGCCACACTCCGGTGCCACACGCAATGAAGCGACTCAGCCCTGCAGCTACCGAGAGGTTTTCCACGGAAGAGTTTACGATGGATTAAAGTCTAGAAGAGAACGGGGCTGCTCCAGCTGACGGGGTTTGGCCTCTCCCTGCCACACTGCGGGGGCTCTCGGCACAAGGGTTGTGCTGACCTGGGGTCGGGCTGTCCTCAACCACCATCCCTGCACGGCCAGAAAGCAGGGGGCACACGGGACCTCGCGCCCCGGGGCGCCATGGGGACACCGGGTCCTGCTGCGGGCACGAGGGCCAGGGTCACCCTGCCACTGCCAACTCCTGCCTGGAGCCATCCCAGAGCCTGCATGGGGGGCTGCCTGCAGCCGGCCGGGGGGCAGGGGAGGGGTCTGCGTGGTGGAACCCCAGCCTGGAGGCGCTGGGCTGCGCAAGCACAAGCAAGCCGGGGATGATCGCCGCTCGGAGCAGCCCCGGCAACTCAGCCCGCGGGGACAGGCTGGGCGCGGCGCTAAGCTGGGCATGGGGTTAGGCTCGGCATGGGGTTAGGCTCGGCTCGGGGTCGGGCTCAGGCTGAGGGGTTACCTGAGGAGCCCGCGACAGGAGGCACCACCGCAGGGCAGCTCGGCCGGACGGCACTTACCGTACCCGGTGGTGGGCAAGCCCAGGTGCTTCATACGGTTTTTGACGAGCTCGGACAGCTCCTGCCGCTCGGAGCGCCGGTACAGGCTGAGGCGCTGCTGGCTGATCCACTCGGCCGTCTTGCTGGAGTGCTTGTTGCCCTTCCTGCTGAGCCGCCGCGCCCACTGCATGCTCTTGCGCCGCAGCAGAGGATGCTCCGACTGGTCGCTGGAACACGAGTTGCGGTGGTGGCTCGTCTTGATGCCCCAGTGCTCCTTGACGTCCTTCGTGTCCTCGCAGTCCTCAACATTGATTGAGATCTGTGACTGGAAGCCCAGCAGGTCACGCGGGATGGGGGGTGGCCAAGAGGGGTTTGGCCTGTGGCTGGCAGGGTGGGATTGCTCCCATGGGGTGGGTGGGATCCTTTCTGGGACCCAAACGGGCTGGCAGGG
>VZRM01006185.1:393155-447988 GCA_013397955.1 Grantiella picta | reverse complement strand
CTTGTTCCACTCCTTGCCGTGGGTGGAGACTAAATCCACCAGACCAGGTTGCTCCAAGTCCTGCCCAACCTGGCCGTGAACTTCAGAGGTGGGGCAGCCACAGCTTCCCTTGGATAAGCACGGCTGAGTGGAGTTTCATGGGCACCTAACACCTCGCACAGGATCACCTCTGGGACAGCTGTGCCCTCATCTCCCTCCCTTTCCTCTTTCAGCCGCTGTGCTGCCACATCTCTGACCCAGCAATCCTCACGGGTGAGCAGGAATTTATTAATAAAGCCCTTTAAAGCATCTCAAAGAGCTGGGTTGCATTTAATTAAATGTCAACTTTCAGCTCCCTGCCGCTGCTTCCTCACAAAGTTGAAAACTGAAGGTATTTAAAAGGGATCCTGGCTCGCTCCCTTGCTCCTTATCCCAGTTAATTACATCAGGGCACCGAGGACTTCTCCCGGAGTGACAGGGACAGGCAGCTCTGTGCTGGCAGCAGGCCTGAGAGCTGGCACAAAGCCCGTGGTGGCTCTTGGTGGCCAGAGCCAGCCCAGGAGCAGCCCCAGGGCAGGGGACAGCGCCCGAGCGCGCAGCTGGACACGAGCGGCACTCACCTGCGCTCTGATGTCGTGGGGCTGCAGCAGGGGAGAAGGAAGGGAAAACCAAGAGTCAGCCCAGCAAAGGGGCAGCCCTGCTGTGCCCCCCTGCTCCCTGGGGTGCCCCATCCTCCAGCTGCCCGCACAGCCCTGACCCAGGGTGTCATTGTGGGGAACCAGGACACCACCACCCAGGGCAGCCACAATAATGAAGTAAACACAGAAATTATCCTTCCCTTGTTCTGCCCTCCCCTCACCTCCCCTGCAAGCAGTTCTGAGGTGCCTCAGGGACTGACAGACACCCTCCTGGATCCACCTCTGCTGGGTGAAGCTCAGCAGGGACCACCAGCAGCCCCTTCCCGGCACACACCACCACTGTGCCCCTACCTCAGAGGTTGCAAACATGTGTGACTCCGTCCTGTAAATCCCAATGGGAATCTCCGCACTGGAGGAGCAGAGCTTCTGGAAGAGGCGGCCGTACGTCCGGATCCACAGGTCATCCTCGGTGATCTTCATCTGAGCAGCAGAAAACAAACATGAACCACCACGTGCACCTCGGGCTGCTCCTGAGCTTCACCCCAGCTCATCTGTGACAATCCCAAAAGTGAGCTGGACTCCACAAGACCAGGAGCGATTTCTGACCTCAGCCCTCAGAACAGGGACTTTGGTCCTCGGCAGCTCTTTTGGTAGTGCTGAGGTTCCAAAATGAAGGAGAAAAATGAGCTGGTGATGTTTCCCCGCCTCAATTCTCCAGAAGAAGAGAACCCCCCGGCCCTGGGCACAGATCCCAGCAGAGCCAGGACAGCTTGGCCGGATGGTTTCAGCCACGGTTCGGCACGTACCGCACAGAGGTATCCGGAGCCCGGCGTGGTGTCGAGGCCCAGCAGCAGCCGAGTGATGGTGATCATGTAATCCTTCACGAACGACTGGGGGGGACATTTGGGCAGGAAGCCAGGGAAAAGGTTTGCTCAGACATTCACTGGGGGATGCAAAGGGGACGCCACAGTGGCAGGGGTGCATCTCACCTGGTAGAGCAGCGTGTCCAACATGCTGATGCTGAAGACTCTCCCAGCAGCGAAGGGCAGCCGGAACATGAAGGCCAGGTTGGAGCCGTTCTCTCGCTCTCTCTGGAAGGGGAAAGGGAGATTGGAGCACAGGCTGCACAGAAACTTAGAGGGCTCATGGCAATGGGAGGGCAGCAGTGTAAATGTTTCTGGTGGGTGTGACAGGAGGGAACCAGGGCAGCATCCTTGCACTGTGGGGAAAGAGGGTTTTTTAATCCATGGAAATGTGTGAGACATGATTGGGTTTTCTGGACATGGGGAGAGCACAGGGCTTTGAGGAACTCAAACACAGTCACTGCCAGTGTTGACTTCCCAAGCCCCCGTGCAGGGAACAACCTCCTCTTACCTTTTCTAGCTTGGAAAGGGCAAGAGAGTAACTGTCCTTTGCTCGGAACTGCATGAACCTCATGTTGGAGGGGTGGGTGAGCTCCGTGATAATGCTGAGGCTGGGGAAGAGCCTGCAATGGAAAGAGACATGTTGCCCTGCAGCTCTCTCAGAGGATTTAAAGCCTGAAGAAGACCACCTTTACCCCTGTCCTGTGTGAGGTCAGAAATAGCTGGTCAGATGCTGTTTTCTTGAGCAAACCCAACGCCAGGTGAGTCCCACTGCCCACAGCCACCACCCCAGCCACCAGCACCGTTCCCGTGCTTGTCCCCAGCAGTGGGCAGTGGTCACCCTTCACCTGAACATGGTCTGCACGTTGACAATCGTCTTGGCATCTGCCATGTAGTCCTCCTCGGCACTCATGGTGCTCTCCTTGTCCACCACCACCAAGTTGTCGGCGTAGATGATGCCACACTGCAGCAAACTGTCCAGGCTGGGCAGTTCCCAAAGAGAAGAGCGCAGGGTCAGCCCTTGGAAATGACACAGGGAAGCAGCGCAGGGGGTCCACGGCGAGCCCAGGCTGCTCCCGACCAGCGCTTCACCTGTTCCCATCTCCCAGGGAGGGGTTGGCAACCCGAGAAGCCCAAGGTGGGCTCAGCTCTAAGGTACCAACCCTAGGGCTTCCTGTGGGGTGGCCCAGAAGTCTGGGCTGGGGCGAATGCAACAATTCAGGCACGAGAGCCACAGGTGGAAACACCTACTTGTCAATGGTGCCCTCCATGTAGTAAACCATGGGGAAACAGCAGATGGCCTCCAGGAAGTGGTGCTCAGGCCTGGAGGGAGAGCCACAGAGAGCAAGGTGGTTCAGCACGGCCATGGAGCAAAGACAGACACAAAGCCCAGGGCCAGCAGCCATGGTACCCAACGGTGGCACTGCTGTTCCCTCACACTGCCACCCCACAGCACGAGCTGCCCACGAAAACACAGGGAGGGCTCGGTGCGAGGGAAAACACCCGTGGAAAAGTACTTGCTTGTTGTCCAGCAGCAGCACGATGGGGTTGAGCTCCTTGCGGGAGCGGTAGTAGGCGCGCAGCGGGACGATGAAGTTGTAGAGCCCATTCCCAGCCGTCTCAGCAGAAACAATGATCAGTTTGTTCTTGAAGCCATAGGCTTTGGCATCCTCAAAGCTGTTGTGTTTGCAGCCCTGTGTGTGGGACAGAGCAGGGACTCAGTGCGGGGCTCACCACGCCCTGGGGGGTTCAGCCCCAGGCAGCCCCCAGAGCCCCTTCCCACCTTGTCCAGCCTCAGGCAGCAGAACGGGGCTTTCTCAGGCAGAAGGTGGCACAGGGTCGGGGAGCTCCCGATGTAGGGGGAGTTCGGGGGGTAGCCCTTCACATACCTGCAGCAGAGAGAAATCTGTGTGGGGACACGGGGAGAGCTTGCCATTTACCCAAAGCTCAGATGCTGGGGAAAATATTCAACAGCAGGCTGGGACTCAAGAGCAACACTGGCAAATGCCCTGCAAAACTCTCCTGCAGCAGTTGGGAATTTCCTCAAATATACATATTTAGGAGTATTTTTTGCTACCCGAAGAGATTGTAAAGATGCAGGGACACAGCCAGTTGTGTGCTCATAGAAAAGCTGGGAGGAGCCTGAGCATCCCTCGGGCACCACGGTGCCATGGTCCCAGTGCCTCTGAAACCGGAACAAACTGGATGCAACCGCAATGAACTGGACGCAACCGGATCAAAATGGATCCGACTGGAACGAACCAGACAAGGAAAGACTCCAGCAACGGAGAGTGACTCACTCCACAGCCACCGAGCCCTCCTCGTCCGACTGCGTCATCTCGTCCTCGGACTGGTCGCTGAGCAGGTCGCAGGGCAGCAGGGACGAGGTGTCGGCCAGCTCCAGGACAGGGGCGATGCTGGGCCGGCGAGTGCCAGAGCCGTTCTCGGCCGGCAGTGCCAGCTTGCTGCTGTTGGCAGGGCGGCACTCGGTGTTCTGCAGGTCCATGGCCACTGTACCTGGACAGGGGCAGGGAGCACAGCAAACACGCTCTAAGGGGGGGAAAGTCAGCAAAGCATCGAGCTCTGCATGGGGATGAGAGGCAGCCTGGGTGACAATCAACCATTCGTGGGTCATGGGGAGTGAAGGTAAAGAAATTGCTCCTGATATCCAGCAAGGGACAAGAGAGACTTCCTCATCCTGTCCTCCAGCAGCTTCCAGAAATCAAACACATCGATGGAGAGTCCCGTTAAGTGGAGCCCAGGCCTTGCCAAACAGCACTGCCCTGCTGGCACTCACGTCATTGCTGTCCCTCTCATCACCTCCGCCAAAGGTCCCTCTGGGTAGGAGCAGTGTGTCGAGAACTGTGACAAACACCGCTCAGCAAAGCTCTCGGCAGCTTGCTGGGGATAATCTATGCAAATTGCTGCTCAGGAGTACAAACACATAAATTATTTGCCTGAAATATAATGTGATCGTGTGGCTCAGCTCCTCCAAAACTTGTTCTCCCCAGATACAAGCGGGAAGTAATGACTCATGGTATTTTTCACTTGCACAAATGCACCACTCGCTGCAGAGAAAACTACGCTCTTCCTCGGCTTGGGAATCATAAACGTGATTTAGGATATGGCCCACGGCGTTTCTTCTTCCAGCCTTGGAAATAATTGAGGGCTGAATCCAGGCTTGGGGCATTTATGCAAATGCCCTTAATGATAATGGACATCACAAGGTTTTCATAATGATATTTGAGCTTGCTGAGAGCACCCAGGGTGCGAGGAAAAGTGTATTTTACCGGTGAGATGAACTGGGGGGGAGGATGGAAAAGAATTTTCAGTGCCTTTGGCACCGGTGGGGGATGGCAAGGAGTGTGTAAAAGCTAAATAAAACCAAACGTGGGGGAGTTGATGGAGTGACATATGCAGACTTCTGCTGTGCCCACCGAGCCCCCGACTCACCCATGCTGGCGATGATGCTGTGCACAGGCAGGCGGGAGGGGCCGTCATAGCTGCCCGCAAAGCCCTTCTTCTTCTGCTTCTCCTCCTGCTTGAAGATGAAGGCAGAGTTCTCCTCCTTGGTGATGTTGATGTAGAAGCAGGTGTCCGACGCTGCCATGATGTGCCTCGGGCCGGGATTCAGCAGGATGCTCTTGTTCTCCTCCCTCCGGATGCCGATCAGGCACACCCCGTACCTGCGCCAGGAGCACGGCGTGGGCATTCCCAGCTGGAGAAAACCCTCTCCGGGGCATTGGCCCTGCACGAAGGACCTGGCGGTGCCCTCCAGCCCCAGCCCTGACCCCCAGGGATGCCAGACACCCCCTGCCCTCACTTCTTGTGCGCGTGGAAGGCGGCGTAGGTGAAGCTCTTCCCCTCGTACTCCATGAAGAATTTGCTGTCTCCCATGCGGATGTGATAGACCTCATTGCCCGAGCAGCGCCCGTACATCCTCTGCCACTGCTCCGGGGACTCCTGGCCCTCCCTGCAACGACAGCACAGCGCTGGGATGGATCCCTCAGGGCTGGGAAGGACGCTCCAGAGCTGGGATGGGACCTCTGTGCTGGCATAGATCCCAGAATTCCTGCCAGATCCCGGGGCAGAGCACCAATGATCTCGGGAGCTCGACAGCGGTGAGATGACAGTGACACATGGCCACGAGCTGTCGGCGTTCGCCGAGGATAAGCTCGTTTGCATTTTGGGTTTTAAGTGCCTTTTTATTTAACGAGGGCTCCTGCAGAGTGCAGAGGGAGGGCTCAGAGCCCGTGTTGGCAAACAGCACAGAGCACGGGGCGAGAGGCATCTGGCAAGGATGTTTCATAACTGTTTTGATGGCACTTTACCCAAAATTCAGACCTTCCTGACTGGCCAAGGAGTGCAGGGCACACACCACTGCTCTACGGTGCTGGCAGAGCTCCCTCCAGCAATGCTGAATATACACCCACCAAAAACCCCTGCAGGGTCTGGGTCTGCTCATGCTGTGAATTCACCTTTCTGCTGGCAGGACTGTGCCAGTATAGAGATATTTTTATCCCCAGTCTGGAAAGCTGGCATTGCCCAGCCCATGGATTTTTGCTCTTGACCTGGATGGGGGTCCCAGATCCCACTGTGCTCCCCAGACCGCCACGCTCTCCCCCTGGGCTCAGAGACCTCAGTTCTGCTGTCCATCCATGCTCAGGCAGGGGTAGGGGAGGGCAGGAATGGGCAGGGACAGGCAGGGATGGGCAGGGACGGGCAGGGACAGCACTCACTGGCCACGGGAGGTGTGCACCAGCAGCGTGATGAGGGTGGAGGTGGCAGGACAGACACAGTTCAGTGCCAGCATGGCGTATTTGCACTCCTCTTCACAGACAACGTGATCTGAAAGGCAGAGGGGACTGTCACAGAGGAGAGGGGGACAGATGGGCTCCCTGGCTGGCAATGCCCAGGAATGTGGTCATTTTGGGGTGATGTGGGGCACTGGGTGTTTCCCCCTCCTGCCAAGCCAGCAGGGCTGCTGTGCAACTGCTCTGACTCACCAGCAAACTTGACATGAAATTTATTTTCTGGCTTTAAGATCTGAACGTAGAGGGGACAGTTCGGAGCAAAGTCTTTGACAGCCCAGGCCCTCAGGATGGTCTGGTGGTCCTGGAAAAGGACAAGAGTGACAAGAGCTACTTGGCTGATGGTTTATTTTCCCCAAGTCTTCTCCAGCTGAGATGAACTGCAAAGCACCCAGCCACCCTGGAGGTGGATGGCAAGGACTCCTGCTGCCCCTCCTGCTCCCCCAAACCCAGCATGGATGGGAAATGAGGACAGAAGAAGGAAGGTGAGCCCATAGGGGCTCAGCCACCAGTGTCCCCGTGCCCTCCCCGTGCCATCCCCGGGGTGCTCCATGGCACTCATCTCCCTCCCAGCACCCTCCTGTGCTGGGCAGAGCTGAGATCAGCATCCCCCCAGTCCCTTCTGCCTGAGAAATGCCCCCTCCCCAGCTATGCCACCCCCCGGCCGGGCTCACCGCCGCCGTGCGATCCACCTCGTTTCGGCTGCTGAGAATGAAGCAAGCTTCTCCATTGTCCATCCTGCCAAGACACGGCAGTGAGCCCATGAATGGCATGGGCCCACAACGCTGGGCACTGCCCACACCAGCCAGGGCACTGCCAGCCCTCCCAGAGCCAGCAAAGCCCCACGGGGACACCCATTGTCACCCAGCTGGGTGCCATTCCTCGCTGGGGGTGTGCAGGGTGTCCCTCTGCTCACTTGGCTCTCATGAGGTCCTGGTCCTTCAGCGCAGAGCCCTGCAGGTAAATCACCCGCTGTGACCACAGGGGGATCTGCAGCACCCGCCGCACCTGGATGTCCATCTCTGTTGGGCAAAGGATCACCACGTAGTAATCCTGGAAGAGAGAGGCTGCCGTGAGTCAGGGCGCCGTGGGTCAGCGAGGCTGAGAGCCCAGCAGTGACCCAACGCCGTGTGACAGCACTGCTGGCGCTCACCTGCAGCCGTGGGTGGGCGTAGAACTCGTTGAGGAAGTCCATGAGGAGGTCGATCTTGAGGGAGCTGACACAGAGCACCACATGTTTCTCCGTCTGGGCGCGGTGCCGGCTGTAATTCCCGCCCGACTTCTGCCGCTCCATCCACAGGTAGACGAGCTCCTCGAACTGCAGAGGGCACGGAGCTGATGTCCCCATCGGCACGGCTGCCCCAGGGCGGGTTCTTCATCCCTCCCCACCCTCAGCTGCTCAGGTCTAACCTGGAGCGGCAGCACGACCAGGGCCACGCAGATCATGATCACCACGAGGAGCTGGGAAGGCCAAATCTTGGGTGTCACATCTCCGTAGCCCACGGTGGAAAAGGTGACGATGCAGAAATAGAAGGACTTGAAGAGGGAGAGCTTCTCACCTGCTCTTTCTAAATGCTGGATGCCGCAGGTCCTGAGGGGAAAAAGCCCCATCACAGGGAGACAGGGCAGCAGAACCCCACAAACCTGCAGCTCACAGGGTCCTAAACACAAGTGTCACCCAAATCTTCCTGGGCCCGAATTGTACCTCCCTCCCTCAAGCTCATCCAGCAGCAGGAGATGCCATGGGCTGGGAGCACCCCTGAGCTCTGAAATAGCATTAGTCATCTTCATCAGAGCATCGTCTTTATTGCCGAAAACTCATGAGCCTAAGAGCTTCATTTCCTCTCCATTCAGCAACTTAATGGTATAATATGCCTCAAACCCCGAGCATGAGGATTCAAAGCCTAATTCAGAGCTAAATAACCAGTGATGAGCACTGCTCCCAGCCCCAAAGGAGCATCCTTGATGTTGGCAGTGCACAGGGTGAAGGGCTCAGTTAATTAGCAGGAGCCCGGGTGGCCAATTACACAAATGAGCTCGGGAGCTGTGCATGGTGGAGGGGAGGAGCTCGGCTGGACCTTGGGAGTGAGATGGGTTCTGGTGAATGAGTTACCCCTGGGGAATGAGCTATCCCTGGGGAATGAGCCACCCCACACGTGTCCCTGTGGGAAGCTGCTGCTCCTGCCCTCAGCCCTGCTCGGAGACTCTCCTGCCCACATCCCCCAGCTCGCTCTGACAGCACCCTCAAATCCTCACATCTGCTAAAAACCTCCTGTTAAAACCCCAGAATCAGGGAGGATAATTAGTTTCACTCAGAAAGGCCCTTTCCAGGTGTGCAAAGTGCTGGGACACAGCGAGGCAGGGCAAGGTGTGAGGTCTGCAAGAGCCCAGCCCTGCCAGGCAGCCCGGGATGGGCACAGCTGCATTCCCGGGATCAGGAATGGGTTTGGCGAAGTGGACAGCCACACTCACCCCGTGAACACGAGGCACAGCAGGGTGCAGATCAGGATGAGCACCTGGTTAAACATCGCTGACTGCGTCCTTTGGATGGCTCGGTGCAGGTCGTTCTGGGGAGAGAGCGGAGAGTTCCCACCAGCTCAGAGCCTGAGGGAAAATCTCCTCCACGCACCAAGATTTGCCCCCTCAGTGAAGGTCAAGCCCGGATTTAGCCTTTGGAAAGGGATGTGCGTTCCCATGAGCTGGTCTGGGGTCTGCTGCCAGGAGGGACAGCTCTGCTGGGCGCAGGGGGATGGCTGGAATGCCTCATCCCTGTGGATGTGCAGCCAGCAGGGTCCATGTGGTTTGGGCACTGAGGGATTCCTGCTCTGCAGCAGGTCACAGCCTGGCATTCCCAGCCTGGCATTCCCTGGCATGGCTGCACACCAAAGCTCCAAAACCTGCCCCAGAGCCGTGGGTCTCCTCCCAGTCCTGCTGCCCCACACCTCCCTGAGGAGCTGGACAGAAGGGTCACTCACAATCATGTTCTCCAGGGCGTACTTGGCCAGCCAGCAGTTCAGAAACACAGGGATGAACAAATTCCGCAAAGGAGGCCAAAATATCTAAGGAAGCAAGAGTTATTCGCAGGAAGATCCATGCTCTTTTGAAAAATAGAGCTATAAGCAGCCAATCCTCCCTGTGTGGAAGGATGCTGCTCCAAGTTGAGCAGGAGCTGCCACCAAACATGGCCCTGCTTCCCTCCCTGAAAAGGGAGGATGGGATTTGGGACAGCACTCCAGAGAAAGTCATTATATTGTAAAATATTGAAGGAAAAATTTCCTGCCAGCCTTAAATACCACTTGGCCAGACATCCATTTTTCTTTATTTCACCACCGAAACTACAGCACTTACTACACTTAGAGCTGCTTTCAAATGTCACCGGGACACACTCACCGTGATGATAAATGGCACCGTGTTGATCATCTCCAGGATGAAGGAAATGCGAAAAATCTGTTCCCAGATGTTCCCCTGAAAACCAAATAAGAATTAAATAAGCTTAAAAATTTGCCAGGGGATGATTAAAACAATCGCTCTGTGCCACAGACCCTGCTGGAGGAGGGAAATGTGGTGCAGGAAGCAGGAGAGATGCAGTGGTGACGGCAGACGTGCTGAGGGCAGGAAACATTCCCAAACTGTTCAGTCCTCTCCACAGCCACTGCATCCCTCTGTCTGTCCCTGCTGCTGCCCAGAACTTGGGGACAGCAACGCTTCGTGACAGCTACGGGAGGCTGGCACTCGGACCGGGGGTGACGCAGGGTCTGAGGCTCTCTGCCAACCCTCCCCTGGGCCCTGAGAGGATGCCATTTGTTAAGGTCACCTTTTTTGGCCATTTCAAGGGGCTTTGGTCCAAAGGAGTCAGCTTGTGCCTCTCCCTGTCTGGCTTGGAGTGGCAGCAGAGCTGGGCTGAGCAGGACTCACCTGCCGAGCTCAGCTCACCCTGAGGAAACCTGGGATGTGTCAGCCTGACACGAAAAACACTGAGCCTGTGTTAAACAGGTCTGAATTTCTGGGAAAGCAGAAAAAGGTGAGATCCTGCTCTGCACAACAGCAGCCCGAGGGGGGAATGAGAAAGGAAAACATCCAGAGCCAGCTGAGACGTGGCCGAGACAAACACCCTCCGAGACACTTCAGGCTGCAGACAGCTCTGAGCAGGAGGAAAGAGCTCCTGCTGGGGACAGAGCCAGGCTGTGCCCTCCCCGCCCTGGCACGCACCTTGTAGCTGAGATAGATGAGCAGCATGGTCTCCAGGAAGCTGATGAGAGCGATGCTGACCTGCAGGGACACACAGAGGAGACTCCCAGGGCTTGGATCAGAGCTCTCCGAGCCCCCCTGCCCCGGGGAGCCCCTGGGTGGCACAGGGGACAGAGCTGCAAGCCCAGCTCCTGCACACCTGAGCCCAGGGCTGCTCACCTGCACGGCCCACAGCGGGGTTTTCCTGTCCACCCAAAAGATGTGTGACCTGCAGAGAAAACCCACAGGGGTCTCAGCTGCAGCCCAGCTGTCAGTGTCTTTAGGCACCCCAAATGCAAATCCAAGGCTCTCACTGCTGCAGCAGCCAGCAAGGCACTGCTGTTTCCCACTGCAGCCCCTGCTCTGGGAATTAGCCATTCCCAAGGGTGCAGCCACAGGCATTTATCAATGGATTGGATCCTGGCATGCTGCTCCACATCCCTCAAGCAGCCCCACGACCCAGAAATAGCCTCAGGCAGCTGCCAGCAGCAGCCACCTCCACCCCTGCATTCCCACGTCCTGGCAGAGCTCCCCACTCACCAGTTTATGTTCGTGGACTGGTTGAACACTGTGTAATTCTGCTTTTCGCATTCCCAGCTAGGAGAGAGAGAGCAGGGAAAAGCAGTCAGAGAGAGGCAGGGAGGAGCAGGGATGCAGGGATTGAGTCCCTGGGCTCATGGGTGCCCTCGTCACTGGGGGAGCTCTGGACAACATTTCCATTAATCCAAACAGCCTGATCCTTACAGCCAGAGCTTTCCACAGGAAAAGTCTCACCCAGGCAGCCTTGAACATCTCATCCCTGGAGGATAAATCCCCTCAGGTGCTTCACACCAGAGATGCTGTGGAACACTGATACTCCCTGGCGCACAGTGCAGAACACAGGGCTGCAGGGAACTGGGAATTACCAGGTTACAATTAGCAAAAATTGCTGAGCTTCAGCTTCTGGGACAAGGCTGGCTGGCCCTGAGCACCCTGCCAGGCAGACAGCACCGAGCCAAGCTCTCCCTGCCTGGCTGTGAGGGATGTGCTCCTGCTGGCCAGCCTTGCCTCTGCCACACACCCTCAGCAAAGAGGAATTCCCTGAGCTGCAGCTGTGCTAAACCTTTCAAGGATGAGCATCCTTGTCCTGCTTCCTTCTCACAGGTCTGGAAGCACTTTCAGAACGTGCAGATGTACTCGGTAGTCTGCAGCCTTTACAAAGAGAAAATCAAATTGCCAATTCTCCAAGCCCTTGAAAAAACCTCCATATTGTACATGAGCTAAACAAAGCAAGGACATATTAGAAATAAGCTTGTATCGAAACCCAGCATAGAGCTGATGTATGGAATCATCCATCACCCCAAGGATCCACACAGCACAACGTATTTCCCTCTCAAATGCACAAATTGGATTTAGTGTAAATGTCTTCAAGGGCATCAGCCTTCAGAAAATATTTGCATCATGGTGATGCCCTGGAGCCACTGAGCTCTCGCCTGCCTCTGAAGGCCACGCTGGGCCCCTGACAGAGTCAGACAGAATTTGGAAATGAGCGTGACCTGAATTTTTCCATCATTCCCAGCCAGGGCCAGGGGATACCCCCACACCATCCATGGGGTTTGAGCAGGGAGCAAAGCCCTCCGGCTGGGAAGTTTTGTTGAAACACCAATTCAAACAGCTGGAGGGAGAAAACCTCTCCTCACACCCACTGCATCCATGCCCGGCTCTGCCTGGGGGGCACAGGGGGCACAGGGGGCACTCACCAGCCTATGCCCTCCTCGGGGTTGTCCAGCAGGACACGGACGATGTACAGGAGGCACGTGAGCAGCTTCAGAGAGAAGTTGAAGAGCCGGATCCTCAGGCCTGGGGTGGGAAGCAGCACAGTTGGGACAGCATCCCTGGGCGTCCTGAGCACCCCATGCACCCCAAACACCCCGGGCACCCTCTGCAGCCTGGCACAGCCACAGCAACACCCTTGGGGTTTCCCACAAGCTCTGCACTCCCCCCACAGCCCAGGAGCTCTCTGATCCCCCGGGAGCTGCAGGAGCCCCAGGACAGCAGCACTGCTCACACTGCCCGTGTCCTGCCCAGTGTCACCTCTACAGGACACCAGTATAGAAATAAATAACAATAAGGCAGCTCCTTGCTGACCCCAATAGATGTGAGAGACAAGCAGGAGCTGCTGGAGTGTATCCCCCTCATTAGCAGGTATCCATTAAAAAGCACCAGGCCGGCATTGACTACATTACAATGGCTTGCTGGAACAGGGACAGCGAGGAAAAGCTGCTGCTTTATCCACTCTCCCTCCCCAGCCAGTTCATCGAGTTGTTACTCAAATTACAAGTGAGAAATTCATCACATTTTCATTAAAAACTTCCCCGTGGGCACCCTGTTGTGCTGCACTCCAGCTTTTTAACAAGACAACAGGATGCAGGCAGGAAAAGAAAATGCGAATTTATAAATTAACGAGCAGGCCCCCTCCAGACAGCTAATGACATCTCGGAGAAAGAAAATAAAAACACCATTAGTCAAGTGGAGATTAATCCCGAAGGCTGGAGCAGGAGTGGGTAACTCACAGCCTGGCCTGGCTGTCCTCACAGCCTCAGGGGAGCACAGCCAGTGATGGGGACATCATCACAACCCTGATGGGGACATTTGCTCCCTGACGGCCACAGGCATCTCCTGACACCCTCCCTGCTCCAGCCAGCCTGTCCCAGCTGTTTGTCACCCTGTCCCCACGGAGCAAAAGTGGCAGGAGGCATCTCCTCCTCCCCATGCGGAGCATCCCCCAAAAGCGAGGCGGCCAACACCCAGCCTGGGCTGGGGACACACGGGGACAAGGCCACCAGCAGATGGCAATGGCTTCTCATCCCACAGGGCGAGCGCGGCTCTCCCGGCTCGGGCAGGGCTCGGCTCTCCCTGCAGACGCAAATCCCGAGCGTGGAGCACTCACTCGATCGCTGGTTTTTGATGAAGAAGAGCTTCAGCCGCTCCTTGAAGGTGTTTTCATTCACGTAGAACTCCACCTGCACCCTGCGGGGAAAGAGCCCAGAGCAGCCCATCGGTGGGGTGCCAGGGCAGGCCAGGAGCCCCGGGGAGCCACCCTGTCCCCCATCCCGGCTGGGTGACCCCCTGACACCCCGGAGCTGACCCCAGGCTCAGCCCCGGCTGTTCCCACAGCCCCAGAGCAGCAGCAGCAGTCAGGAGCCCCAGTGGCCACCAAAGCAGCAGCTGTGACCCAGCTCTGCCATGGGCTCAGGGCTTGGATTTCGTTCACACCAGCTGGCATCAGACTTACAAACTTCTCCTTCACACGCACTGTACGATGTCAAAACCTCCCAGAAGAACGGTGGCCTTGAAGTCCCCCCCAGCTTTATCTGCTCCAGCCCCCCAGATGCAGCAGAGCAGGAGCTGGCAAGGCCAATGTCCCCAGCGTCCCCAGCATGCCCTGGCTCTGCCTGGGGACGAGAAACACTCAGCATCGAAGCCGTTAAACAACAATTCCGCTCTGAAAGGAGAAAATTTCCTTTTGTTGCTAAGATACCACATTTGGTCATTCCAGAATAACCCAGGAGCTGACAACCAGCTCCAAACATCACTTGGCATCCAGGGCCACCGGTGGTGACTCGTGGCACGGGGACAAGGCGCCAGGGCAGAGAGTCACCTGCCGGGGAACTCCGCAGAATGCAGCAGGGAGGAGCTGCAGGTGAATCCGGAAATGTCTCATCCCCGTTTTCCTCGGGTTCTCCTGCCTCCCCACCACCCCACCCGCAGCCTCCTGCCAGCCCCACATCCGGGTGGGAGAAAACCTCAGCAGGGTCTGGGATCATCCCACCCGGATGTGGGCAAAGCTGCTCCCGGCTCAGCTCATCCACCACCATCTCTCGTGGCACTCCACAAACGCCTGCAGCCCTTGGCAAACTCATCATTCATCACCCTAAATCGCTCTGCTCCTGCTGAGTGCTGTGAAACACCAGCAGTTCCTCCCGCCTCGGCTTTAGACTGAGCGAGACAAAGTCTGCTCGTCACTGTCCAGCCCGTAATGGAGCTAAGTGCCATGAATTAGCAATTGCTTCCCCCGTTCGCTGCATTCAACAAGTCCTGAGGAAGTGCTCCTGTTATTACTGGTTTTTTAACCGCTTGGAAGAGGTCATCGAGCCCTCCTTAATCAGGCATTTCCCCAGCCAAGGCATAAATCAAGGTGAGCAAATTCCCAGTGACAGTCGCTGCCGTCCCGCTCCGTTCCGCAGGTGCACACCGGTGCCAGGCGCTGCCAGCCCATCCTGATTTATTGGGAGGCAGCTGCTCCTCGCTCTGACCCCGAGGGATAAATATTTACTGAGCGTTAATGCCCAGCTGATCAGGCGGCAAATTGGGAAGGGGTTTTTGAGTCCCTCATTGCTCAGGGGTCCCTCAATCCCAGCCAGCCTAAAGGGCAGGGAGTGCCCAGAGGGACTTTGCACCAACATGTTCACCGCAAGAAGGGAGCAGGAAGGCAGGTGGGCAACCCCAGCCGCCACTGCAGGGAGAGGGCAGGAGAATTTACGAGCCCTGGCTCGCCAGCACGATGCCTGAGGAGCAAACAGCATTAATGCAGAGCCTCAAAGCCCAGCCTTAACACGTGTTAAAATTAATCGTTTCCAGAGCCAGACTCAGCAAATCAGTTTTCTGTGCCAGGGCATAAATCAGTTGTCACAACTGCTCACAACACTGCACACAAGATAATTGCTCCTTCTCCTTATTAAAAATGCCCAGGAAGTGCTGGGAATTAGCTTTCAGCTCTGACAGGAGCACTGAGCACCCCATTCATCAGAGTCCCCGAGGATTAAGTGCTTTGAGGAGCCAGAGAATTCAGGGAGCACGATTCCTCTCCCAGACATTTGTCTTGGATCAAAGCAACAAACAGCAAAATAAATCTCTGTCACCAGACAGATGGTTCACTGATCTGCAGAGCTGTGGCCCACCTCGAGACAATGAATGTAATTGCTGATGGATAAAAGAACTAAATGATTAGATCTAACTTTTTATGACAAAGCAGCCCATGTGTTCATCCATCCTAATGGCTGCAGGAAGAAGGAGCACTGGAAAGACAAAAAAGCATGTGTTGGCTGGGGGGAAGGGGGTGATTAGCAGTGCAAAGACACGAAAAAATAAGAATGCAGAAGGAATATGTTCCTGTGCAGACAACCTGCCCTCGTGAGCTGAGCTGAGCCCAGAGCTCTGTGGGGATCCTGCTCTGCAGGTGAAGCCAACACCCCACAGCCCAGGGAGGGCTGATCTTCCCAGGCAGCAGCACCATCCCAAAGTATCACAGCTCCTACTCCATTTCCAGCTGGGGGAAGGAGATGATATCATGTAAAACGAACCCTCTAATTTCATTGTCAGGAAGTTAACTGGAAACAAAAATCAAGCGGAATTCTGACTGCATTATTACCACCCCAAAACACACCGTGACAGCTCAGCCAGGATGGGGAGCTCAGAGTGTCGCTTCCCTGCTGCCATGGCTGGGCATCCTTCCCACCTGGAACATCCTTCCCAACTGGAACACCCTCCCCACCAGGAACACCCTTCCCACCGGGAACATCCTTTCCACCAGGACTATCCTTCCCAACTGGAACATCTCTCTCACCTGGAACATCCTTCCCACCTGAAACATCCTTCCCTACTGGAACATCCTTCCCAACTGGAACATCCTTCCCACCTGGATCATCCTTCCCACCAGGACTATCCTTCCCACCAGGACTATCCTTCCCACCTGGAACATCCTTCCCACCAGGACCATCCTTCCCACCATCCCAGCATCCTCCCCATTTTCCGAGTACCCCAGTGCCAGCCCATCCCTCGTCACTCCAAGGGTCACCAGCTCCACATGCAGCACAAATCTCCCCCCACCTCGCCCCCGCTGAACCCCCCCGGGCCATGCAAACAATGATCTTGTTACAAGTTTAGTTACAAGCCCTCTGCTTGGAAGTGTAATTACTGCTATTATGCACTTCATAATGCCTGAGCGATTTCATTTTCTTCGCTCGGTTATTTATTGTTCTTTATTAATCTAAGATTAGAGGCAATTTGTTGTAAGACGATGAGTTCCCAAAAAAGACACAATGGTTTGTTCGGAGAAGTGCAGGGACGAGCACATGCCAGCCCACTGGCATTAAAATAGACACTGAGGAGCACAGACCCGGCTCCGTGCTTTCACTTTCCCCAGAGAGTTGGGACAAACACAGTTCCCTCAAAAAGGAGGAAAACACAAAAAATAGGAACCCAGGTGCAGCCCCCCATCCAGGCAGTGCAGGCAGGGATGGGGAGATGGAGATATCCCCCAAATTCTGCATCCACAGAGCACTTACATGGGCAGTGGGGCACAGGCGGCTCCCTCCGATCCCTACAGCCTGCGACAGTCGCTGGGCTTGGCCTGAAAGCTGAGCTGGCTCCAAAATCCAGCGGCCAGCCAAGGGAGGGAGCTGCCAGCCTGCCCTGTGACCTGCCCAGAGCCGCCCTGCTCCCTGCTGCTTCCTGGAGAAACACTTGTCTTCCCATGGTGGTTTTGCAGTGTTTTATAGCAGACATTTCTTGCCATGAAAAATGTGTTTTCAAATAAATACAGATCTTGATAGGAAAAAAAAAACCCTTAGCCTCTCTCCATAGCTCCATTCCTTTCCCTCACACTTCAGCTGGGGGGGAAATGCTGGTGTTGATAGAATTCCAGAATGGTTTGGGTTGGAAGGGACTTTACAGCTCATCTCATTCCAATCCCCTCCCACTAGACCAACTTGCTCCAAGAACGGTCCGACCTGGGACAATTCCTAGTCCCAGAAAACTTCTCAAGGGATTTCTCCCATCATGTAGCAAGATGCAAACGAGGTTCTTCAGAAATTTTGGGGGGAAAAAACCCCAAAGAAACCCAAAGAAAACCCCCAAAGACCACCAAACCGGCAAAGACCCCACTTCACCCCTCCACTCCTGCTCAGAGAACAGCTCTGCATCATCCACACAAATCCACACGGATCAAATCCGTAAGAAACGAGGCTGCAGCCAAGTCTGGAATGACAGAGACGTGCTGCTGGCCCAGGCGGCTCCCCGGGATGGGCTGTGGGTACCAACAGAGCAGGGAGAGGAGCGGGGCTGGCAGGGCAGGGCTGCAGCATCTCCTCTCCCGGCGGCACGAGGAGCAGCGCAGGATGCTGGGCAGAAGGCAGGATGCTCTGAGGGCATCATGCCAGGGCCAGGCTGCCTCCGGACCTCGCTCAGCGCGGGGAGCAGCCGCTGCCAGCAGAGCCAAAGTCCTTCCCAAAGAGCCAGCAAACCCGCCGGGCTGAGGCTCAGTACCTGCTGGCGGCAGCTGCATGGACTACCCAGCACATCTGCAGCTCCAGCCCGCCCGGCTCCCTTCGGGATGCTCTCCCCTTTTTCCCACCATTTTCTTGGTGGTATTGGGTGTTCGGATATAAAGGTTCAAGGAGACAGATGACACGGGGTGAGCCGTGCGCCCTGCCCGCCTCTGTGACCTGTTTTTGCCCCCCAGGAATGGGGAGAGCTCCAGCCCTGCCCAGCCGAGCTCCCGGCGCTCCCGGCGCAGGGTTCGGAGCTGGGAACGGGAATCGCTGTACAGCTGTGCGCACAGCCAGCCTGGGCGCCTGCCAAAGGCACAGACAGGCAACGAGCTGCCCCCACGCTCAATAAGCAGTAATTGAACAATTACGCAAAGGAGGAGGGCTGTGGCTTCGGCAGGGCTGTGCCGGAGAGAGAGCGGCTTCAGAGCGGGCCGAGCTCGGCTCCCGGGGCTTCTGCCACGCCGGGGTGCATGGATCCATCCCTGCGGCGGAGCGGCCAGGCAGGATGGATGCTGAGCCACAACCCCCAGGCAGCAGGACACCCTCCTGTCCCCTCTCCAGTCCCCTCCGAGCCGAGCGGCACCGGGAGCATCCTCAGGGAATGTCTCGGCTTCCCCAGGGCAGCAGCGAGCGCCGCGGAGCTCTCCCACTGCAGCAGCTCCGCCGATAAATCTCGGGCACATTTTTAACCAAGGAAGCACGGAGCAGCCCGGGAGGGAAAGGGAGCTGGGGCAGAATTTCCTGTCCCTGCTCTGGACAGAGCTCCCCTGGCCAGCGCTGCTGACCCACGGAGGGAAGGGGAGAGTTTGGGGTGTCTTTCAGGGGGATTTCAGGTCCTGAGGGAGGTGCAGGAGAGCACTGGGGACACCACTGGCAGGGTCTGCATGGTCCAAAAGGCCAAGTACTGCAAACAGGGGAAATCTGCTCAGTTTTAGTGAAATTTCTCATCCCACATCCATCAGTAGACGCAATACCGCAGATGCTCTCTCCCTCATCTCCTCCCAGATGATCCCCATGGATCACAGCAGCACCTAGCCAGTCCCACATCAGCCTGGGACACTGTCACATCCACCATGGCACAGCCACTGTGCCACCATCACAGCCACTGCAGCACTGTCAAAGTCACCACGGTATCACCACAGCCGCCGTGGCACTGTCACAGCCACTGTGCCACCCTCACAGCCAAGGTGGCCCCACGGCAGTCACCACGGCACTGTCACAACCCTGTGGAAAGGCAGCTGCTCCTCCTGGCTCCTGCAGCACCAGGAGTGAGTTGCCCTAGCACAGCACATGCCGAGGCACATCACAGACCAGGATCAGCAGAATTCAGTCCCACATCAATAAACACCACCCAGGGAGCCCAGGATGTTGTGGCACATCTTGTCCCCCACAAGGCCAAGGATTTGGTTCTTCAAGGTTTCATGGGAATCAATCGGGGAGAAAAAAAATCTCCTGTTTTATTATGGAGTGTGATTTTTTTTCCCCAAAGAAAGAATTGATGTTGCAAACCCTTCTGCAGCAAATTAAAGCCAGCTGGGTGCAGGTAATGTCATCCAGGCTCCAGCAGCAACACTGCAATTTTATTTCTGGGGGAATGAAAAGCAAGCTCTGAGCAGCCACTACAGGAAAAATCCTTCCCAAGATGGGGTTTGGCCTCCAGGGCCATTTCTCTTGCACCCTGCCCTGAACCCATCCCACAAACCCTCATGTGCCAGTGGGACAAGGGCTGACACAGACCAAAGGGATAAAAAATAAATCTCCTGCTTGACTGTTAGTTCTTTTTATATAAATATATATTATTTTAGATTAGGGAGAACATTGCAACGGGAATGGGATTTTTATCGGTTCCTCATTCCCTGAAGGTAGCTGTAATCCCTCTCCAACTGTTCAGCTCATTTCCAGGCACCAAACCAAGCACTGGAGGAAACAGGGACACACTCAAGGGCTCAAGCTGTAGATAATAGAATGCTTTGGGCTGCAAGGACTTTAAAGCTCATCCTGTTTCACCCCCTGCCATGGCCAGGGACATCTTCCACCAGACCAGGGTGCTCCCAGCCCTGTCCAACCTGGCCTTGGACACTTCCAGGATGGGGCAGCATCTCCCATCCAAGGTTTGGATGCTGCTCATGGCTGGGCAGTGGCACCACTTGCTCTTAATGTAATAATTTCACTTCTACCAAAGGTTAAAACCCCAAAAGGGAAGAAGCAACTGAATGCCATGCTGTGTTTCCTTTAGCCTATTTGTTTTGCAACATTGGAGATTGACACTCATGAGTCTGCTCCCGTAATTGCTTGTGCTGATGAATCTGCATTGTTTAATTAGGGGCTGTGCACGGAGCTCATCGTTAATGGATAATTGCCAATTTGCTGCCAAGGGTGTCACTTCTTCCCCAAGGAATTTGTCTGTCCCTGGGAGCAGAGAATCCTCCCCATGGTGGGAATCACTGCAGGAGGGTTTGCTGCTCCCATGCACAGCTCCTCGGTGCCCAGAGCAGTAAAGGACAAACCCTGTGGTTTTTAGCTCCCCTAAAAGCAGAATAATCATGGAACCCCAGACTGGGTTGGAAGGGACCTTTAAAGGTTCCATCTGACTCCAACCCCTGCCACGGGCAGGGCCAGTTCCACCAGACCAGGCTGCTCCAAGCCCTGTCCAACCTGGCCTGGAGCACTTCCAGGGATGAACCATCCACCCTAACCCCCAGCAGGTCAGAGCCAAGCTTAGCCACTGCTCTTGCCCGAAAAACTCAGCTCACCACGTGCACCAAACACCCCAAATTCCGAGGGGTTTTTGCTCGGAGGACAGCAGGGTTGGTGACAGTCCCCGGGGCCGGCGGTGGCAGCACCACCCTGTCCCTCCCGTGGCACCGGGAAACGACCGCGGAGAACTTACTGTGAGAAGGAGGAATCCACGCTGAAATCCTCGGCGTGAGGCCTACAGAGCGAGAGCAGCACAGAGGGTGAGGGAATGCACAGCCCTGGCTCCCACCGGGGCTGTCCCAGCGGGAACAAGGGACAAGAGGCCACCCCAGCGCTCCGCCGGGGTCACAGCACGCCTGGGATGTCCCCACTCAGCTCCCAGTGATGCTCTGCTGGCTTTGCCAACGTGCAGCCCTTCAAGGACTCAGCTCCGTGGATAAAAACACAGTCTATGCCTTATTATTGCCTTATTATTTTTTTTTTTAATGAGTCTCACAATCTGCGTCGCTGCTCTGCCTCTAATCAGTGCTGCACTTTGCGCAGAGAAATGAGGCTTTTGAAGTATTGGTGTTTTCAGGAACTCGGCATTGTGTCTCTGCTGGGCTGGCTTGACAGACACGAGTGATGAGCAGAGAAGGCAAAATAGAATAGAATAAAAAATAAACCAAATCAAATCAAATAATGGAGGGGAACAATGAGGGTAATGAGAGGTTCAAGGCAGGGGGAGAAAGAACAGAGAGAAACAAGAGTGGGTGGGAGGCAAAGGACCTGTGCTCGTGTACTGTACATCCCACAGACAGACAGACAGACAGACAGCACAGGGCTATGAACACAGCAATTACAGCTGCAAAGGGAAAAATCCACTTGGGAAAAATTATGATCTCCTCAAGACATCCCTGGGGTGTCCCTGGGTCCCCATCATTAACTGAGCCTCAGACCTTCCCTGTTCCAGCAGTGCCCTCTCTCCTTTCCTTATTTACTGCGAGCCAGGGACACCGAGAAATATCATCAAAGCCAAGGGGCTGCTGCAGCTCATAAAGATTTTTCTTGCATTTTGCTTTTACTTTATGAGTTTGCAGCACTCCAGCACAGTTCAAACTAAATAAAAGCAATAAATTCCCATTACAGCAGAAACGTGAGTCCAGGGTAAGCCGCTCCATCCCTCAGCTCCCAGGCTCACAGAGGAACCTCCCTGGGACAGGATTTCCTTTGCTCCTGTGGCTCTGGTCTGTATGGAGGCTGCAGGGAGGAGCTCATCGCTCCTTCCACTGTCCCAGGTTGCTCCAAGCCTCATCCAAACTGGCCTTCGAACAAGGATGAACATCCTCCTGCCACCTTCCCCCATTTCCCTGCTCATTTCCAGCTTTTCTCCTGCAACTCTCCTAGGGCACTAAATTAATTCCCACCAAAGAGGTCACTTGTGCCACCTCTCCCAGCCAGAACATCCCTGGGGTGGCTGCAGCAGCTGTGCAGTGCCTCAGAGCAGCCCTGGCATTTATTAATGCCAAACATCCCGGGTTTTGCCCAGCTGCAGAGCAGAACCCCAGGAAGGAGCCAGCCAGCTCCAGCTCCCTCCAGCTAAATTGGATTATCCCACGTTAGCAGCAGGGGCTGTTCGAGCCCCTTGGCTTGCGTTTGGTTTTGAACAGAGGCTTTTTGTGCCTCGCAGAGATGTTGATGGGGGAAGAATCAGCAAATGATTTGGTTTTCTCCTAATCTGGTGCCAGCTGGCAGCCGGGAAGGCTGGAGGAGCTGGAGCTCATTCCAGCGGCAGCTCCCCAGAGCAGAGCAGCCCTCCTGAAAGCCAAACAGCAAAGGGACAGAACCACACAGAGCAGTGGGGTCCTGAAGGTCCTGCAGAACTGGGATGAGCCAGTGAGATTCGCAGGATTCCTTCCCCCAAAGCCATGGGCTCACCAGGAGGATAAACACCTCGCTCATATCACCACGAACAGAAGGGATTCCAAAGTGATGGACAGACACAAAGCTCCCCAAGGGTGGCTCTGGCCACTCTGTGCCCTGGTTAAAGCACATGCAAAAAAATAACTTCTATTTTTTGGTCACAAAAAGGTGGTTTTGGCTTCCAAATGAGTGAACTTTGTTGTGCTGTCACAGAGAGGAGAAGCGACTGGAGGTATCCCAAAAAAACCTCTTCTTCCTCCCACCAGGCACCCAAATTCTCAACAAGAGTCTAATTGCTGAGAAAATATGGAGATTTCTCTATGAAAACTAAAAATCATTCCAAATCTCATCTGCAAAACAGCCGTTTTCCAGATCCCAAAAATGCTTTAACAGTGATTTACAATATACAGAACTAAAGCCATTTAATGGAGTCAGAAAGGTTACGCTGGCTTTTAATGTGTTTTAGATAATCTGCTTCAAATTGACCTTTTTATTTCATCCAGATCTGGCTCCATGGGCTCAGACAAACCTCGACTCATCTCATTCCCGTGGAAAATAACAAATAACCACAGCACGGGCAGCAAAATGACCTTTGCTCCCCTCGGGGATGCAGAGAGAGGAGCTGTCCCCAGCCAGGGAAAGCTGAGGTCCTGGTGTTGCCAACCACGAACCACAACGCCAAACCCCTTCCTGGCACCAGCAGCATCTCCCAGGCAGAAGGGAGGCTGGGAGAAAGGAGAGGAGCAGAGGGGGAAGGAACTTCTCTGCTTCAGAGACAAGTCTGCCCCCACCTTTCAAGCTGCAGCCCCTTACGAAAGGGGAAGGTTTTATCAGGAGGTGAGGAGACAAAGGCACATTTATTATTAGAACAAAGCCGTAATAAACCCTGCTTATGTAAAAGAGAGAGCAATCACCTGCCCACCCATGCTGCAGGCAGCTCCTCGGCTGAGCAGCACCTTCCACCTCATCCTGCCTCCTCAGCTCCAGCACTTCCCAGCACAGGCAGGGATGTGGACATCACCCCCGGGCTCCAGCACCCCGGGAATTCGGGCAGCAGCGCCAATTCCCCTCTCTCAGGGGGAAGGCAGGCAGCCCCAAGCCCCAGCTCTCCTCCAGCCCTGCCAGGGCACTGCAGGGTCTGGGTGGCACTTAGCTCATGTGCCTCATGCAGATAATTTGGGGCTCAATGCTGTCCCTGTGCTCCAGGATGCTCAGGGAGAGAGAGCAGCAAAGCCAGCAGCAGCTCAGCCGAGCTCACGCAGGACCTTTTCCCTCCCAGCAAACTCCACTGCCTCCCGACTTTTTGGTAAAAGAAGAGCATTAAAAATTCACTTCTGGTGGTGCATTTCCTATTCAATTTGCAGCCCTCCTTCCCAAACAAACAAACAAACAAAAAAAATCATGCCTTGACTTGAAGCCTCTGGAAGTTACAAAGACACAAGTAATGACCTGCCAGCACTACTCTTGGCTTCAGGCTGCTTTAATAACCACTTGCAAGGCTCAGAGGCATTTCAACACTGGGGCGGAAAGGTATTAAATCTGATTACCTTCTCCCCTGGCTCTGGGAAGGATTTAATGCCTTTTCACCCTGATCTTGAAATGCCTTCAAGACAGGGTCAGGGCAGGGGGGTAAAGATGAGCTAAGCAAGGTCCTGGGGAGGCTTCCCGAAGCAGTGCTCAGCCTCTGAAGGCAGGAGCTGCACCACGGCTCTACCATATTGACAGTGAGAAACTCAGCCCGAAATAGCCTGATGTGAGAAGGACAGATGGGAGGAGATGAAAAAAGAAAGTAAAGAGGGGGAGAAGGAGCGAGCAAGAGGAAGGGGAAAGCGCGAGGAAGAGGCACAGGTCTGTTCACAAACTCGTGCAGGAGGGGAAGGAAGGGCAGAGCCCTTCCCGGCTGTGGGATGGAGCAGGGATGAGCCACGGGGAAGGTCTGAGCCTCCAGCAGCCCTGCTTTGGAGGAATTCAGCCAGCTGTGCTGGTGGGCACCTGGAAAATCCAGCTGTGCTCCAGGCAGCTGCAGAGGTGCCACACGGACAGGATTTGGCAGCAGAGGCTGCTCAGGGGCAGCCTGGGCTCGGCTGCCTCCCCCAGGGGCTGCTTCAATCACAGGAGTGCTTTTCCTTGGCATTCCTCTGCAAAACCCAGAGCACAGCTACAACACATAAAGTTTGGGAAGCAGCAGGCACCGTGCCAGAGCTGCAGCAGTGATCACTGCAGCCGGACAAGCTGTTCCCAGCCCAGTGTCCAGCCTGGCCTGTAGTTACCTTCCAGAAAGCTGTGCTTCTCCCACAACCAGCCACGGACTCGGGCTGGAAAGGATCTCTAAAATAATCAAATCCCACTGTTCCCCAGCACTGCCAAGCCCACCGCCAAGCCATGTCCCCAAACGCCACGACCACACATCATTTAAATCCCTTCAGGGATGGGGACTTCACCTGTGCCAGGGCTGGACAACCCTTTTAGTAAAGAAATTTTGCCTCAAATCCGATCTAAATCTCCCCTGGCACAACTTGAGGCCATTTCCTCTTGTCCTGGTGATTGTTACTTGGAAGAAGAGACTGATCCCACCCGGCTACAACCTCCTTTCAGGTAGATGTAGGGGGCAGGCAGTGCCAAGCCTGGGCAAAAAGGCTCTCCAGATGCTCAGGCTGCTCTGACACACAGCTCCTTGCCTTTGCTAATTAGCTCAGTGAGTTCCTGACGAGTGGCTGATCCTGGTGGAGGGAGGGATGAGACCCTGAGGTACCTCAGACCCCCAAGGCCCACTCAGAGGGGTGCCACCCTCACAGCAAGCAGGAAAGCCTCCCCTGGGGGAGGAACATGCCAATCCCTGTGCCCTGATGGGACCTGATGGGAACGAGGAACCTCAAATAAACAGAGCAAGAGCCCAAGTGAGTGTGCCGAGTGTGGCATCCTTAGGTGGGGATCGTGTCTGCCTGTCGGTGCTATATAGGGCACCGAGATCCTCAGCAGTGCTGGCGGCTCCCCAGGAGCTGTGGGAGGACAGCTCAGCACTCCCAAACCTCAGCCTGTTCCCCTCTGTCACCCAGCCAGGGGGTGGCATCGCCCCGTGCCCAGAGGGCAAACACTTCCTGCCGGAGTGGGCTGGGGACAGGGGTTTGGGGGATTGGGGACCACAGACAGGAGCAGTCCCAAACAGATGGGAAAGCGCAGCTTGGGGCTGAGCCCTGGATGGGACACGGTGATGTCAGTCTGTCCCTGCGCAGAGCAGTGCCTGCGAAGCAGGGAGGATGAGCAGAGCTCGGTGCCGTTCCAGCAGCCTGGGGCAGCTCCAGCAGCCTGGGGCAGCTCCAGCAGCCTGGGGCAGCTCCAGCAGCCTGGGGCGAGGCAAAGAAGCAGCCGGGATGGAGCAGGCCGGGATGGAATCGCTGCCGTGTTTATGAACGGCTCTGCTCGGTGTGAAGGATGGCAGCTGCCAGCTCCGTGCGCTGCCAGCGGGACCTGGGATCACTTCCTGAGCATCAGCAGCAAGCAGTGCGTTTGCGGATCGCCCTGAGAGCCGAGCCCAGCAGCTGAGCTCCCTGCCCGATTCCTGCGGTGATCCTACCCGGAAAACACCCTCAGCATCCCCCAAAGGCAATGGCCAGAGGCGTGAGCAGTGTCACCTCCCTGAGCTGGCAACGCCTGGCAGAGCAGCCCGAGGGAAGGAGGAGAGGCCATGCTCAGCCTGGCATGCGGACAGCGGGAACAGACCCTCGGGAGGGGGGCTGGACCCCAAAACCGAGACCAGCCCATGGTTTGGGGCAAGGCTGGGAGATGCCATGCTCTGGTCTGGGCAGAGCATCAAACCCCAGTGCTCTCCACCCAGAGACAGCCACTGCCAAAAACACATCCCAGCCGGGGCTGCCCAGCCCAGGCAGAGCAAAAGCACATCAAATTCAAAGTGCTTCATGACCAAAACCTGTTGGACCCTCAGACTCTTGCAGGTCTTCTCCATCAAGGCTCCCACAGCCATGCTGGGTCCTGCCTGCCCTCACAGAGTGGCACCAACAGCCCCAGCTCAGAGAGAGCAGGGCAGGGAACAGGGCTGGCACAGCCACAGAAATCCTCTCCTCACCAAACCATCCTGACACTGCGGGAATTTCCCGGCTACACCCTCATCCCCAGCCAGAACAGCAGAAGACCCAAGGGTGGAGCAGGGCAGGGCAGGCAAACCCCACACAGGGAAAGTCCCTGGCACACCGTTTCTCCTGCACAAAACCACCTCACCCAGAGCCGAGGCAGCAAACCTGAGCTGAGGCATTCAGTGAGGACAGAGCTAGGGCTCTGAAAGGTCTTTGCTGGAAAAAGCTTTTGTTAAAGAAATGTTAAAAATAAATAAATGGACTTATCATCCCCGCGGGAGGGAATTCTGCAGCACAGCAATGGTTCAGCAGGGAATTGTACCCTAAGGAGAGCATCGCCTGGAGAGCTCCTGCAAGGACTGAGTGGCTGTCGTGGTTTCACTGGCCAGACTGGACCTCTCTGTGGTCGTTTGTTTTCAAGTGTCCGGCAAAAAAACACATTTAGCAAGACCTGTTGGTTAATACCTAGCTGCCCCTTGTGGGGAACAGACATCGATTGGTCAGAAATTCTGTTTTCAGACACATTTGGGTGAATTCCTCACTCTTTGGAGTGCTTTACCTCCAAGAACCCCGCATCAAACTCGGCCTAGCAGAGTGCTGCTCTTTCCCACTGAGGAGCCTGCAGCCACCTTGTTGACTGCAACAGGGCTGAAGCAGAGTCCCATTTATTCCTGCCAAAAATATCTCCAACTGAGAGACGAGCGAAGGCTGCGGGGGGTGCGAGTGTGCAGCCTGAAGGAGAAAGGAAGGCAGGGAAGGATCCAGCTGCTGCCTTGGGCTGTCTGACGGGAAAGGAGCAGCCCAGGCTCCTCTGGGACACACAGCGGGAGGACAAGAGGGAACGGGTACAAGATGTAGTGAGGGAAAAATCATTCACCCTGAGAGTGATCAAACCCTGCACCTGGCACCCAAAGGGACCGAGAAATGTCCAGGGAGGTATTCAAAACCCAGCAGGACTGGTGCTGAGCCAGCTGGGACAACTTTAAAGCCAGTCCAGCTTTGGAGCAGAGCCCTCCAGGTCCTCTCCAAGCCCAGCTCTTCTGCAATGCTAATCTCCTCCCCAGACCTCAGCAGTTCACATTTCTGTTATCAGCAGCTCAACAAACACAACAGAAGGAGCTGAGGGGGAACCACGGGGCAGGGAGGGGACACAGAGCCCTGCCAAGCCCCGGGGCAGAGCATCCAAAGCAGAGACTGATCGGGAATGTTTGCAATCCCTCCGGAGTCCCACAGTGCCCTGGGACAGGCAGTGTTCAGAGCTTCCCCTGCTTCCAGCAGAGCTGCACAAACAGGACATGGCTATCTTGTAAAAACGTCTGTTTGTGTTTTTAAACCCACACCTCCGGTGCTACAGGGAGATCACCAGCCCAAGAAATGGGATCCAAACAGATATTTACATCTCCTGCCTCCTGCCAGCAGCTCCTTCCCAAACACACAGTGCTCCATGGAGCTGTTTCCCATCAATCCCATCACACCTTTCCCTTTCAAATCCCCCCCAGCACAAGGGACAAACCTGCCTCAGGGGAAACCCGACTGGCAGGGGAAAGGCTCAGCCTCCCCTGGCTTGCTGCAGCCACTGTCACCTGGTGCCAGGGGAGCTCCAGAGCCCAGGCAGCTGGTCCCTGGCATGCCTGGAGGCTCCCAGCTCCATCCCCATCTTGCAGCAATCCCTGACACACAGAAGTCGCTCCAAGCTTCTCTGGTAGAGGATACTTCCACCTGGACAACCTGGGCTGTTCCCATCCCACCTGCAGATCACCAGCCACAAATATCCCTATCCCAGAAGCCCAGGGAAGTCCTGAAATCCCCTTTTTCACTTCCAAGCGGTGGAGTGGTTTCTCCTCAGATGAATTCAAATCCTTTCCTCCTGTTTTGACTGGGAACCCCCAAAAGCTTTGAGATGCTGCAATGACTCAGAGTAAGGAGGTAAATAAAGTAGGTGAGAATAAATTTCACTGGCTTCAATCATCGGGAGGAATCATTTGCATCCCTGAGAACACCCTGTAGCACACACCTCCTTCCACCATCACCTGCAAATCCACTCCCAGCTCCCGGGGACAATTGTCACCACTAACTCAGTGACGCTGCTTGTGTCTGGCTTCAGGAGATGAAGCATCTCAAACTCTCTATTCATCACTTCCAAACCAATCTCCCTGCCCTTGTGGCAGCAGTGAAAGAGAAGTGCAGAAGCCTCAATCCTAATTGCCAACTCATTGCTGGGAGAAGCAGAGCCCAGGGAAGGAGGGAAGCCTGGCAGAGCCCAGGGAGCTCAGCCTGCAGGGCTCTGCCTGCTGCCACAGGGGTGGCAAAGTGTTCCACCAACTTCTTCACCTCACAGCATCCGTTTCTTACAACAAGGTTGCAGCAAACCACTTCAAATGCCAGTGAAACCCAGGGAGCTGGGTGTTTTTACAGCCCTGGGTAACTCCCTCGTGCTCTGCACAGTGGCCTTCTCCCGAGGGTTCACGAAAACCCCGTAGTGATGTGATTTTTGGAATTGCTGCCCCCCAGATCCAATAGTGCCTTTCAGCATCCCTACTTCATGCCGTGCTACCTCCAGAGTCAAGGAGGGTCAGCCCTGGGATGAAGGTTTGACCCCCTGTTTTGGGCAGGAATCCTCTCTGAGTGCCAGAGAGCCCCTCTTGCCTGTTTAATCACTGCTGATCAGCAGTGGTTGGGATGAGTTTCTAACAATCTCCCATTGCATTTTTCTGGCCACAGCACATCCGGCTTTGACCATAGCACTGTCCTGAGGGGACAGCAGGGGAACCTGGAAGGGCACAGAGAGGAAAAGGTCTTGCTCTGAAGGTTTTGCCCACAGTGATGCTCAGGATGTGCCCTCAGAGATCCAGGTACCCCCAGGACAGGTCCAGCTTTGGTGTCTTTGTGAAGCAATGAAAGCAAGGCACAAAACCAGACCACAAACAGCCTGAGCAGCACTGGGAGCAAACCCAGACTGCCCAAATGTGCTGAGACCACAGCAGCTCCAGGGATTTAGTCCCACTGCCCCCACACGGTGCTCATTCACAGCCTCCACGCCTGTAAGCCTTTGCCTGGCCAAGTCAGAGGCAGCGCTCCACCAGCTCCCAGTGTTTGCTCACCAGAGCCCCAGCACCGGTGCCATCTGGAGCGCTGGCACACCACACCAGGGACAGCACTCCCAGCTCCTCCAGTGCGCCAGGACTCTGCTCCCAGCCCTGGAGACTGAAGCATGTGCCCGGCACAGCTCAGCACCGGCAGCGACCGCGCCGCCGCTCCCGCAGAGCACAGCTCCCTGCTCGGCTTCCCCAGCAGGGACCACAGCTGCTGGCCCTGGCTCGGTGCCACCTTCCCCCCAGATATGCCAAGAGGCAGAAGCTGAGGCGTTAATTCATTCCGGTCTAAAGCCAAACAAGTAAAATTCCCCCTGAGCAGAAGCTTCCGTACCGTGCTCGTTTGCACCAAATTACATCCTAGAAGACGTACAGTACACAGTCACAGGTGAGGCAGCATGGATGGGCTGGAAGGCTGGATAGATGGCGGAAAAGAACGAAGCAGAAAATGGAACGAACAGAACAAGAACTGAATTAGTGACATATGCATCCTCATCGTAACTAGGGGACCTGGCTTCCTCTGAATCACTGAAATCCCAGCGCAGCGCAAAGCATTCTCATCCTCCTGAAAAACAGCTCCTTCCTTGCTGTACACTCAGCTGTGTGCTTGCAGGAAGGCTGCAGCATTTCCTATGGCAGATTTTTTTATTATTATTTTATTGCAGTTACAAATAAATTATTGCTCGGCTGGGGGATCGAGCATCTCTCCTGCCATGCAAACATGGTGCTTATGTACAGTGCTTACCGTGGCGTTAGCAGTGTAAATAAGCTTTGGGTTTATGCTGCACAGGGAAGGTGCAGTGCAAGTTAACAGTGGTGTGTGGCAGCCCCACGGTCTCAGGCTGCCATTCAGACATGCTCCAGGCATGTAAAAAACCAAGAAGCACTTATAAAATATTTAAAGGAACTGGTTTCCCTCTGCTCCAGCTCCCTATTTCATAACACAACTTTGGAGCTGGCGTGGCTCTTTAACGCAGCTATCCGAAGGATTTGATCCACCACCCCTCCAGCCCGTGGAGGCACTAATCCTTTCCCTCTCATTTAAAAGATAAAAGGTGCTGCCTCCCCCGCCCACCCTCCCCACGCACCACTGCAGTCCTGCAATACCTTTGTCCGACATCACTCCCCATGGATCCCATCCTCCGAGACGGTAACAAGGGGCTCACCCCGTGGACATCTTCTGTCGTGGCAGGTGGGACAGCTTTGACGTGGGAATTGTTTTCTGAAGGGGAATTCTTCAGCTTGGCTCTTGCCATCCTGCGAGCCTCGGCTGCCTCTGTGACTTCCTCCTCTTTCCCCCCTGAACTCTCTCATACATAGCAATCCTCACCGCAATCAGTTTAGAGCTGTCGGCACGTACCATCTCCTTCCTTCTTCTCTCTCCCCAGTCACGGCTGCTCAGTGGAACAATCCTGCCCTGTACATTTATTTTGGTAGTGAGGGGAGTCAAGGCAAACTCTCTGGCCTTGCTGCTGCAACAAATTTGGTGCAAAACGACCGAGGAAACATCCACAATGCAGAAATCTCGGAAAGGGCTTTGTTTGCTAAATAATGAAATCGCCTCCCCTGAGTCTGTTAAAAAAACGATTGCATTGCTCTTATCACCACAGCCAGGGCAGGGGCTGAAGGATTATTTTTTTTCCCCATCCCTGTTTTTCGGTAGCAACGTGAGGGGGAGGAAGCTATTTTATCTTATTCCTCTGTGTACAGAGCAGCGTGTGGACTGCGTGCCAGGGAACGACTCAGCGGGTTTGGCTCTCTCAGACACAAAACAGCAGAGCTCAGTCCCCTCCTAAACACACCCGCTGTGACCCGAGAGGAGAGGAACTCACTGCTGATCTCTCAGAGCGGCCAGCGGGGCTCTGTTCCGGCTCACCTGGCCAGGCAGGTGTGCAGTACCCGTCCCAGAATGACCCACATTTCCCTCTTCAGGAGAGAGCAAAAGCTGCCGCTCCTTCAACACGATTGGCATCGATTTCCCCAGATATCGAACAGAAAAGGGAATTCATGGGGGTCAGGGGGGAGCTGAGCTGGAGATCACACCTGAAAGAGCATCTTCTGGTGGCCCAAAGGTGCCAAGGCCCGGGAGGGACACAGGGCTCAGCACCACGGACAGCGGTGTCACCAGAGCAGCACGGCGGGTCACTGCCACCCAGCTCCTGCCATGTCACCCTTAAAATGTCAACATCACCCAGCTCCTGCCATGTTCCCCCAACATGTCAACATCACCCAGCTCCTGCCATGTTACCCCAACATGTCACTGTAACCCAGCTCCTGCCATGTAACCCCAACATGTCAACACCACCCCAAATCATGCCAATCCCACCCCACGTCCTGCCAACCCTGTCCCAAGCCATGCCAACACGTCATGCCAGCCCTGTCCCTCAGCCCAGCCCTGCCACAGGGCGATGCTGCCCCTCTGCAGGCTGGAAATAAAAAATAAATTCACTGATGGTCACCACACTGTGACCTGAACCGATGCAAACAACCAGGCTCCACCACATTTACTCCTTAAATGTTTTTGTACAAAAAGTCAACGTGTTGGGACTGGGAGCTGCAGCTGTGAGAAGGAATTCCCTGGGATGGGAACTCTGGGATCCAAAGGACTTTTCTTTCAGAATGAAAAGCTGACAGTTCCCTTTGGCACCAGCTCCACGCCCTAACCACAGCCTCACCAGGCTGCTGGAACACCCAGCACCTCCGTCCTGTGCCAAACTGTGGGAAGGAAAGTTCTTTGCTTCCTCTCTCCTGCCAGGAGCTGTCAGGCACGCTGAGCTCTGCCCTCTGCTCTTCCCCAGAGATTGATACCCAACCATCACTTCCCCCATGGCACAAAGCAGCCCCCAGCTGTTCTGGGGAGAGAAGCAAAGCCCTCGTTTCCTGTTAACCAAATCCTTGTTTCCCTGCTCACAGCATTATTTCTTAATGGGATTTCACCATCCGACATACTTTGTTT
The DNA here is from genome assembly GCA_013397955.1 of Grantiella picta. Taxonomy (NCBI): domain Eukaryota; kingdom Metazoa; phylum Chordata; class Aves; order Passeriformes; family Meliphagidae; genus Grantiella; species Grantiella picta. Next base: position 415,422 of record VZRM01006185.1, on the reverse strand, counting down.
CAGCATTTTGAAATGCAAAATGGATAAAAACCCGCAGCCCATTTCTTACTGTGGCAGCTTTCAGCGTACATTTAATTTCTTGTTTTGCCTCAAAATGATTCATTAGCTCAATACATTCATTTTCCACCCGAGTCATCCCTTTCTGCTTCATGGTTTGATTCAGACTCTTCAACTTATTGCTCCATATCTCTTTACTTCAGGGGGTTGTTCCCAAACACCAAATACAATCTGTCAGCCCTCTGGGTTGGAGTGTGCTCTGACAAATCCTCCTGGACCACAAGAGCCATTGGGATGGGGAGAACAGGTCTTTTTTTTTTGGGGGGGGAAGGATTCTACACTCCATTGTATTCCTAAATGCAGAAGAACATTAATTTTAGGATTGAGATTAGATGTGAAAAGGGGTTTATGCTTAAGTTATTCATCTCAGCACTAATGCCCTCTCACAGCAGCGTGAACAGAACAGGGATTAGGGAAAGACTTGGGGAATTTTAACAGAAAATACAAACTCTCCTGTCATATTGTGCTGTACAAAAGGTGACAAAAAGCACATCAAAGAACTCCTTAAGGAACTCAGATCTGCCCATGGAAGCCTCTCCATGAAGCCACCTTTTCTGTCAAGCATTTAAACACAAACCGAGACAGGAAAACCAGAGAGAGGGGAATGATCTGACACCAGGTCACGAGAAACTGCAACCAGGGCTGAGGGTCTGAGCAACCATTCCCCTTTGGAGGGAGAAAAGAGGTCGCTTGGTGCTGAACAGAACGAGCAGAACGGCAGAATACGAGTCTGGCTGATCCCACAGAGCGACTCAGAGCGCTCAGCCCTGCCCCGAGCTGGGAAAGGGGACAGAATTTCCTTCTGTCAGGAAAACACTCCTCTCTCAGCAATGCACGGTGTTCCCCATTTCACCTAAAGCCCAGCAGCCTCTCCCCTCCCAGCCCCGACAGTCCTTGAGCACTGCTGTGACAGAAAGAGCTGTGGAAGGAGGAGTGAAGCAGGAAATCAGAGCAAAGCACATCCAGGACACCCAGAGCACTCCCTGTGTCTGGGAAACAGCCTGTTCCTAGAAAGAGCAGTGGCTGTGTCACCTGAAGGGCAGCGTGGTGAGCCAGCTCTGCAGGGACACATCCTCCGTGCTCCTGCTCACGGGAGACAGCAGAGAGAGAGCTGCACACCTTGTTTGTACAGCTCGTCCTCCAGGGGAATCCGGGAGGGGAAAATCAACAAAACGCACCCTCGGTAACATCAAAGCCCAGATAGGAATTCCTCTGGTCCAGAAACACTTTCCGGGCCAAGTGAATGCCAACCATCTGACTGCAAGCCAGGAAATCGATGTTTAATTTTAGTTTGAGAGCCCATTAAAAAGTGCTGATTTCTCATTTCAGCATCCACATTATGCAGAGACCATTGCTGTGCCGGGGGCTGGAGAGATGGCTGGGAATTGCTGAGCAGCGGTTGTAGGGGTAATAATATTTCAGAAAATAAGATTTAGAAAGAAGCAGATTCTTCACTGCTCTTAATTGAATCCACAGCAACTGCATTGTTAAGTATTCTCCCTTTTATCCAGGCCGCTTTCAGTCCTGACTGCCAAAACTCCCTTCTCTTGCTTATCCAACTTATTAATAATAAAGCATCACCCTGTGCATTAGGAGTAGTTGATGAGACAGGAAGGGCTCGGGTTTTTCTCATTTTCTGGCAGACAAACTTGCTCATTGTATCTCCACGTTGAGATACAGCCCAAGGCTGTTAGTTTGCAAAGCCTCTTTAAGGAAAGCCAGGTTAATGTATTTAAAAATCTTGAAAGGTATCAGCTCTGCAAAGATCAGTCCAAACCCACGGAAAGTGGCTTGGGTAGGAAAACACATTTTGGAAGAAGGTCCTGTGCCCACAAGCACATCAGAACCTCAAAGATGTTCTCAGCCTTGCTGAGCTGCTGCTCCAAGGAGGGGCTGTGTCCATACAAACAGAGTGTTAACACCAGGGACCATGAAAATTAATATTATTTTCCTTCCGGAACCCCTCTGGGTCTAAGGACACACCTAGGAAAAGCACCTTTCCCTGCACTGCCTTCACAGGAAAACCCTGACCTCCCTTTATTTAATAACAGCAAGGAAAAACAAGATCCCACGTAATTTATTACTGCCACCAACACCTCGTGTATTTCAAGACCCCAACAAATGTCACAGCACGACATTATCAGCTCAATAAACCTCAGAGGGCCACTAATACTCAGATAAATGTACAGAGCTCCCTGGCACAGCCTCGTGCTGAGGTGCTTTTCACGAAGTGCACAGGCACCAGGTTTGCCCCCGAGTCGCCAGGGAATGCCCTACATTGTCACCAGGCACTTTGCAAAATTGCTTTTCAAAAGCTGCCAATGTTTGGAGGTTGCCAAGAGCCCTGCAAAAACCACCTCCCACCCTACCGAGGCTCCTGCAGCCAAGCCACAACAAAAAACACAGCAGATATATCCCTCTGCAACAGAACTGCCTGGAAATGTCCATATTTCTGAAGAAATCTAATGATTCTATTTTTTTGTCTGTTTGCTAATCATTTTCTATTCCAGTGGGAAGTTAAAATCACAGAAGAAGGAGCTTCTGCTTCCTCACCAGGATGTTTTTTACCCCTGACATTTGTCTCAGTGAAAACAGTAAGCTTGCCAAAAAGAAAAAAAAAAGAAAATAAAAAATGTTGATGCTTCATCCTCTTTCTTCTTTGTGTAGGACTTGGCTTTTCCATCCCTGTGCTGCTCCCCCACACAGGGATGTGGTAAATGGACACCCTGAACAGCACACCCTGCTCAGGAGTGCCCTACAGAACTATTTTCCTAACAGTACAGATCCTTCTGCCAGGATTTTTCACCACCCATCAGCTTCTGGAATCACAGTTAATGACAGAGTTGAACCCACAGAGCTTCAGTTCCTTTTACAGTTAAACGTACAGTACCAATACATTGATTACTTCAGATTGCAGATATTAGGATTTACAGAAGACGCCTGGGAACCCTCTCTGGACAGCAAGGATGTATGTATTTATGAATCAAAATGCTTAGGAAATACTTTATCTATTGATCCCGAGTCAATTAAACAAAACTTCTCTCCATTTTCTCTCCATTAGGCTGGAGAGGAAGGTCCTCCCTGGCCCACAGCCCTGGCGTGGCAGAAGGAGCTGGGAGAGCTCTGTCCACGCTGAGCTTTAAAACACACAGATGGGCAAATCCTTGCTGAGGGCTGCGGAAAGCCAGGGAGGGATGGTGATTCCTACCTGCCATTCCCAGAGAAATGCATCCAGGGCTATCCAGGGGCTGCTCTGGGGGACAGACACAGATCCCGTGGGGCTGGAGCAGGTGAGGCCAGCTGGAGCAGGTGAGGCCAGGCTGCACTTTGCAATTCAAAGTGAAAGGAGGGAGTGTCTTTACAAACAAACTGTGAGTCTGCTGGTAGATAAAGCCCAATTCTGAGAGGAGAAACAATGGGAAGGAGTTCCACAGGAATTCCTTTAGTTGATTTGCCCAAGACTGTGCGAAATCCTTGGATTTAACTAAAAGAAGAGACACGAGGAAAAGAAGAAGTAGGAAAAGTGTATTAGATAGAAGAGGGTCTGTATTAGGAAATTCGGGAAGTCTGTATCTCTCAAGTGCCTCAGCCAGTGGGGAAAGAGAGAGGGAAATGTGGCTGGGAAATTAGGATAAAAAGAGGCTACATCCTCTAAAAGTTTGACAGACCCCATGGGAAATGCCCTTGACCTCTCCCTTTACTCATGAACAAAGTTACAGGACTCCTCTTTTTTGTCTGCTTTTTGGACATAAACCTCAGGTGTTTGCGGATTGATTTTCCTGACAGAAGCACTTGCAAATGTGTTTTGCCTCGAAGCTCCCATGCCCTCTGTACCCGAGAGCGGTGAGTCCTGCTTTCCCCACTCCCTGGGAGCAGAGACCCTCGGCAGCTGAGTGCCAGAGAAAATGGGAGGATTCCCCAGGATTTCAGCTCCCTCGGAGGTGAATCCATCCGGTAATGGGCTGAGAGCAGCAGGGCAGCACACACACAGAAAGCACCTCGGGACTCTCCTCCTGCCTTCACATTTATTCTCTGGCCATTACTGTCACACCAAGAGGCCCCAGATAAGCTTCCATTTCCCTGGGCTCAGCACAAGAAGCTCTGCTTTTCCCTGCAGTCTGGAGAGGGCCAGGATGCACCAGGGGGATGAGAGGAGAGAAAAAATCCCGAAACTCAGTGATTTCACAGGAAGAGGTCATGGCCTCTTCGAGCCCTCCAGCTAAGAAACGAATCAATCGCTAAAGCAATTATTTCAATGGGATTTCTCCATGCAATGCAAGGAGTGCACTAAGAACCAGAGAAGAGGCAGGAGCTGGGAGAATATTCCCAAATATTGGGGTTTTGAGTGGCTGGAGAGGGGAAGAGCAGAGGGAGTAACAACAGGGCTGGGGCAGCAGCAGCTCCTGGAAACACCCACTCAGCACCACCAGAGCACCAGCAAACCCACACTGTGCCCTTTCTTGCCTCTCCTTTCCCCGATTTGTGTTCCCAACTCACTCTGCCTTGGCAGGGTTAATGCCTTTGCACCACAGGCTCTGATGAGTTCCCCGAGAAGCCATCAGATGGATCTACACCACTGTGAGTTCTCCTTTGTCTCTAGGACTCCTTTCTGACGTTTGGCTTTAAAAAGCAGCGCCATTCATATGAAAAGTTGATTAATTCCACTTGTTATAATTAGTCTCACAAATAAAACCAGCTCTTCCCCCCTGCAAGCACGGGGGATAATGGTCCTTACCCTTCTCGCTAAAGCGTTTTGGTTCCAGGGGTGAGAAGCTCTGCACCGAGCACTAAGTGTTATTATTAAACTGTCATTAAAAGCATTTCAGGAAAAGTTCACAAACTGCAGGGATTTCTGTCATCACAGCATCTGGCTGGGACAGCAGTTGGGCTGAGTGCTCCTGCAAAACCACAATGGTACCAAATTCCAAATTCCCTGTCTCCCCTCCAGAGTCTCAGCTGCAGCCACCTCCACCTTTGGACTCACCCCCAAGGATCTCTGTGGGATCAGCTCCCACCACGGTGGGACTGGGGGGTTACACTTCTGCAGAGCCCTTGGCATCCTGGCAAACCAAACAAACCCACCAGGAGGGAGCCTGGAGCAGGGGAACACCGATATTCCTTGGCACCACCACACATCTGCAGAAACCTCCGGCCAGCTGGGGCCACAGCAGCCACCGGCAGGATTTGCATGACACAGGCAGAAATTCACTGGCTCTGGTTCATTCCCTCACTTCCCTATTTAGCCTTGGCAGCTGAACCAGGCAGCAAAACCCAACAGCAGCAGGCAGCAGCTCCTGCATCGCCCAGCGACTCCTGGGCAGAGCTTGGGAAGCTTCTCAAATAAACGGGAGTAATGGAGTTTTGGGGAAGGAGGAACACTTTGGAAAGCACAGAGGATGGCACATTTAGCAGCAGCAAGAGAGCTGAAAACAGAAGGAAGCCTTTGAAGAGCTGGGCTGATGGAGAGAGATGGAAAAATTATGTAAAGTAAGAAAACACATCCAGAGCTTGCAGGCAGGCTGTGAGCCCGGAGGGGGACAGGCTGAAACCAGAAGAGCCTTTGATTTCTCTGCTCTTCCCAGCGTTCTCTGCATTAACATTTCAAATGTTAACAACTTCCAGATGTCAGTGTTTAGAGGAGAGGACCCAGGGCTTCAGACAATGCCCAGCAATGGGCAGCAGTGCCCTGCAGCTTCCCTCCCACCCAGAGCTCCCACTGCCGGGGCTCAGCCGGTGCCCCATGGCTTTGCCCTGACGGATGGAGAGGACTCCCAAAGCAAACCCCTCCTGGCTGGCCGGGAGGAGGGAGGGCAGGTTCCCCTCACCAGTAACTCCCCAGGTAGCCAGGGAGTCGCAGGAATTCTTACATAACCACACCGCAGGAGCCTCACAGTGCTGAATCCCAGAACTGTCATCGCAGCCTTTGCAAAAGCCATTTTTACCTCTCTAAGTGTGGCTCATCAGTGACGAACGTGAAAGCTGCAAACCCACTGTGGCAACTTGGGACTGCTTAGCTGGGAAAAGGAGAAATAGAGCACAGCCCAGCAGCTGCTGAACAAATATCCCTGCAAATCCGGTTGGCACTTCTGGGTGCATTTGACACTCTCACGAGCAGAGCAATGGGACCCTGAAGCTTTACGGTGACTCCCAATCTCTTCCTACTTCTCAACAAAGCCGCTGGCAGGTTAACATGGCCAGAGGAAAAGGGAAGGTAAGTGTGTACCTGTCACAGCTGCTCGAGCCAGCGAGGAAGTTAAAAGCCCTCGGGTAAAATCTAAATATATATCTGCAAGGGAAGCATGAAATTCTCCGGGCAGAGCACAGTAATGAGGCACCGCCAAGTCACTTTTCCAGGTGAGTACATAACGGGGTCACTAGCTGCTTCCCAAGACTTAATGAGAGCAGCGCCGGGCGGAGCTGGCAGGAGGGATGGGCACAGCTTCCCGAGCATGAGTCAGCCTTGCTGAGCAGGAAAACGAGCGGCGCGGGGAGGGAGAGCAGCGATGCGCACAGGAGGTGCCAGGGCAGCACCCAACCCAGCCGGGAGGAGTTTGGGAGCTCCGCAAACCCAAAGCACCGCCCTGCCCTGCCCTGCCCTGCCAGCTGCTGTTTGCTGCCTCCCAGCAGGAGTGATCTTTGCACCGGGAATGGTTCTGGCTTTGAGCATTTGTGCAGCCCTTTCCCGCCGGGAATCGCAGAACACCTTGGAAACGCGGCGGGAGCAGCGGGGCGGGAGAGGCGCCGCGCCCGGGCTGGGGGGCAGGAGGAGCAGTAAATCCACCTCGGGTGCTGGAATTACAGCGGCAATGTTTCATGTCCCTTCAGCCTCTCCTCTCTCTCAGCCTCCCCCTGAGCCTCGGGGGTGTCTTTAAGGCCGAGATTTCCCCCTTTCCCTCCTCCTGCAGGCGCCTGGAGAAAGCCCAGGGATGCTCTGGGTATCGACAGGCAGCACAGGCAGCACAGGCAGCAGCCGCACTCCCACCCCAGCTCCCGTGGCACCTTTCCAGCTCCAGGGGACACCCTGCGCCCCCGCGATTCACCCCAGCTTCTCCCAGCGGGTGTGACAGGCAGCAGGAGCTGGAGAGCTGGAGAGCTCCCCACGCACCTCTGACGAACCCTTCCAGAATTTGGTTTCCTGCCCAGCAGCAAAGTGCCTGGAGGAGCCGACGATGCTCCGGATGCAGAAAGCACCGCGGCGTTCCGGAGGCACAGGCAGCTCCTGCAAACACCTCTGAGCTGCCTGGCAGAGCTCACCAGGAAGCAATTTCACAGGGACTTTGAAAATGCCAGAGTGATTCCCCCACTCCGCAGTTTTAAAGGACTCCAAGCCGGTTTTTTGCATGATGTTCTGGCAGCAGCTTTGCTTTTTAAAGTATGGAAATTGTAATGTAATGCAGAGAGCAGTGTCTGCCTATTAAATGGTGCTGAGGGTTTCTGCTGAAAAATGTGGAGAATTTTAGCATCTAAAAACTCCCTTAAAACTTCTAAAAAAAAATCCAAGAAAAGTGATTGACACTCAAAGAAGAAAAATTGGCTTTGGGGCTCTCCATCAACTCTGCCAATTATGTCTCATGGTAATAAAACTTTCTTCCTTCCCTAGGGTCGCCGGATGATGCCAGGCACCATTGCCCATACATCTTTCATTTCTCTCAGCATTCTTTTTGTAATACATTATATAAGACAGAGAAAATGGCAAGTCCCTATAAAGAGGAATTCACAGTGAACTGCAGAAATGAGGCATGAACTCCACAGAGTCTGTGACAGCCTCATCAGGCTGTGTGGGCAGGACTAGAACAGGGGGTTGGACCAGACCATTGATCTCCGAGTTCGTTTCTTATTTTAACTTCAATGAGGGAAAATTTGCTTACCCATCAACATCCTGCTGTAGCTGCGAGTTCTGCTGGGAGCCTGGAGGGCCTGCAGCCAGGGGAATTGCTCAGAGCCACTGTCCCCAGGGGATTTGCTCGGTGTCACTGTCCCCAGGGGATGGCAATGCTCAAATCATGGCTCGCACTGTGCCCCGCTGCTGTCCTGGATGTGACAAAAAGGTTTCTCTCTTTCCACATCCAGCCAAAAGCAGAGGTCAGCCGTGTGAAAGGGTGTCCCTGAGGGATGAGGCTCCAGGAATTTTGCACAAAAACCCCTGAAATTCCCCCCCAGAGTGCCTCACACACGTGATAGCTGTGCTGGTGAGCCCAGGCAGGAGCCAAAGGTGAACTAAAGCCACAGGAAAGCATTTTAAATTATTATCCACCTTTGCCCTTATCTTCTCCTCAGCTTTTGATTCAACTGCCGTGGCCAAATCCTCTGTTGGAAAGGTGGATATTCATCCACTCCAGGAGCTGGTGTGACAGCAAATGCTGTTTCACAGTTGCCAGGTCTCGACTGCACATTTACAGTAAAAAGCACAGTGAAAAAATGCCTTGGCCTCTTCTCATCTCTCACATAAAGACACCAAAAAAAATGAAAAAGAGAAGGCTGCAATTTTTTACACAGTGTCTCCTTAAAGACTGAGCTGCAAACATCATCCTCTCCATTTATATTCATCCTGGCCAGGCAAAGGCTTTTAGAACGAAAGATGGTTTAATAAACAGACATTTATAACAAGTGCCAGATCTTGCAGCTTCATCATCTGGAAAAGAGTCCATTAAACCAAGTGAGAAACTCCCTGATCACTAAAGGTGTCTAATGGAATTAAAATTAAATTATATCATGATTAATATCTTCACCAGCATGTTCAGCTGTGCTCTTTTATCTCCCTAAAATCTGCTAGTGGGAAGCAGGACAAAAATCCTTAGGGGGGGGGAAAGGCCTTAAAAGCTGGGCTAATTGTTCCAGCTGTCCCAAGTTTCTCAGGAGAAGCAGCCATCAGGTCCCACAGTGGATCTTGGAGCTCTCCTGTGCTCACGAACACACATTGGAACAGCAGCACTGGCTGTGCCTCCTGTGAATCATCCTCTTCTGGAAGGGAACAGGGGATTCCGCCAGCACGCCAAAACACAGCTCTGCAAAAGGGCACGGCACTCACCCAGCCGTGCCTTTCATCTCAGCTCGCAGAATTCCCTGCTGCAGAGAGGAACATCCATCCTCTGCCTCCTCCCTCTTGCTAAAATCCCAGTCCACACTCCCCTGGCTCACTCCTGCTCAGTCCCTGCAGTCTGAGATCCAGGCTTTTCTCCTGGTCAGAGTTTTTTGTGTTTTTTTTAACTCACAGCGTTGGGAAGGCATCCACCCCGGTGCACGCGCAGCGAGGTTTGCACTCACATTTGTGCTGCTGAAGCCTGGAAGGCTGAGCATCTCTGAGCCACAGAGCACAGCATCCGGCACTAAAACCATTTACAAGTTCTTAGCGCGAAAGAAATATTTCCCATTAGAGGCAGCGACGAGAGCTGCCTAGAAATTGGTTTTCCTCTCAATTTTCGCACAATAGCTGCTGGCAATAAATCTCTCCATCAGCACTGGGCAGTTATAAGTGCTGATACTGTGTGGGAAGAATCCAAACAAAGTGACAATACTGAGCTTTAAAAGCATTTTGGAGGAAGGCGAAGAGGAAGAAAATTGGTAAACGACAACTCTGGAAGAGGCTGATGAGCTGTAATGGCTTTTGTGTCACCATCTCACACTCTCAGTGACCCCACAGAGCAGGGACTGCCTCCAGCTCAATGCAGTCCCTGAACAACAGCTCTGAGATGGCAACTCGAGACATCTCCACGCTGGAACGAGACTGGAAAGTCTTTTTCCACATGGAAAAACCTCACGGTGCCGATTTACTGACCTGGAACTGATGGGTCTGGAGGGACCTCAGACAAGCAGGGATGAAAGGCTGGATGGAGAACTTGAACATTCCCTTCCTTGCTCATGAATGAGCACATTCCTGCCCATTTTGTGTGTGATACCTCAGGACAGGAATTTCCCCGTGCCAAGGAGCTGGAGCTGCTCTGGATGAGTAGAAAGACTGATCTCAAGTGGGAGCTGAAGTGTCCCAGAAGGCCTTCACTCTCAGCAGTGTGGGTGTAATTGCATCAAACTGTCATGAAGCAAATCCATCTCCAAAATCCAACTTCGAGAACAGGAGCTAAACAGCTTCCTCCAATGAATGCCTTTCCAGAGCCCAGCTGGGATTTCTTGCTGAGAAACACAGTCACCACCCAATCCCCACTCCTGTCCTTGAGCAAACACCGTGACTGTGCATTAGAAACACCAAACTGAATTAGCACACTAGTGTCCATGCCAATTATTCCAATTAAACTCCCTTCTAAGAGCCAATTACCACCCATTTTATTAAATTAGAAAATTTTCAAACAATACTCCCATACGGAGCTCTCAGCCCAGACGCAATTAGGCACTTCACACATTGATGCTGGACCCTGGGAAAATGAGTTTCTCTCAGTCTCTGCAGTGCAACCACAGGCAGAGTTTGTCGGAAAGGAGAAGTTTTAGGTGCTGGTTGTGTTTGCAATGCTGTATTTAGCACCCATCTGAGGTCCCCTTTCTGTTTAAACAGCTTTTTGCTCACCTACAAACCAACGCACCGCATGCAGTGAAAAGGGCACTGTGAAATCAGATTGCTCTGGGGAGTGATGAAGGCATTCAGCAACAAGGCAGATGCTGTCCTGTGGGTAAGAGAGCTGTGAGCTGCAGCAGGATTCCCACTGCTCCGGGGAGCTCACGCTCCGTGAGTCTCCGCGGTGGAAAAACGCCCACTTTTGGCACAGCCCTGCCTCGCTCGTAAACATTCCACCGGGGGATTTTTTGCTGCTTTCTGACAGGATAACACATTTCTCAGCGATGTCACTCCTGCCCACAGCATGGCAAGGTCTCAAGCTGACATTTGCTAAACATCTACACCACCTGCTCCCCAGAAACATTCCTCTCTCCTAGGCAGAGGAGACCTTTTCCTTGACAGCTCCTGCCACCAGGGAGGTGTCACATACCTGCCACGGAGCCAGGCGTGTGAGCTTCGTGCTCCAACTGCTCCGTGACACCTCGGCTGGATCCCCAGGGGCGCTCAGAGGGCTGGGAGCAGCACGGAAGGCATTAGGAAAACCCAATTCCCAAATAAATCTGCTCGCGGCGATCCGAGGTGAGAAACTCGCCGCAGCAAAGCTCGAGGAAAGTAATGACTTTGCTAATAGTCACCCGCGGCACATGGGGAATGAGGCACGCAGAACAGCTCCACGGCTCTGCCCACGGCCCAGAAAGCAGGAGCTCCCTGCCTGGAGGGAGCTGCTAAATTTGCAGAGCCACGCTCGGCTGCTCCCGAGGCTGCGTGGGCTGCAGGAAGCGCGGCAGAGCCACAGATCCAAAGGCAGCCGCAGCCTCCCTGCCGCACTCCCGCTCGGCTCCTCCCGAGCCCCAGCACTCCGGCGTGGGGGAAACACCAGCCTGATGGGCCGGGAGTGGGAATGAGCTGGGGAAAGTCCCACAAGGGGCAGAGTGTGGAGCAGGGGGATCGCCACGCAGAGAAATCCGCACCCAAACGCAAATCCCCGCGGATCAAATTCCTGCAGATCAATCGCAAAGGTTTGCCTCACCTTAAAGCGAAACTTTTTTAGGAATTGTGCACACAGTGATCATCCCCAGTGGTGCTCCATCCTGGAGCAAGAAACTTGTCACAGCACTCTGCAAACCAGGACCAGGAACAGCCAGGGCAGGAAGAGCAAGCAGCTCATGAGGATACAAGCTGCAGATCCATGTTAAATCCAAGAGTTTTAGGCCATGCATAGAGGGAGATAACTGCACTTTCCTGGTGAAGGATCCCAGTTTCCAGCCTCAGCAGAGTGGCCATGGGATGGCTGCCCGGACAGGAGACATGGACAGAGCCACTCCTGCCTCCCCTACAGCCCCAGAGAGCCTCAGAGACAAACACTCCACGCCAGCCAGCTTTATGGACAGCTACAGCCAAAAGCTCAGTGACAGGCGACACCGCAGAGTCCTGGAGAGAACACGAAAATGCCAATTTTCCCGGCTTTGTGGAGGAGCTGGACAGCAGTGATGTGTGCTGGCCTCCAGAGGGCCTCTCCGCAGTGAGATGGCAGAGCAGCAGCAAAAATCCTCTGTGACAAAGGAACTGTGACAGCAGCAACATGAAATCCTGCTCAGCAAACGGCAGAGGGGCAGAGAGAGAGGGACAGAGATGTCACACAGCTGAGGAGCAGTTTGGGTCTGACACTCGCAGTGACAGGAGGAGGTTTGCACTGAGCACAGAACACCTGAGCTGCTCTCCATCCCTTCATGCAGCACCCAGCCCTGTGCAGGGACACAAACCCCTCTGGGGGTGGCAGAAAGCTGCTCTGCCCCCAGGGAAGAGTCCTAGCCCTGCTCCTCACCCCGCAGCTGGCAGCAGCTCCAGGGAGCTGCAATTGCAGCCCAAAGGGACATGCCACACACGCGAGGGCACGGTGGCACAGCACCGTGGGGACACCAGCACCTCAGCAGTGCCCAACCACACTGAGCAAAACCAGGTTATTTGTGCACCAGCACGGGGCAGGTGCAGCTACAAGCCAACCCTCAGTGTTTGTCAGCTCTCATCAGGCAAGGCTTTAGTCCATCATTACAGCAATGCCACAAAGGGAAGGGGGAGTTGAAGCTCTCGGCTTCACTGAGGGACACGTGGCTGTGTCCCTCCTTGCCACACTGCAGTCACTCACCTCCCCCAGCTCATTCATGGCTGTTTCACTCTTTATGCTCCCCTCCTGCCCTCACCAACCACCCACCACCGGCAGAGTGGGATTTATCCTTGCCCACCACCCCTGCTTCCTTCCTGCCTTCCCTCCAGCTGCGCCCACGGCCTGGCTCAGCTCTGAACCCTGGCAGGCTGCGGCCACAGCCACTTGTACATGGTGTCACATGTCTGCACACCCACACAGCTGCTGCAGGGAGCAGCCAGCAGAACAGCCAGGCCATCGGGATGGGGAGAGGGCCAGCAAGATGCACCTTCTCCACGGCTGGAGGGATCCTATTCCATGGGGAAAACATCACAGGAAAACATCACAGGAAAACATCACAGGAAACACACCTGTGACAGACACCCTGCCACGCAGAAAATCCATCTGACTGCAGGAATTCCATCCCTAACCTGAGGGCTGCACCCAGCACGCTGGAATCCCACAAGGGATGGCTTTGGAGATGTCCCAGTCCCACCGTGCCATCCGCAAACATCGCTCCCCACCTCCCATCCACACAGCACCACTTCCATGTCCTGCCTGACTGCCAGCAGGCAGCTCCAGGCACCTCCCGGAGGAAGATGAGCAGAAGAGAGCCAGATGGTCTGTCTGGAGGAAGACAGAAGCAGGACCAAGCAATTGTGGCCCCGGTGCAAGTCCGGAGAGGCAAAGCCAACTCAAAGCTCCTGGAGTTCTTCCAGAAAGCCGCGGATGAACCCTGCAGAGCACGCCTGCCCCTGCACCACATGGCTGATGTCATTTTAGAGCAGAAAATTACTCTTTAGAATGCTTGCAAGCATTACTTCACCCACTACTCCAGGCCTCCTGCTCTGAAGGACAAGTTTTCTGAGTTTGAGAGGTTTGGAAAACATTGAACGTTAGAAAATGTTCCTTTAATCTGCTGGCAACGTGCTGACATCCATGGCAATTCTGTCTCACCGAGGCTTAGGCCCTGCATCTCAACGCTATCACCACAAACTTCTTCATTATCAATTATTTATTACCTAGAATAATTAAAGGGGAAATGCTGATCCTACCAGGGGATCTGCAACCCTGAAAACCTCCTTGCAGCCCTCTGGCTGTGCAGGGGAGATCTTAAGGCAAAGCCAATGAGGTCGTGGGGACAGAAGAGAGAGCAGAGTCTGCCACCTCCCCACAGATTGTCACCACAGGGACCTGCCTGCTCCAGCAGGCTGGACTTTGATCATGTCCCTGCAGTAAAACAGCCAGCTGTAAATTTGCTAAAATGGCAACAAAAAGAGAGGAAATGAGGTCACGGAGCTGGTAAAATTCAATGCCATTAATTTATACAGAATGTGATGTAGCAGTGGAATCTAAACTCTGAACTCTCTGGAAGATAATTGTTTTTAATTGAAGCAATGCAGCAAATTAATTTTTGACTGATAAGAGAAGAAATCTCCTGATTTGGGGTCTGGGAGGATGCTCCAGCAGCCTGCACTGCCAACCCTTCGTGGGCAGCCATGGTCAGCATGGCACTGACAGCAGCTGGCCAGAGCCTGCCGGACCTGCTGTGAGCTGTCAGGAGCAGGATGAGATATTTAATTTGCAAATGAACACCTCCAGCTCTGCTGTGGATCCAGAGCAGTGCCAGTGGAGCAGAGGCAAATGCTGCATGGCAGGAAAACCTGTGCTTGCTGCAGGGCTTCACTGGCAACGCGCTCACATCTCTCTTGACAAGCAGTGCTCAAATAGCAGGCAGCAAAGGATTGGTCCTGTCTGTTGGTGGAACTTCCCAGAACCAGAGGTGTTTTGATTCAAATTCCAGCCCTATATTCCTGTCTAAACCCCTCTGCTGCACAGCCTGCAACAAAAGGAGTATCTGAGATGCCTCACAGGAGAATGCACAGAGGAGGAATTACTAACCCATTTATTTAGGCTCTGCTGGGGATCTGTTTTCCCACCACCACACAGGGGTCTGAGGGAGAGCAGCTCTCACCTGAGCAGGGCTGGGGGCAGAGGGAGGAGAACCTCTGCTTCCCCAGGGCTGTGAGCAGGGGATGCCTGAGCTCTGACTCTGCCTGCGCTCACTCAGGCACTGAACAGGTTGTGCAGAGGAAAAGCAATGAGCACCACCTTCAGAACAGCAATAAATTATTTCCCTTGGGAACAAAGATGCAACTGTGATGAGAGAAAGCGGTGGGAAAACAGAGCAGTAAAATTTAATGCATCCTCTGCAATTACAGCTACAGCTGCCAAGTTGTTTCTCACGCTGTCACTACAGCAGTGGTGACAGCTTTGGTCTCAGCCCGACCTTCCAGCCTCACCTAGAGCAGCACAGCGCTCCTGGGGAGTCCTGCAGGCACAGGGCTTGGCTGGGATGGCAGAGAGAGACACAACAGGAGGAACCAGAGATGTCCCACCAGACTTCCAAGAACACATGGAAGGAGATTTGCCCCAGTTAGCCACGGCAGGAGCCAAGACTCCAGCATTTCTCATGGCTCTCTGCACTCTGTTTGCCAGGAAATTTTTTAGTTAGGACTTCCAGCGTGTCGTGGACAACTGGTTGAGGGAAGTAAAACAATTCATTTCGCCTGTATGTTCAAATTAATTTCACCAGTCCTTAGGTGCTCCCCTAGGAATGTGCCCAGGCTGTCTCTCCTCTCCCTGCCCTGTCCTTCCTTCCCCTTTGCTCTCCACACAACACAGAGCAAAAAACCAAATATCTCAACCAGCGCTATCCCCAACCCTGTGCCCCCATTGCTCTTGCTCTCCCCTTCGCTCAGACAAGTATCTTCGATACCTTGAAACACTGTTTTCTCTTCCAAGCCCATTCTGCCAATAAATAGAAAAGAAACCAAAGGGAAAGTAAATAAATGGAAAAAAAAATCCACCCCAGGGAGGGATGGAAATCTGAGCCCAAAGTGTTAAATTGCACTAAATAACTGAAAATCAATGTTGTTCTTCCTTTTTCTCCAGGCTCAGCCGTGAGTTCAGCAGCACTCCAGGGACACCTCTGCTCATTCCACCAGCCTGCTACGTGCACTTATTTTATTGCAAGCAAGGGCCCACTGCTGGCAGTGAAAACAATACCCCTGAAAAAAAGGAATGGCCATTTTTTAAAATAAAAGAATAGTTATAATTACAAGAGAACTGCGTTTCTTCTTTGTTCTATTACTTTCATAACTTTCCTAATACTCCTACTAATGTCCAGGGGTACCTGCCTTAAGATGAAGACACCAGAGCATGCCAATAGAGGCAAGGAAACATCAATCTAAAAAGCTCCAAGCAGCACTGCAATTAAGCCACAGCATTGGGAATCATCCCTGCAGCCTCTGAGAACAACTGGAAAAACAAACCTCAATTAAAGATGGTATCATTAAAAAAATCTACAAACACAAGAAAACCCAAATCATTATTATAAAGCTGCCTCAGGCTTCCAATGCTCTTCATCCTGGTGTATCCCATCTGGAGCTGGGCTGAGGAATCCAGGGGAAACATATGTTGGTTTTTCCTCTGTTGAGGGTGAGGAGCTGCTGGATAGGAGGTGTCCACACCGTCCGGGGCTGTGGAGTGTGGGTTTCATGGTTATTCCTCTGTGTCAGGGGCGGATGGGGCTGGCAGCACATTTAGGAGCACCAGCACCCTGCCCCAGGAGCTTCTCCCTACCCTGCTCTAAACCCACAGCTCCATGAGAGCCCTGGGGATGGCTGGTGCCTTGGGATGCTCCTGCCCATCCATTCCAGGAGCAGCAAGGAGCCTCTCTGGAGGAGCACAGTGTGTCCAGCCTGCTGTTCCTAGACAGCAGCTCCTCCAGTGACTCAGATGGATCTGGGGATTGAATTCAGCCTTGTCCACAGCCTCGGCTGGCACAGCAGAGCTGTTGGCGTCTGCTCTGGAAAGAGCTACACCTGCACGTGGCACATGCCAGCCTGGCCGTGTTCCCTGGCTCGGGAGCACACTGGGAGCAGGGATGGCTCTGCCGGGAGTGGTGATGGCTCCAAAAGGAACAAGGATGGCTCCAGCGGGAACAGGGATGGCTCCAGCGGGAATGGTGATGGCTCCAGCGGGAATGGTGATGGCTCCAGCAGGAACAGGGATGGCTCCAGTGGGAACAGTGATGGCTCCAGCGGGAATGGTGATGGCTTCAGTGGGAACAGGGATGGCTCCAGTGGGAACAGGGATGGCTCCAGCAGGAACAGGGATGGCTCCAGCAGGAATGGAGATGGCTCCAGCAGGAATGGAGATGGCTCCAGCGGGAATGGTGATGGCTCCAGCAGGAACAGGGATGGCTCCAGCAGGAACAGGGATGGCTCCAGCGGGAACAGGGATGGCTCCAGCGGGAACAGGGATGGCTCCAGCGGGAATGGTGATGGCTCCAGCGGGAGCAGGGATGGCTCCAGCTGGAGCAGGGATGGCTCCAGCGGGAACAGGGATGGCTCCAGCGGGAACAGGGATGGCTCCAGGAGGAATGGAGATGGCTCCAGCTGGAGCAGCGCTCCTGCCGCAGGCTGGCTGGGTTGGCAGGGATAAACTCCTGCTTGTGCTGGCACACAGAAACTTCCTGACAAAGCCTTGACTCAGGAAAACAGCCTAATCCAACTAATAACTGCTTTCATTTTTCTTTGCCAGGTGGCAAGAGCAGAGGAGAAGGAATTAAATTCCAGTGGTCACCCAGGCACTCCCAAGCGATTCCTGTTTGGATCCCACCATCTTCACCAGTGGGATTTCTGACTTGGTTTGTTCAGGCATCATCATGGAGTCATCCCCCGAGAGATTCTGCTGAAAGATGGTTCTAAACACCATTATTTAGGGAACTGCTATTAGCAATAAATGCCTTCATCCTGCTTCACAAACAGGGGATCAGTCTGCTGGGGGATGAAGAGTCTTCCCCAGGGGAATTTTGTGGCACACCAGAGCTGAATCTCCTAATTCCAGGTACCTATCTTCACTAGGAGAGATGCTACAGCCTGAGCAGACATTGCAGTGACTTAAAATATTGGCCATTACCTCACCAGCACGGAAATAAATGTCTCTAACTTCTGGATACAAATTGGAATTTTTAAATTAGCATCTGCATCTTCCAAATAAAATAAGGAAAATTGCCCATTAAATCAAATGGCAATGAACTGGGGATTCAGCCACAGACATATTCAAGGAATCTGACTTGGGAACACAAAACTACCCAGCTCCATTAATGTAATGATGCATTTGATGAGGAAGTCACTTGGGGCATGTTAGCATGAAAACTGCAGGGATAAGATCCTCCAAGGCTGAGATTGCAGCACTTCACTTTGCTCATGCCAAGCATAATCTGACCTAAGATTTAGAGCCACCACTTAGTGACAAATTAAAGAGACAGAGACCAGATGTCAGGTCACAGACAAAGAAGTTGTCAGACTCTAAATAAACTGAAAGCAGAAACTTAAAAGAATTGGCCCCAGTCGTCAAAATCCTCTTTTCTTGGTTATGCAACATCCAAAGTGTCTTTGATTCGAAATAGGAGATGTTAAAATTTTATAGAGAAGTTGCTGAATTCTTCTGCACAAGCAGCTTTTCCAAACATCGTCATCCATCAAAATGATCCTTTGCCGATAATTAGCCTCAGAAAAATGCACTTAATCAAAGTGACATCCATTACTTCGCACTACTGTATCTAGGACTGTGGCTTCTGATTATGATTTTCTGGAAAGTGTTCAGACTATTTAAATTAGGCAACAAATAAGCTCCTAATGACACTTTTCTGAGATACAGATTAATTATATTTATGGGCTTTTTCTATACATGCCCCAACCCAGCTGTCAGCACTGTCCAAGGGAAGAGAATGCAGGAGATCAAAAACCGCCGTAGTCAGGACAGCAAACATCAAAGGGATGCCACAGCTTGGGGTATGAAACAATATTTATCAATGCAGCAGATGTGCTTTCTCAGCTGCCTTTAATCAGCCATTGCAGCATCACTTCAGCACAGGAGCCTGGCTGGCAGCGCCCAGCCTGCAGCTCCGAGGGGATGCTGATCCAGCTCCTTCTCCCTTCCCCCAGCACCCCTGGCCTGCCTCCCACACAGCCCCATGGCACTCAGGATTCCCATGCCCATTCCTGGGCCAGGAATGTGGAAAGGCAGCCAGGCACAAGCAACATTTGTGCCCCCGGTACTTCACCTTCTCTTTCTTTGCATCTCAAACTCTGCTTTTGCTGTCATGTTCCAGAGGCTCTGGGTGATTTCATGTCAACAGAACACCGGTGAGATGAGAAATGCAGCACTGCCATAAGAAAGCAGAACAAATCCATTTCTCTCCCACTGTTGACACTGACAGAACTTTCCAAAAGGGAAAGAAACTTCTCAACTAGGCGGGACTAATGCCAGACAACAGAGGCAGCTGCAAGGTTTCCAAAGGGGAAATCACCTCCCAGTCCCTATCAGTCAGATTCTTGCCCTGAGAGCAGTTTGTACCCTCTGGAAATTCAGAGCTGAATGACACTTCATCCTGTTTCTCTAACCCAAGGACCTGCCTTGCAGAAATGTCAAGCCCAGAATTCAAATTACAGCTAAGCCCAAAGCCTTCCAACGCCTTGTGTTGGAGAGTTCCAGAGATGAGTAAGATGATCCTGGAAGGAGCACTTCCACTTGACAACTCTAGATTTGCTTGTCATTAGGCTTTTCTCTCTCTGTTTCACAAACCCATTTACCTCCCACATTCCTCTTCCAGTCAGACGTTTCCTATTTGCTTCCTGGCCAATTTACTGCATCCACCACGCGACGTTCAAAGTGTTATTTTAATTCTCCTGTCAATCAGTCTATCCTCCAAAGATCAAGCCCCGCTAAGTTAGACTGGCTGTCCTCATCTTTCACATTCTAAAAACAAAAGTAAATGAGGAGCAGCCTAATTTACCCATTCCACCTCACGTTCACGGATGAGTTCGTTCAGTTCTGGAGGTAATCTGGACCTGCTCTCTCCTCCTACTGTACCACAGCTCTCCAATTATCTCCTTTTTCCAACAAGCTCTCATCTCCTCAAGCTCCAGCATTACCTCATTCCCTCACCTCAGCCCAGTGTTGGTGTCCCTGTGATGAGGATGCACTAATTCATCTCCGACAGAAACCGTTTTAATTCTCCAGAAGCAGCAAACCCTGGACTCCCCATGGCCTCCCATCCTTTTAGTCTTGGCTGACCCCAGAAACCTCCTCACTTCCAGCAGCTCTCTCATTCCAGGGTAGTTCTCAAAAGCAGATATTTGAGACACTAATGTCTTAAGCATTTCTTTTACAAATAAATGAGATATTTGGTGTGATGGGTGTTTTCCTTCAGTGTTACATCTCGAAGTCCAGCGAGCTCTATTTTACCATTCATAGTTCCCCACAGAGTTTCTGTGGAGGAATTCTCCTCAGCACAGCCCTGTCAGGGCTGTAAGAAAACACTTCAAAGCACAACCCTGAGCTTCTTATCATCCACAAGCACAGCAAAGCCAAAAAGTCTTTCAGCTTTTCATTTTCTCTCTGCCAGCCTAAATCAGCTCCTGATTCAGTGGGTTTGGAACAGACTAATGAACTAGTCATAATTACTCCAGCGAGCTTGATTCAGCCACAAGGTCCCAGTACTGTTAACGACTTGGACTGGAATTTAGGCCTAACAGCAGCATTTCCCAAAGCCACAGCTCATCTCAACCCGTAGGGAAGTCAAGTGGACTCCAGCGAACAGCAAATGTGGGCTCACAGGTCTGCGTTCCCCAGCGCAATGAAATTATCGGGATTTTCCAGATGAAGGGTAAATCAAACAACAAAAGAAAGCAGCATATAAAGCCAGTGAAACCGAGATATCTTGAGAAAGAAGGCTAACGAATTAACAAAACAACCCAGAGTGTCTCCACATTAAAATTAAAGAGGGATGCTGAATCAGAAAGACTCAAATGCAGATGAAAATGAAGGTTAAGGAGTATAACCAGTGAAAGGCAGAAAGAACACAATCTGCAATTGCCGCCTTCTGTATTTCAAATGCTTTCAAATGCTTAAATATGAAAACTGTTAGATCCTCAAACTTGACCAAATGAGCCATATCATAACCATCCTAAAATGCAGACATTTTCTGCAGCAGGAATTTTATGTTAACTTCTCACTTGGTGCCATAAAACTGTATTAATGTTTAAGTGTCTGTTAAGGAAATCTGGGCTTTAAAACCTCCAGGATCACAGACTCATTTTCGAGACAGACCAATTTTATGCAGCGATAAAAGTTAGGAACACTTATAGAGAACATTTGTAAAACCCACATTCACAGTCTCAACGCCAAATTCACTTCTTTTTTTTTTGCATGACACTTGTACATATAAAAAATGAAATGATCCTTTAAAAGAGATGCATAAAAGCCTTGATGCAGGTGTACCAAGCACACAGCAGCTAGTCAAGGACCAACTCACCAGTAATTGAAAGGTTTTTTCCAACAAGAATTACATCTCTGTTTGCTTCAAGCAATTAATTGGTAGGAAAAATAAGAATTTTACTGACTCCCCATTAACACTGCAGCTCCTGGGTATTTATGATATGAACAGAGCTGAAGGGAAGGTGCTTGTTCCTCTTAATTTATCTTCTCTGCCATGGAATTCACTTGCCACTCATGGCATTTTTTTTTGTTTCTCACTTAACCTGGGAATAAATCCCAGCCAGCCAGGAAGAGCAGGCTGGTGCTCAACACATAAAGGACATTTCTCTGGTCAGCCCAAGAGAAGGAGAGTTGCACCACAACCCCAGCAGCTCTTTAGAGTTACCCTGCTGCTCCCATCAGCACTCCCTGCTGCAAAGACAGCGTCCAAGAGCAGCCTGGAGGAGCCTTCCCTCCCAAATACACCAACGTGCTCAGCCCAAATCCTGCATGTGGTGTCACAGGGAGCTCCACCAGCCCCTCACCTCGCTGTCCCACACCTCTCCAGGACATTGGTCCCTTTTCCTGCTTGCCGATGGGACCCCTGGACTCAGCTCGGTGTCTGCGGGCCCAGCCTGCCCACACCTCCAGCACACCCTGGAGCCCCGAGATGCTCCCGGCGCTGCTCTCCGAGGCACCCCTGGCCTCCCTCCCCGCACATCCCGGCGCTGCTCTCCGAGGCACCCCTGGCCTCCATCCCCGCACATCCCGGCGCTCGCACACCGCTGCTTCCTGCCGACACATCGCAGAGCCCGCAGGCTGCCAACACGCCCGATCCCCGGTGCCCCGGTGTCCCCCGGCCGCACCGAACGCCGCCAGTACCGCGGAGAGCTCCGCGCCGGGCGGGGTCCGGATGAGCCCCGGGATCAGCACCGCGGAGAGCTCCGCGTCCCCTCCGCGCCGCGCGGTGTGCCAGGCGTGTGTCCCCAGCCCAGGCGTGTGTCCCCAGCCCTGGTGTGTGTCCCCGGTCCGTGTGGCCCTCCCGGCCGGTCGGTGTCCCCTCGCCCTCCGCCCGCTGTCCCCGCGGTGCGCCCCGAACCTGTCGTCGCTCTGGAAGGACTGGTCCCCCAGCAGCAGATCGCGGAAGCGGTACCGGGGCGGCAGCGGCAGCACCTCGGACTCCAGCTCCGTCATCTTCAGGGAGGCGATGTCCAGAATGACCCCGCTCTTGC
>VZRM01006185.1:365006-393122 GCA_013397955.1 Grantiella picta | reverse complement strand
GCCCCCCCGGCAGAGCGCTCCCCCCGGGGGCATGGGTGGCTCAGGAGCGGGGCGGGCAGGGCGCGGGTCCCCCGGAGCGCCCCGCGGAGCGGCGCCGGGCACAGGACATTTGCCGCTCGGCAGGCGACCGACGGAGAGCAAGAGGAGCCAATGGCAAAGCCCAGTTGCCGGGAGGAAATAAAACTGCTCGCGGGAGAATCGAGAGCTGACGGCCGAACCCAGATCCACCCCCAGCCTCCCCCCGCGACGAGAAGTAGCGATGGGAGGCAGGCAAGGCGATGGCTCCACAAGCGTGCTGGAAGCCGAGGCACAACCTCCTCTCTGGACTGCTGGCACTTAAATCATCCGAACAACCCCAGGATTAAATGAGAAACCGCGAACGCTGATGACTCAGTCGCCTGTCCAGCTGCCAAGTGTCGCGGCCAGGAGGATACATCACCCACCCCTCGGCACGCCGGTGGCTCCGATCGAGGGCTGGGGGATGGCAGTGCCTGGGAGAGACCCAAGGTGGTGGCTCAAAGGGAGCTGTGTGCAGCCGCTACACACAGAAAGGAGATTAAACCCAACCAGCCCTCAGAAGGTTATTTCAGAGGGTTAAGGGCTTTCTTTGGTCTCTTTTCTCAAAGCACATTTATCAGCCAGAACGTGGGTAAGACCCTGCTGCCCGTGTCAGCTCAAGATAAGGATCACAGCAGATTGGGGTTAAATTGAAACTTCCCTTCACAAAGCAGCAAAGCCGTTCATTGCTGGAAAGGCAGTGCAGAGACACAAAGGGCAGCACCCCAGGTCCTGATCCTTTCTGGTTTGGCTTTATCAGTGACATTCATCCATGCCACGACAGGAACACCAATTTCACAGACTGTGTGGAAAGAGGGGAGGGTGGGGAGAGCTTGCAGGAGGAGATGTGGTGCCTCTGAGCTGATTCTTTGTCCTTCACATGTAACTTTGGAGTGTGAGGAGCAAAACAGCTGAAAGACTCCAGCTCCTGTCTGATGTACTTCCAAGAGTCTCACCCAAAGCTCTCCAACTCTTTCCTAGCATCTTCCCACAGCTTTGCCTCCAGTACTCCCCGCATTGCTAAAGGCAGGCAAAAGAGCTTCTAGCAGCTGGATGCTGAACTGGCGCTGAGCAGACATCCAGGGATTTGCCGCAGGGATGGGAGCTGAGGCTCCTCAGATCGTCTTCTATCTTTAACAACTCAGGCCCCTGTAAATCAGCTCCCAGCTGACCAGATTCCAAAGTCCTGCTCAGCTGTTGTTCCCGAGTTTCCAGAAGAGCAATCAGCATGCAAAATTTCTGCTGAACAAAGCCCCAGAAGAGAGCCCAGCTCTCTCTCAGTGCTTCAGATGGTTCTCACTGATGTTATCTGCCACTTAATTCTATCCCCCCCAGAGCTTTTCAATTCCTTTTAGCTGCCATATGCACAGTGCAGCCAAGGCTGTGCACTGACTAATGCATCTGTGCAGGGCCTTGGGCAGAAGGGAGGTTATTCTATGCTACCCATTGATCCAAATCTTGGTCTTTAAGATAAATCAAGCCAAACTCCTGTCAGCTCAAGCACTCCCTCCGGATCGACTGGTATAAACACCAAAGTTTGCTGACCACCTCCAGCTCATGTTGCAAAGGAGGATTTAACATTAAGCACAAAAAAAAAAAAGCCACAATTAAGTTTTTCCTCTTAGAGCTTAACTATGATAAATTAGGCCAAAAGCACGCTGTTTCTAGGCCATCAGGACAGCAGCCTGAAACTGAAATTTCAGGGAGAGAAAACGTGATTTTAAAAAATTATCCACTCTGTTGTCACAAGCACGGTGTAAAGTGGGGAGCCAGGTGCCTGACTCCAAATGGGGGTGATTGTAATTGCGCTTGAAGGAGTTTGTCACACCCAGCGCTCTCCAGTGACTGTGCAGTGCCTGTTCCAAGGAGCACGTCGTTTCCTCTCCCAGGGGAAAAGCCAAGTGCTGCGGCTGCACAGCCATGGACACACTGACTGCCATGTGGAAAGGGCACCTTTAGCCACAGCTGCCACCCTGCTGGACATCCCACAGCTCCCACTGTGGCTCCAGACCGGCAGGTCCATCCTTATCCTGCACCCTCCGGCAGCTATGGATACTCTCAGCTATGCCCGGCAATTCTCTTGGATGGCACACCCTCATTTTGGGGGGTTTGGGTTATGCTTTTTTTCTTAAATTCCACGTGATTATTTTCCAGTTCAATTAATCCATCTCTCATGGCCTCAGATCCTGTGTCAGGCCCATGAAACAAAGAAAATATTTACCACTGTCCTCTATCAGCATTTAGAAACTGTAGTAAAATCCAATTATATGAGTAGCTCTGGAAACACAATTTCTGCTATTTGCATCTGAGTTTCTTCTCCCATTGGCAGTAGCAGCCACACTTTGAATGTATTTTGTCTTATTCTTGCATACAAAATCATTCAGAATTTTAAAATTTTGGCACACTTGTTTAATCTGGATGAAGCTTCACTACAAGAAATACTGCATTCACTTGTTTGTTAAATGTCTTTGTCAATTGCACAGTGACTTTGAGATGTTGCACATCAATGTCTTAGACAAAAATGCTCCTGCTCTGCACTCAGATCTCCTGACATTGGCAGAGAGGATTTACAACCTTTCCTCCCAAACACAGGGATCCTGAGCTATGGAAATGCCACAGCAACCTGGCTACCTCTTCAAAGCTGTAGTGGTACAAAATAAAAAATTCATGAACAAGCTCATTTATTGCATAGTCTTCAAATACTACTTAAAGGGGGGGAAAAAATAATCCTGGAGTGGTTTATAGCTAAATACAGAACTGCAGCTTTATTTTTATCATCCCTTTCCTTCCTTCCTCCAGAAGCACGTACCACTAAAAAAGCGCTCTGCCATCAGCATATGGAAACCTCCACACTCTTCCACTCTCTGCTACGGCTCTGTCTCTCTCCCCCCCAGCTTGGCCAGCTCCCCGCAGCCATCGGGAGGGGCACCAGCCCCTGCTGAGCTCTGGGAACACGGGAGTTGGGAACAAACCATGTGGGATCCCAGCCAGACCCCCCTGCTGGGCTCTGCTCCCCTCAAACCACAGCCAGACCCAGCTCAGCGAACACAGGAGGGCAGGAGTCACACCTGCCTTGGGCTCCTTCATCCTTTCCTGGGCTCATCTCAGCCACTTTCTTCCCTTGCTGATTCCACCTGGGCACAGAGGGAAACCTCCCTGCTGGCAGCAGCAGCATTCCCTGA
Organism: Grantiella picta; assembly: GCA_013397955.1. NCBI lineage: Eukaryota > Metazoa > Chordata > Aves > Passeriformes > Meliphagidae > Grantiella > Grantiella picta. The sequence continues at coordinate 389,883 of VZRM01006185.1, read as the reverse complement.
GGCTGGAAATGCCTCCACAAGGCCACTGAGAGCCCCCAGAGCTGCCTGTGCTGGCCCACAGTGCCCTGCAGTGCCACATCCTCTGGGGAGCTCCCCAGATCTATAGGCAGCTTTGTCTCAGGAAAATCCACAGGCTGGGAGCTTGTTGCAATGAATATTAACATTTCTGTTATTATTTTTGACTACATCAGTCAAAGAAGAGGAAGGACATGACCCAAGTTCCTCCTCTGCTTTCTCGCACACTGCACACCACAAAAACCACAGAGCATCCTCCTGCTCCCACCACAAACCGATCCCAAACCACTTGGGGTCAGCACAGACCCCACACTGGCACTGTGGCACCGGTGGGATGTCACTGCCCCAGCCTGCCAGGCACCAGCAGCAGCTCCAGAGCTCTCAGTGACACCTCTGCTCTGCCAGCACCAAAAGGTGTTGGAGGCCATCCCAGAATGCTCTTCCTCTCCTCTTCTGAGGGAGGAAAACAGGTGAACCTACACTTGGGGTAAGTCCTTGCATAAGCTGCAGTCCAAACCTCTCCTCTCACACGCCAAGCCGTACAAGCAGCCAGAGGCACAAGGTCTGGCTGGCAGCTGTCTGTTCTAACTCCATCCTTTCCCCAGGAGCATGGCCAGGGAGTCTGGATGTGCAGCCAGGAAAGCAAGAACCTCGTGTCCAGGATCAACGTCCCTTCCCCAGGCAAAGCCACTTCTCTCCAAGTTTTGGGACCCAGCACTCCACAGGGAGCTGCTGCTGTGCCTCCTGTCACCTCTAACGGGATGGAAAGGACAGCCCTGGCTGAAGCCACAGTGGAGCAGGAGTCACACACAGGGTGTGAGTTTTCTTGCAGCTGGCACTGACACAGGACACGATCAGCTGGCAGAACCCAACCTGTGGGCAGCAAACAGGCACTGCTTGGGCAGGAGCCTCAGCTGCTCTGCTGACCCAGATCATCCCAGGGTGACAACGTCTGCATTGCACTCAGGGGCTGGGATTCTTCTCCAGAGGGTCCTTGGGGCCAGGCTGCCCCAGGACAGCGAGGTGTCCCATGTCCTGTCCTCCCTGACCCAGTGACTCTGCCGTGTCCTGACTCCCTGGCCCTGGCCCGACATCCCAGTCCATCCTCAGCAAGCTCAGCCACCCCCAGGCTCTCCCAGCCTCTCCAGGGAACCAAGCCATGCAGGAAATTCTGCCCTTTCTTCTCCTATAGTTATTTAAATATATACAATCATCTCGTGTTTGTTTCTCCTCCCACAGCTCTTCTGGTTACCAGGTTACAGTTGTTCTCCCCTCTCCTTTTGGTTTGGAGTTGATTTTCCCCTCTGAGTGACATCCCTGTGGGGTCTCCTGATGCCTGGAGCGCGTGGGGACACAGAGTTGGTCCCTAGAGCTGGGCTGGAAGGCAGCACCTCCCTCCCTCCCAGCCTCTGCAGCAGGGCTGGCAGCACTCCTGGAACGGAGGGGTGGCAGAGCTGGCACAGCACAGCCCAGGGGAGGGCAGGGAGCAGGCAGGGAGGGAAGGCAGCAGCTCTGCACACGTGTGGGGTGAGCTCATGTGCAGGACAGGCTCCTCACACCCCAGCTAGCATCCCCCGTGCCCAGGCACTGCCCTTCCCATGCCAGCCCTGCAGGGACATCCCCATGGAGGAGGCAGGGTGCTCTTTTTCTCAGTTTTCTCTGCCAACACCTCCTCTCTCTGTGAGCAACAGCCAAGTCACTGTTGGAAACGTCTTGACTTGCCAAGGTAGAGCCCCAAATTCTCATCCCACTGTCAATTCTCCCTCCCCAGAGGTCTCACAGTGACTCATGGCCGCCATTCATTGAGACACCGTTACTCATACAATGGTGGATTTCAAGATTTTTGATCCAAAGAGCTCCAAGGATGTGAATAGGTCCATCCCAACATCCAAACTGTTATTCCCATATAGCCTCAGCAGCTTTGGCCCAAGTCCTGGTTTTGGGTCCAACAGCTGCAGAACACACCCACATCTCCATATATACCCTCACAATATATGGAGAGCTCAGTCTCCCAGATTAAATCCCTGCATCCAAATCCACAGACAGCTGGACTGTCCACGTCAGGAGCTGCTGTCGCTCAGAACTTCTGCAGAACCGCCGAGCCCTGCGACAAATCCATCCATCGCTTCCCTTCCAACAAGCACAGGCAATTTAGCACCACAGGCCTCACGGGGAAATTAGCATTTTGTGTGTTTCACGTGGAAAATGAACAGGAAGAGTGAGTCAGTGCAAAGCTCCACAAGCCTTTCCCCCGCTGGCAAATGCTGTTTTCTAGAAGATAAAAGTAGAAATTGTACCTTCCAGGTCCAGAGTCGCTTTTCTCATGAGGCAGTCCTGGATTAGCAGTTCAGCCTCACATCTCCCCATTTTCTTTTTCTCTTTTGTTTTGGGTGAAAGGGCAGAGCTGACAGCAGGTAAAGCCCCATGGAGACTCCAGGTCTGGTGGAACCAACCTGGTCTGTGGGAGGTTCCCTGTCCATGGCAGGGGAAGGAACTTCATCATCTCTAAGGTTCCTTCCAAGCCAAATCCTTCTGTGATTCTACGACTTGCAACCAGTTTATTCTATTGTGTAAATATGCAAATATAATGCAAATTAGCTCAGCTGATCGCTGCCAGCACGACATGCCAGCCCTGCTTTCCTAAGGACACAGCTCTGCTCCCCATCCCAACGTCCTTGGGCAAAGGGTTCCTCATTCCCAGCATCTCATCCACAAAAACCTCAGGAGAAGAGGTAAACCCAAAACTCACTCAGCCTGCAGAGCCAAGGTCACCAACCCTGCCGGGAAATTCCTGACTCAGCCATCTCCAGGGCTATTTATGGATTCCATCAGGCTCTATCCCTGCTGTAGGAGCTGTTTCCTGGAGCGTCCAGCCCTTTCCCAGCAAGGACATCACCCCTTTTTCTGCCTGTCCCAGTGCTGGGTTGGTCAGGTGGCCTGGGAGCACAGGGAAATTCTTTTAAAAGCTCAGCCAATCAAGAAATTAAGCAGCCAGGGCTCACTGCTGGAGAAACAACCCCTCAGGGTGAGGCCCTGCCAGTCCCACTGGGAATTTTGGAGGCTGTGCCCTCCAGACTCCTCAGGAAAACCACCCAGGTTTAATGACAGGGTGCTGCTGCCTGCAGGGATAACACCAAGCTCATGACTCGTGCCAACCAACCACGGAAAATCTCAAACCAAAACAGGTTATTACACTAAAAAGAGAACAATTCCCTTGCCACAGCTTCCAGAGCTGTTCCTGGAGAGCCAATAGCCAACCCTTCAGTGCTGCCTGTGTGTTTGACATCCCAAGGGACACAATCCTGGCGATGTCTCACTCCCCCTCACCCCAAGCTGTGACATCCTCTGCCACATCTGTCAGTGCCCTTCAGGCTCATGTGAAAATAAAAAGGCTGCAAGATCGGGAAAGTGCTAATTTTTGCTAATAAACTGCTGGGAAAATCCTCCCTTCTGCCCAGCCCCAGGCTGCTACAAGCAGCAAGGGTTGGAGCGTGGAGAAAAAACTTCTCCATGCTCCAGACTCCTGCAAAACAGCCCTGCTTTGGAAGCAGAAAATAATAGAGGGACGTGGGAGGAGGAAGAGTCTTTTCACACTGTTCAAAAATACAAAGTCTTGCAGAAATAAACCTGAGGGGTAGGTTTGTCACACACCTGCTGGGCCAGGATGGGATGGGATGAAGGGGAGATGTCTCCTGGATTGGGAGGCAGGAGACAAAAAGAAAAGGAACACTGAAGTGAATACCTGTGGAGTCCCACAAGGCTCTCCACTATTCCATGGCTTCAGAAAGGATGAGGATGACTGCAAATTATCCAGCACAGCCAAGTCCAAACCAGACTGCGAACAGGAAGGTCTTGTGGCACTGACCGACCTCATGATAAAATGTCAGACAAAAATTAGCATCAGTAAATTCCAATTGATCCAAAGGGAGAGGGGGGCAATCATCTTCCTGCACAGGCATGAAGAGGTCTGCAAATTAGCACTCAGAGAAGAGCCAGAGGCACAGCAGATAATGTCACAAAGCCAGCAGCTCTCAGTGGTGCTCAAAACCCCACGTTAGGAAGGCTTTTCATTCCAGATAAACCCACCGTGGAGGCACACACACCTCTGCCTCCCCTCCTCAGAGATGAAACAGCACAGAGAAGGCAGCAGAGATAACTGTGGGTTAGAAAGTGTTTTGTGCATGAACAGGCCAAATGGATCAGGAGGAGTCTTTAGCCTGGAAAGAAACAGGATGAAAAGCAGATAAAATCAGAGAGGACAGGCAGGGAGCAAGAACATCCCAGGAGCTGCAGGAGAGCAGTGAAATCACAGCTCAAAGGAGCAGCAGATGTTCTGTCACAGAGCAGCTGCAGCACATAACTCCCATCCTCTGCAGCAGAAAGGACCAGTGGATTCAGGAGGGAGCAGGTGAATCCCAAGGGAGGAATCCACCCAGGCTGTGGGAGCAGAGCCACTGGGACAACCTGCAGCCTGGGAAGGGCTGCTCCCTCCTGCCCTCTGTCCCTGCCACACAATGGTTTGGGGTGGAAGAAACCCTAAAGCCCATCTCACTCCCATGGGCAGGGACACCTCCCACTATCCCAGGTTGCTGCAAGCTCCATCCAGCCTGGCCTTGGACACTGCCAGGGATCCAGGGGCAGCCACAGCTTCTCTGGGCAAACTGTGCCAGGGCCTCACCACCCTCCCAGGGAAGGATTCCTTCCTGAGATCCATCTAGACCTGCCCTCCTGCACTTTCTTTCAGCGGGCACTTTCAAAGGACACCAAGCCAGAGTCACCTGTGCTCAGCCCTCTTGGCTGGTTTTATTCATGAGAAGGATGAATGAGATGTTCCACACTCCAGCCCAGCCTGGCAGAAATGCAAGAGAAACCCTAACAGGCTCCAAAACAAATCGCGTGCAGCGCTCGGGAAGCAGGCGTGGGGGTCAGGGAGAGGTCGCTGCAGGAGAATTGGGAGGATTCAAATAGATGCTGTAAATATTTTCGCAGAGCTAAAGAGCCCTGAGCACAGGCGATGACCTACTTTGCTGTTCTCCAGTGAAGGGTGACACGGCCATGCCAGAGCCCAAGGGCAGCTCCTGAGGAGGACATTCAGCACACTGGAGGTCATTTTTGGAGCAGAAGAGTGAGGAAGAGTCCCAAAACCTCTTCCCACTGAGCCAGGTGTGCTGCTGGCTGCTCTCCTGCAGCAGTCCAGACCCTCACACTGCCCTTTCCTAACCATCTGAGGAAAACAAGAGCAGAATTCTTTCTTTCCTCTGCTACATAAACACTCTGAAAGGACAGGGTGTTTGGCCTTGTAGTTTTATGCAATTTCTCCCGGAACAGCAAGGCCCGGATGTCCATGGGCAGCCAAAGCAACAGTTGTTGCAATCCACAAGGCTGACTTTTTGGAAGCTGATAAATGTCCAAACTAGTAATCTCGCCTGGAGGAGCTGATTACTAATTAGCTACAGAGTCTGGTTCAGCACAAGCTCTGCCAAAGAAGCATCTTCTCGTTCATTTCCAGAAAATTGAAAACTTAAGAGACAACAACAAGCTGTCAGCTGCAAGGACCATCCTTGTGCTAAAAGGAGACAGTTCCTTGGATATATCTAAAGATTAACAGGAGAAGCCATGGGAGAGCCATCCTGGGCCTGGATGAGTGCTCACACTTAGCAAGAATTCCATTTAATCCATCTTTTTTCTCTGCCTGCGAACTCAGGCAGAGGCTTTAACCAGAAGTGTCTGTGGGCATTTTTAACCTGGCTGCCGCTACTGCAAACCCTCCTGTGATTCCTAGGGCCAAAGGACCTGTCCTGGGGGTGGGACTGAGGACAGCCCCTGCCAAACCAAGCCCCTGGAGCTGACATTCCATGGGCACACCCCGAGTGTGTCCGGCTGCTGCTGTCCAGCCCCCAGCCGCAGCTTTCTGCCACTCTCACTGGAGCAGCTGGGACCCTCCTTCCCTCCACATCCCCATCCCAAAGCCGTGGCACAGCACCCAAATCACCCAGCACAGCGGTTTACTCAGGTACACACAGCCAGACAGAACCCCCACAAGCACCCTTCACGGCACACAGGAGGAAAGCCACCTACGTCTAACGCAAAGCCATGACCTTCCTAAGCAGCAGCTCCGCGCGTCGCCTTCTCCCAGCTTCTCCTCCCTGAACGAGCCATGGGAGCAGGAGGCAGGCGACGGGAAAGCCACGTCTCCTCCCGCCCATCCCTGCCTCTCCCGCCGGCCCCCTGGCTCGGGCAGGATATTTTTGTGCGAGTCCTTCCATCTGGCTGCTCATCCATCACCGGTGCCCGCGCTGCCCTTACATGGGCAAGGCAGGGGAAGCGGAGCCGCTGGCCGGAGGAAATCCTGAGTTCCCCAAAGTGACAGGCTGGATCCTTGGACAAACATTTACCCAGGTTTCCCACGAGGGAGGAAAGTAAAATTTAGGCTATTTGTGCCCTCAGGGGGTCAGAAATGTGTATTTACTCTCCAAATAAACTCTCAAGTGCTTTTACAATTAACCCCTTGCTTTCCACGTGGGAGGGACTCTCGAGAGCATTGTCCCCTCACAAAGAGGGCTGGGAGGAAGCTCGCTGACATTTACACAAACATCTCCACACTCAGGCAACCGAGAAGATGGAATTTAACAGCTTTTAAGCCGCCTCTAGATCTGCTAAGTGAGGGGATAATTGAGTTTTCCACTTATTTCACTGGGGCCAGCCCAGCTGAATTCCCTTGAACATACAGCAGAAGGTTCAGTAAAGTGTTCTACATCTTTGCTCCTCTGACATATCCTGGCTCTCACATCCCTCACACACAGCCCTGGTGACAGCTCTGCTTGTCTGCCATCACACCCACAGCTCACACAGAGAGGGGACAAGGACATGGTGTGGCACTCCTGAGCCCTGCTCTGCCCGGGCACTGTGCACAAACCCCACAGCAGATGAGGTGAAACCCACAGGAGGTGAGGCAGAAACTCCTGTAGCAGGCAGAGGCTGAGCGATAGCAGGTGGTTAAATGTGGATGATCATCCAGAGATGGGATTTTTGCCCCCAGCCAAGCTGCAGAAGAGGAAACCGAACAGCAGATTAGCCAGAGGCCCCTGGGATCGTCTGATGGTGCTCATTGCCTGTGCCTGCCCTTTCTCCTCAGCCTGTCCAGAACAGTCCTTTTCTGCTTCTTCAGCTGATCAGCTCTGCAAAGTGTTTCAGACACCAGCCTGCTCCGAGCTGGAGCTGTGCAAACTGCCGAGTCCCGAGGGCTCCCAGCAGCTTGTTTAATATCTCCAGAAGGGCAGCAAAGGCCGAGCACGAGGGCAGGCAGGACAAGCCACGGAAAGCAATGGCATTTCAACCTCTCCGGAGCCTGAGGGGGTTAGAAACACATCGAGCTCTAGAACAATAATCGGGAAACAAAGCTCCTCTATTCAGATTGAAAGAGACAGGCGGGAGGATCTCCGGGCCAGGATTTTGCATTAGATGAGGATAAATGACCCCGGGCAGGGCTGCCGTGCCAGTAATGAGGAGCAGCTCCTCATCTTCCCAGAATGTTGGCGGTGGAAACTTCCAGGAGCTGTCGCCTCTCTCAAGCTGATCTCTGCTCTTCACACACACAGACACGCTCAACAAGAGCCTCGAGGGTGTCATTTCTGCAGACACTCTGAGCACAGCTGCAAAACGAGGCAGTTTTGGGTTTGGGGAAAGCACTGTGCTCTGCTCTGCCTTGTGCCCAAGGCAACCAAATGGTGCTATCTGGAGTTTGGGGGTCCTGAGGCACCTGGCAGAGAGGACAGCAGGGGGTAACGATGAGGGACTTAACCCCAAAACCCAACATTCAAGGATTTTACTAATTACCCAGTCAGTGGCAATGAATTGAGAGTTAAAGAACAGACTGTTTCTTGTTTCTTCTTTTAGGTGTTTAGGAATAAAAGATTTTTTCCTTAAATCATGGCGAGCAGATGAAGACATGGAAAACCCCAGCTGGGCAGCCCAGGGCACAAACCCAGCCAAGGTCCTTCTCTGCCAAGCATGAATTGATACACACAATTCATTTGGACATTTCAGCTGGCGTTTGATGACAGTGACAGTCAGAAGAGCCACACTAGTAAATTTAATCAGAACAATGATAATAAACAGCACTTATCAGGAAAAACTGGGATACCTCAGCAAGGAGCACTCGTGAGAAACAGCTGCCCCTGCCAGGCACGGGAGGATGGTGACATTGAGTCCCCCTGATCTCCTCCAGCAGCTCTTGCCCTCCGCACAGCAACCCCTCCCTCGCACTGGACATTGTGACTTCGCCATCAAACCAGCGCAAAGCAGCCCAAAGTAGGGGCTGGGCAGCACCTAGGGGAATGCAGCTTTTTGTCGGTGTGTATTTTAGCCCCCTGGTTTGGGGGGGCTCCGAGGCTCAGCCGAGCCCTGCCTCACCCTCACACCCCGGAGCACAGCCTGGCTCCGTGCTGGGCTCGACGGAGGGGCAACACCGACCCTCTTCCCAAGAAGGACGTGACTGCTCGGGGGTCTCCAAGCATCCCTTCCCCGGGGGCAGGCAGCTCCCGCCTGCCCCATTCCCGAGGTTCTGTGCCCAAGGGGCACTCGCAGGGACCCAGCCAGGCCTGGAAGTGCCGCAGAAACTTTCCTCCGTGCTCGGGGCACGGGGACAGCAGTGGGGATGGGGGACAGGGGTCCTGCCGGCCGCGCCCGGCTCCCCCCGGAGGGGAAGAGGTTCCCCCGGTCGCACCGGGAGCTCCGCTCTCCCGCAGCCCCGCAGCTCCCCGGAGCACCGGCAGCCCCGGGGATCCTCCCCGCCCGGCACCCCCGGTACCTGTGGGCGCTGCCATCGTCGTAGACGAAGGAGCGGTTGGTGTAGCACTCGGAGCAGACCGGCCGCCCCTCCGCCGGCCCCGCCGGTTTGTAGATCCCCTGCAGGCTCCGCTCCTCGNACAGGTGCGGGATGCGCGGGGATGCGCGGGGACGGGCGGGACCGAGCTCCGCCCAACGCGCACCGGCGGCACCGCTCGCCTCCCCCGCCGGCCCCGCCCTGGCCCCGCGACCCCCGGGCTGGGCAGCAGCCGGTGATCCTCCCGCTCCGCGTCCCTTCCCCTGTAGCCTCTGTCTGCACTACCCTTGGGTGGCTTGGCTTTATTTTCTTTTTCCTTCTCCTTTTTTCTTTCCCTTTTCCTCTCCTTTTTCCTTATCTTTTCCCTTTCATTTCCCCTTTCCCTTTCCTTTCTCCTTTCCCTTCCTTTTCCCTCCCCTTTTCCCTTCCCTTTCCACTTTCCTTTTTCCTTTCTTCTTTTCCTTTCTTCCTTTCCTTTTCTAATTTTTTTTCTCTTCTTTTTTCAATTTCCTTTTCTTTTTTATTTGGTTTTCTTCTTTCTTTTCTTTTTTTTTTCCCCCACTACCCACACAAATATTTGTGCTGAGCGCTGCTGCGCCTCGGGGTTGTGCCGACAGCAAACAGCGCGGCCAAGCCCCGGGAATTCCTGTGCCGTGCTGCGCGGCCGGGCCGGGAGCGTTGATCTTGCCGGAGGTCCTGCTGCAATAACACTGCCCTGCTGGGGAATGGCCCCGAGCCCAGGGACAGCGTGGGCAGCCTGGAAACCAGCCGGCTGCCTCCAGGAAAGGGTTAACGGGGTGGCTCCAAGGTGCCAGGAGTCAGCAGGTGACATCGCTAGGGATGTGGCCAAGCACTAAGCGCCCCAAAACTGTCCCCTCGCAGGTGCCAGATGTGAGCAGACCGAGCACTCCCTCCGTGCGCCCCCAGCAGAGCCCGGGGGTGGTTCTGCCCCAGCTCGGATACACTTCTCTGCTTTTTGCCTCTTTTTTTTCATTTCTCTTTCAGAGCCCAGGCCGTTGTGTGCCCTGGGGAGTTCTTTGGTGCCATTTCGTGTGACCCCCGAGCTGTACGGATGAGCAGATATCGCAATAAAGGAATTGCTCCCACAGAAATGTAGTGGCCAGACAGCTACTTTGCCTTGCGCAACGCAGCTCTGTCACCTCAGTCACCCGACACACCCCTTCGGTCACACCCAGGGAAGGTGACACCACCCACGCTGGGCTCCCGCTGCTCCCGGAGCGGAGGTTTGCCTCCAGCAGCTCCCAGCCCCGCTAACCCCGGGATATCCCACCCTGGCACTGCCCGTCCGCCGCTCCCGGGCTCTGTGATCCATCGGCACCCGGTGGATGCCGCAGCTGTGCCCCAGCCCCCGCACCCTGAGGGAAGTGCCCCCGCTCCCCTGCGCTGGGCTTTGCGCTTCTCGCCAGCACCAGAGACTTTGTTTCTCCCGCAGCATCTCTTCCTCCTCCTCCTCTCTCTCTCCATATGGACTCTCCTACACTGGGAGTCACTGGAGAGAAAAGCAATTAATACTCCCCGTGCAATCCACCCGTGTGATGCTTCCCAGCCCATCCTGCTTTCAAGTGGGAAGGTTTTTCTCCATTCACTAATTGCTTCACATTATCTGGTGCAAAACGCTAACGTGCAGCTCCGGGAGAGAGGGGTGGGTGGCACAGCAGCGTATTGACATGCTGGGTGATAACACAGGCGTGGGGGAGGAATTCTTTAAAACAGTTAGATGCCGAGAGAAATGAAAAATGAAAGAGAAAGAGCCAGAAGAAGAGAACATCCCCAGCCAAATGCTGGGGCTTGAGTGGCAGAGTGGGACTGGTTCCACCGCCTGGAAGAGCACTGGTGCCACCCCAGTCCCGCCACGAGCAGGGCAGCTGCTCAGGCCACCACGGGGACAAGCTGAGCCATCTGGTGGCATTCTATCGTGGAAAGAGTCCTTGTCCTGGCCACTGCTCCCAGCCCCAGCACGGAGCAATTCCCTGCACCCCCAAAGCCCAGGCAGTGCTCTCAGCAAAGGCGTCGCTCAGAATTTTGGGGCAGGGGTCTGGCTGAGCTGCTCCTTCCTGCCTCCAGCCGCAGCACTGCCCAAAGTGCCATCGATGCTACAAGTCCTGGCTCCCCTTGAGCATCGCGACGTTGCTGCTGCACCCCGGGGCGGCAGAGCACACATTCCAATGGACTGCTTTCCGCCTGGGCAGGGAAGGAGCAGCACAGCCAGGAATGGGCACATCCCGAGATGCTGAGTGCCATTTCCACGGCCGGCTGCTGGGTGGGAACAGCTCTCCAGAGCAGAGCCAGGCTCGGGGAGCAGCACGGGGCACTCCTGGGAAAGGCAAAGCCCCGGTGTGAGACCCCCGAGGGATCAGTGCGGGGGAAAACCCTGCTGCTCCGACAGATCGCAGCCCAGCTGCCCGAGGAGCAGCCTGGCGCAGGGCAGGGAGGCTCAACTCCGCCGTTTCTGTGTCTGGGAGAACAATAAATAAATCTGTGGGAGGCGACAGCGGGATGAGTCAGAGGCGAGAGCGAGAGCAAGTCATCTTCTGCAGAGCACATCATGCGAGTCCAGCAATGCACAGGCTCCAGGGATTGGTGTCAGGGGGTCCTTGTGCTGCTCTGCTCCCCTGATAACCCCTGGCAGGAGGGCGATGGGAGAACCCCCCAGCAGGAGCTTTGGCCGTGATTGGGGGCTGCAGCTCCTCCCCAGCCCTGGGGCACCAGCGGGAGCACAGCTGGATCCATCCAGAGGACCCATCCATCCTGCAGAGGATGGGCTGGAGCATCACTTCAGCCCCCAAAACCACATCCAGCTCCTGTTCCCCCCATGGCCCTGGGCAAGCTTTGCATTTTGGGTGCATCACCCAGGGACCTCATCAGCCCAGGGCAGGGATGTCCCCAAGAAATGCTCCAGAGCAGCCACGGAGTTGGGGACAGTGACCCTGGATCTGCTCCCAGCTGGAAATGTTGTCAGAGCGTGGACTAAATTGAATCAGAGCAGAGCCCAAGTCGAGACTGCAATGCTGTGGAGGTTGTGCGTGTCAAATGAATTTCACGTGAATCTCCGTTTGCCAGGCACAAATACAGCCTCAGTCTGGCTGCAGGGAATGAAAGGGCAAGGCAAGAAGCACCACAAAAGCATGAAAGAAGCAACTCACGTGGCACGCTCTGAGAATTAATAACAACGGGGAAACTTCTGGTCCACTGCAAAATAAGCAACTTTTCTGTCAAGTTGACATCTTGGCAGGGAGACCACTTGGGGAACCTGCTTGGCCCTGTGGCCTCACAACTCAACATTTCACACAAGTTTATGCTCTCTCCGCTCAGCTCATGTTTAACTCAGCGTTGCTGAGGCTGAGTGTGGCACTTGCAGAACACACAGGGGGTTGAGGCTGTCGTTCTCCTGGAATACAGAGGTAGGGAGCTGTCAAAGCTGTCATTAATCTCAAGAAGGAATCATCAAACACACCACAAAAAAGGAGAGAACTCTGTAAATCCTAGACTGAAGTAGGAAAAGAAAAAGAAGAATGCAGGAAACTTGGCTATAAAAACAAGGTTTTAGTCTCATCAACTGAGCCATTAAATCAGAAGCAAAGACACCTTCATCTGCACCCCTGGAGCCACAGAGCTGTTTGTCTGCCGTGTCAGCGCTCAGGTTTGTCTGCTTGGTTTTCTGTTTTCTACTTCTATTAATGCCCAGAGGGACATTAAATATGAAATAACAGGTGAAATGCACTCTGTAGAACTCTTACAAATCCTCCTCTTCCATCACTTCCCAAAGCCCATGGAGAATGTAAGGTGAAGAACTGCCTGCAAGAGCTGAATCATGTCTTCAAGCACAAACCTTGCTATTAGGTGACTAAGAGCTAAACAACCATCGCTATTTATTGCAATTGATGCTGTTATTAAAAACCAGACATGTCCCTTTGCAGCCCCTCAGGTCTGTGTGGGCTAGAGAAACACTGCAAAATGGAATAAAGGGGATCCTTTGTGCAGCATCCAAAACACTTTGGAGACCTGGGAGTGTTTTGTGTTCCCAGAGCATCTTGGGGACTGGGGAGGTGACAAGGGCCTTGGAATAAGTGAATCCATGGGGGCACAGGGAGTGCCTCGTGGAAAGGGATGTTGTGCCAGCTGGGTTCCAGAGGGGTTCTGACCTGGCTCTGGAGCAGGAGGCAGCCAGTGAAAATCTAAAAACCTGGCTGTGGGGATCAAACTGGCTTTTAGGAAGGCCCTGAGAGCAGGAGCACTGTGGTGAGCACAGGGAGAGGTGCCCACCCTGCAGAGGAGGACATTTGGGCAGGCTGAGCTCAAGCTTTCACATCTGAACAACCCAATTTTCACTGGATTTTCCCATCCATCCTCCCTCTCCTGCACCATCGCCGGGAGAACAGTGCGTCATCCAAAGCCTTCGCATTTTCATGCAGTGAAGTCAAGCAGAACTGAGGGAAGCCAGGCTCTGCTCCCCCTTCCAAATGTTCCCAGCACTGGGAGGGAAGCCAGGAGACTTTAGGAGATGTTTGAGGAGCTGCAGGTTTGGCTGCTCCCCTGCAGCACCCACTGCCTGCTCCGGGCTCCTCCTGCTCCACAGCATCTCCACCTCCCTCCTGGCAGCTCTGCTTTGATCTCTGGATATCCCAGGGGTTTGTCCTCTCCAAAAAACCAAACCCAAACATCCTGAAGTCTGGACACTCACAGCCTTAGGACAGGTCAAGTTGCCCACAGCATTACATCCCTGCTCCTGTAATGAGGTTTGCTTGGACATACAAGTTAAGGAAAGTGTGAAAACATCTCACAGAAAGGAAATTCTAGCCCTGTGGCTCAGGAAAACCTGCTTTCCTGGTTGATTGCCAAATTTACACTCCCAGGGTTGTGCAGGGTCTGGTGCAGCTGTAGGAACAGCATTCCTACCCCCCTGACCTGACTTCAGGCATCGCAGGGTCCTGAATTCACTCTTCTGCAGGAAACTCTTGGATCTCCCTGGGAGCAAGGATTTCCCCAAATGAGCTTCACTTCACCCTTCTGAAAAGCGAGATAAGGTCACCCATGAGCTGCTGGGTGTTGTGTTTACCTGAGACCTGGGTTTAAAAGCCATGGAGGGATCACCCTCAGGCAAACTCCCTGGAGCTGAGGGGCTCAGTTATTTTCCCCTTCAGCAGCCTTTTCCTGGCTGTTCCTCAGCTTTCTCCCAGCAGGACTCCACCAGGCTCTGTGGATAAACGAAATCCCACATCCGAGAGCTGCCCGTGCCCTGGCTGGGGCTGGGGAGTGTTAATTTTATACATTTGATATCAAAGGTGCTGCTGCCACCACAGAGCAGTGCTAAAGAAAAGACTTCAGCAGTGCTGCCAGCACCACGCTGGGCCTAATTGCACCAGGGATGACACACATGTGGGGCTTTTTATTATTATTATTTTATTATTCTAAAGATACTCAATTTTTAATGTAAGAGGTTTCAAACACTGGTACTTATTTGCTGATTAAATGATTTAGCTAGAGACAGAATATCTTTGAAGAAGGACTTTTTCCCCCCAGAATGGATATCTGGAGTTGCAGTTCTGTATTATTGCACACAAAAAATATTTCCTTATTAGCCTTTTATGTCAGGGCACACATTTAACTGACACTTCCCGTGCTGACAGCTCGCCCAGCTTCAAAGCACAACTTGTGTGAGGATTGCAGAGTGTGAGGATGGAGCTGTGTCCCAGCCGACACATCCTGGGGAAGGAGTTTTCCCTCTTTTTGGAGAGTCCAAATCAGAAGTCCACACTGGGACTTGCACAATGTGAGTTTTCCAGAGGGGCAAGATGCACTTCCAAGCTGTGAGCAGATTTTGGGAACCTGCTTTCTTGTGTAATTCCTCTGTTCCCTCTAACAACACAGCTGGGAGAGCTGAGCAGCTCAGCCAGAGCTGAGGGATTAACCCCGGACCCCTCAAGGCAGCAATCAAAGCTCTTCTCCATCTCCCTGGGACATTGGGCTAATCCAGGCTGCCCTAAGGATGCTCCAGGGAGCCTTGCAGTGGTCCAGCCAAGACAAACCACAGCGGTGCTGTGCTCTCCTTTCACCCAAGGATGCAGAACAGAAACGCACCCTGACCTCTGAGAAATCTCTTCGAAATTAAAAAGAAATCATTATTTCCCTGCTCTCCCGTGGAGGCTGGAGATGCCACCTTGTGCTGATGAAGGCTGACACCTCCCACCCCAATCCACCCCTCCAGCAGCAGCTTTGCCATCACCCACCCCTCCCTGGGTGACCCACTGGGGTCCCACAGACTTCTCTCCCCTCCGTGCTCCACGGAGCTGCTGCCAAACCCAACTGTCCCCCCTGCTGACACCTCCATCCTGTTTGTGGTGTCTTTGGCACTTCCCCCTGCAGCACTTCCAGGCCCCTGTGGCTCCCCAGCCCCGTCAGCTCTGCACAACAAGGCTGAGCCAACAGCAACACACGGAGGCTCCGGAGCAGCCGAAGGCAGGACCTGGCCAGGGCAGAGCCCCCTGTGCTGGAGCCAGCCTGGCCCAGCAGCACCCACGGCTTTGGGGTGTCCAACACAGCCCCACACAAGGCAAACCCCCAATTTCACAGCCCAAAGCCCCAGCTCAGGAGATGCAGCGTGCTCAGCACAGAGATCAATGGCCCTGGACTGGGGAACCAGCACCACAATGGCACGGCTGCAAAAGTGGCAGATCACAAACAGACCCAACAGTACCAGGGATTCCTTTTACCAGCTGAGCCCCAGCATTTGCTTCACTTATTTCTGAGTGTCAGAAATTAATAAAGGGAAAGGCCAGGGTTTTGTTCACTCTGTGCTTTACGTGGCTGCAACACGATCAGCCCCTGGGATCATCTTTCCTCCGCCCGGGCAGGTGAGCTGGAAGCCACAGGCTGCAGGTACTGGGCAGTAACTGGATCCTGCAGCCCCAGATAAAGCCACTGCCAGGGAGAAGCTGCCCCAGAGCCCCTGCTGCAGGGACAGCTCCCAGCACCATGCAGGTAAGTGCTTCAGCCTCTCACAGCTTTCACACAAGGCTTGGGGATGGAAGGGAACTTCTAAACCACAGCACAGTAACATCCTTCTCAGTTTGGGATCTTCACTGTGCCACCAGTGGTAGATTCCATCAGAAAGAGCCTCACACTAATAACACAAAGACCACGGTCTAAAAGTTGTGATTGCTACACATGGATATATTATAAAATGCAGGAAAGCCTTTGGTTTGAGTGGCAAGAGATTTCAGTGTCCATGTCTTCTCTCCCCCAGCTGACACTCTGCAGGCTCCGCACACACCAGTGGCGCTTCATCCTCTTTAATGTCTTGCTGTTCCACGTGCTGCTTTTTGGGGCAGATTTACTGGAGCAATACTTCCTGCATTCCCTGCCTCTCTCTTACACCGATGCAAAGACTCTGGAGATCAGGGAGAGGGCCAAGAAGCTGGATCTGGATCCTCTGAAGGCCAACCTCTCCTACACTGGCAGCAGTGCAGCCACATGCTCCGATCAGGAGATATTTTTGCTCATTGTAGTCTGCAGCAGCCCAGAAAACAGGACAAGGCGCAATGCGATCAGGCAGACCTGGGGCAACGTGACAGGCTTGAGAGGTTACAGCGTCCTGACTGTGTTTGCTGTAGGAAAGGCAACTGCAGTAAGCACCCAGCTGGAGATCAGTGAGGAGGCTCAAAAGCACCGAGACATCATCGAAGGCACTTTCATCGATTCCCCCGCGACTCAGACACAGAAGATGTTGATGAGCGTGGAGTGGACGGTGACTTTCTGTCCCCACGCCAGGTACATCCTTCACACAGCCCAGGACGTGTTTGTGGGCATCCCCAGCCTGGCTGCTTACCTGCTGAGCTTAACACAGCTGGAGGACATCTACCTTGGCAGGGTGGTTCATCAAGGAGTGCCTGACAGGGACCCCGAGAGCCCCGGCTTTGTCCCCACCCATCAATACCCCGAGGAGTTCTACCCGGATTTCTGCCACGGCAGTGCTTTCCTCATGTCCCAGGATGTGGCTCGCAAGGTCTACGTGGCTGCCAGGGAGGTGCCACTGGCAGTGCCTCCTGCAGCTTTCGTGGGGATCTGTGCTAAAAAAGCTGGAATCACAGCCAGGCACAGCTCCCGCTTTTCTGGGGAAAAGCACATCAGCTACAATCGATGCTGCTATAAATTCATTTTCACCTCTTCCGACATGAGAGAGGACGAGCTATTTAAAGACTGGAAGGAAACGAGCGATGGGGAAGATTGTTCCTTACTGGAAACCTACTACAGCCTGGTGTCCTGCAAGGTTCTGACCTACATTGATAAGTTCAAACAGTTCAACTTGGATAGAATAAAAAACGAGCTCCTTCATTTTGTCAATTAAGATTAATTTCCGCAAAGTCTGCATTTTTTCATCAGCTGCGTTATCCTGCTAACATTCTAAGGATGTCCTCCTGAAGTTTGCTCTCTTCCCTTCAAGAGCAAACGAATTTATGCTACAGTGTGTGACAGAGCAGAACTGGATGTACCACATCTCTGTAAGTACCCACAAGTGCATGCATGAAAGTAAAAAAAGAGTATTCCACAGCCTTTGTCTGCACCCAGGGTTTTACAGACTTTGTGTCTTCAAAATTCTTTTTTTTATCTGAGTGAGGCATCACCTCCTTCCAAAGAATTCTGTAACAAAGGGGAAGCTTTGCATCCACAAAATGAGCTGCTTCTGAGCAGGCTGGTTTACAGCAACAGAGAAATAGAGAGCAGCTCTGAGAGGAACAGACCCTGAGCCATCGTGGAAATTGCTCAAGTTATGCTGCTTCCATCAAGTTATGCTTAACATCCATCAAATGACAAGGTTTGGTTTGGGTTTTTTTTGTTTTTAAACCAAATGTTCAGCATGTTATCTCAATTCTCCAGCATTCCATTTCTGGTTTTTCCTCAATTATCTCCACCTGTTACTTGAACGGGGGATGACAAAAACAACACAATTTTGTCATTTATATCAGAAACAGCAGCAGCATGTAATCCATATGGCAATGTACAGCATGGGCAGGGAACTGCATGTGAGTAATAAGGGGGAAGTGATCAATTAATCAATCAACGTTGAGCTCAAAGCTCAATAAAATAAAGCATATGTGTATACATAAAAAAATCCCCTTGTTTGGCATCTCTGCACATTCTAAAATATTGTCTTTGGCAAATGTACCATGCAAAGCAGATGCTAAACACTCAGCACACAGAGTGGCCTTCACAAGCACCAGCTGAAAACGCACACCAAGAGACTCATGAATTGCAGAAAAGGTTTATACATTGATTTCTCTCACTGACATTTCAGCATATGGCTCGTACAGAGTTACCAGCACACAAAGCCACCTAAAATAACAGAGCTGAACTGCCCAGAACAAGTGCAAACTAAGGACTTCTACACTCTCTTCACTTCCTTTTTGGTGCTTTGATGCGTTTGCTGGATGCAGGATTCATGAAGCTCCCGTGCTCTCTCCACTCACGAGACACTGCAGTGCATTTCTCAGTGGCAGATGTTCATTGGGCACATTTAGGATGAAAGCAGCAGCACTGGGATGTAGGATGACAACTCTGGTACATTTGGGTTGTGAACAACAAGGCACATCACCTCCATTTAGACAGCTCATCAAACACTAAGGGATCTCCCCCAGCTCCCCTGAGCCCACTTGGACTCCAGGGCAGCAATTTTCGGCAGGAAATGCCAGCTGCACCTCTGCCTACCATAGGCAGAAAGAGAGGAACTGCATGGCAAGGTCCTCCTGCTTCCCTGGCAGCACAGAGACATGGAGTTCTTCCCACAGTGAGACCTGACTGACACATTATTAAAATAAACCCCAAAGCAGTAATTCCATGTTTTATTCTGCTCCCTCCAGCTACTCTTCAGATTTGTTTCGCAACAAAAATAATACAAGCCTTTGATATAAAGTACCCTGTGGTCTCTGTTTATGGACAGACACGTCATGAGTCACTGGAGTGCCCAGCCAACCCTGATTCTCTCTC
The DNA here is from genome assembly GCA_013397955.1 of Grantiella picta. NCBI lineage: Eukaryota > Metazoa > Chordata > Aves > Passeriformes > Meliphagidae > Grantiella > Grantiella picta. The sequence goes on along the minus strand of VZRM01006185.1, from coordinate 371,042 downwards.
ACAATCCTCTCTTCAAAAGAAGATTCCAACTTCCTAAGATGCTGCATTTCCACACCCCCAGCTCATTCACTCCCTTCAACACAAAAGCTTCATGTTCTTACCCTATTTAGTCTAACTCAGGTAACTAAAATACTACATTTCGTTAAATAACACTTTAAAAGAATTCTCTCTGTTAAAAAATAGTGTAAACAATTCTGAAGTAGCCTTGTAGTGCTCCAGCCACTGAACTGAGCTGCCACCCCACAGCACAGCCAACAAGGGAGACAAAGCTCCCAGTTGGGTTTGATCCACTACAGAGTGCACTGATTTGTTTTTGAAAGGGCTAAATGCTTTTTTTCTCTTTTAAATCCTCAGCATAAAATGTAAACAATATTTAGGATGATTTATTCCAGCAAGACTCACATCCAGCAGGTTGAAAACAAGAGAATCCAGTCCATACTCCCTCATGTGGACAGTGTCACTGGCTTATTCAGCAACAGGATTCTGACAGAATAAAGACTGTTCCATGCAAGTGCCAACTTTGGCAGATAAAAAAACACTTTAAAATAACAAAAATTATGGCAGCATCTGAGGTTACAAACCTTGAGGTGTTTTGGTGGGATTTTTCTAACTTAACTGTAACCTACTGAGAAAACACAACAGAAACTCCAAATCCAAGAACAGTTGAACCAAAGACTGATAAATTCTGCCAAACAAAACACAGTCAGTAGCTGCTAAGTGCTCACCTGGGTTACCTGTCTCATGATGCTCACAGAGAACTTCTGCCATGACATTTTATGGGAAAATACCAAATAGGCTCCAATTTGTTCTCCTGACTCATTTCAAACAGAGTCAAAATATCCTCACATTCCTTTAAAGAGACAACCTCCAGTGTGGAGAGTGATTCCACCTTGTACCTCAACACCTATTCCAGGAATATGCTTTGCAAAAGGGGAACCCCAAACACCAAGGGAATTATTCTGCTCCTTCCACAGCTGTAGTAGAAACTGCCTTAACATAATAGGGGCCCTCGTGCAGGTAAGCCCTGAGCCTCAGGTAATACTGATTGCCAAAGATCTCTGCAATGGTTTTGGAGTTCACCAGGGCCTTCACCAGTTCGTATTTAGCATCCTTGGAAGCTTTGTCAGGCTCCACAGATCTGTCCACAACGTACTCCACAAACCCTGGGCTGTCCAGCATCAGCTTCTGGGCCCATGGTTGATTTGCAATAGCCTAAAGAGGAAGACAAAAGGTGTGGGAGGGGGGAAACATCTCATTTTAAAACTTCAAAAAGCAGTTACACAGTAGGTTTTTTGGTACATAGACAGGCAACAGGAAAAATTAAATGAGACACACAACCAGCACTCAAATCAAACAGCAGGGTCTAACACTGGAGAACAAGCAGAGCTCAGTGCTTATCTTCAAAGTTTTAAGGGAATTATCACAGCAGTGCCTCTGGTATAAAAGCAGCACCTTAGAGCACAGCTGTTGCCTTTTACCCCTCTCCAATTTATTAGAAAATTAGCATTACAGACATGACATGTCTGCTGCTTTATTTAAATGGGGAATGCAAGTGGGGCACAAGGAAAAAGACCTTTTTCTGACCACTTCTGGGCTTTAACATGAAGTTTGTGGTATTCACTCCAAAGAAAGAAATAAATCTTGAGACTGAATTGCAACACAAGTCAATCCCTGATGTTTAAAACCAAAAAGCACTCACAGTGAACACCCGTAGAGCCCCGCAGTGGAGATCAGGGAATGGCTGAGTACTGATGCTCCTGAAGAGTTCCAGGGGCTGGCTGGACAAGGATGTGAACCAGGATTCAGTCATTCTTAAGAGGTCTTCTGTCTGCTGATCTGGCTACAGAAATGCCACACAAAAACGGAAGAGTTTGATTAGGATTATGAAAAGCTTTCAAGTATTCAGGATGTGTTCAAATGTTTCATTTAGAGCTACGCTGTTAATCCCTGGATCCAAAGAACTCCACAGGGATTGGAGCAGTTTGCCACCATCCCTTTAAGCACAAGCGTATGAACCTCTTTACTCTCATTCCCTTGTCAACAAAGTCTTGACTTCGTATTTTATTAGCATCTCAGAACACCTGGCTCCTTACAAACAAACCCAAAGCTTTATGCAAACAAATCAGAGAATTTCAAAACAGCGAATCGATGACTCAGAACACCGAAAGCACCACTGCTAGCCAAACTAGAGGCTGCAAAATGTGTTTTCACAATTACTCAGGTGTGTGATGATTTCACTCTTGGAGACTTCAAGAAAAAACAAACCCAAAAACCCCCAACTTACAGGCAAGTAGAGCAGAGATGAAATGGCATCCAAGCACCGAAGCCGTAACTCGGTGGGGGCATTCTTGGCCTGGTGCCCTATTTTGCCTAAGAGATTTTGCAATCTGCTTCCTTCCAAAACAAAAACAGAAGTGTTTTTAATTACTTCAGTCAGATCTCTACAGGAATAGTTACCCATCATTTACATTATAAATGTATTCATTAGAAAAATGAATATATTTTTCAATACCCTTCTGTATCACCCCAAACCAATTCACTCTTGTGCTATACTGAGAAAGTTTTATTAAAGAAAACCAAAATAATACTAACTAGATTTCTGTAAAACCTGTTTGCCTTCCACATTTGATCCCAGGATTCCCAATGTGTCCACACCCACTCCAATCATGGTTGGATCATGACTTTCTGCCATTTCAAAGACTTTTTCCATAAAGACAGGATATCGCTCACAGATCTGCTGGGGACTGTCCACAATAGCCAGATTGCCAAAAAATTTAACAAATCCTGAGAAAACAAGACCAAAAAAAAAAAAAAAGCTTCAAGTGGAAGAACAGCAACTTCAGCAATGTCAAAATTAAATGTGCATTAATGTGAGACTGATCTGTCGATAAACTCGTGTTATTAAGTCTGAACAGTGTTGGTAAAAAGCTCAAAATAAAGACAGAACCAAGCAACAAGCCAAATATTTTGACTGTTGCTTAATTCACAATGTTTGTATTCCTAAAAAAAGGCTACAATAACACAAACTTTAAAGCTACAGCACAGCCTGTCCAGAACTTACCACTATTACTGAGGAACATTATTCATGTGTCAGACTGAATATATAAAATATCGGCTATTTAAAAAACGCTGAATCCAATATTCAAAATTTCCCCAGAGCTTTCAAAAGAGAGGCTTAACAATCCTCTTAACTTAACTCATTACCAAAGCAAGAAGCAAACCCTGGAGAGAAGGAATGCAAGGTGTCACCTGGCAAATAGAAGCTGGAGAAAGGATCAGACTCTGCCCCCAGGATGATGTTGGAGATTTTGTCGATGACTCCTTGCTGAGCGAGGTACTGCCGCCCGTGGGAGGTGACGGCCAGCGAGGTCACCATCTCTATGCAGGTGGCTCTGCAACACACAAAGATATTTGGGCTTAGTTTAGGTGCTTTGGAAGTACTTTGTGATTAAGGAAAAACCTCACAGCCATAAGACAAAATCCTAGCAAAGAAACAACGAATGACCCCAACTGTCTGAGCTCCTCCAAGCTCCTTCAGGTCTTCCTTTAAGTTTTGGGAAGAACTCAAAGTGTTTCTATGGTAGCCAAACATTACAATTATCAGCTAGGGAAACTCCCTCTTGGTTCTCAAATTAAGGTACGAAGTATTTTACAGTCAAAGCAGCTTAAAAAATGGTAGGTAAAGGGTTTTCCTGGAAAGGGTTTTACAAGAAACTCATACAAATAGGTTTATTTTATTAGAATATCAGAGTTTTAACGATGGTGGAAATCTCCTTGGCAAACTCACCAACATACCTGACCAGCACATCCTCTCCAGTCAGCTCCCCAATTAACTCAGAGATTAACCCGCTGTCTGCACAGTAATTCAGGGACACTGCTGACACTGATGAGATCTCCACGATTAACTAAGCAAAAGCAAAAAGAAAGGATGGTTTATAAAGACGTTACAATAATTCATTGCAACAGCCAAATACATCTCATAGTGCTTATTAACCCTCTATATATTCAATATATATTAAATAAAACAATTTTATATATTAAATATAATCATATTTTTATCATTAACCCAAATATTTGCCTGAAGCTAGTTCATAAGGAGTCCCAAGTTTACAGCACATGTATTTGCTTTCCACTCACAAATAGCTTTTCCTGTGCTGAAACTCTGGAATGGCTAAATGGCATTATTTCTCCTTTGCCAAAGATCTCTAGACTGACAGCTGGCATCTGTCCAGAACTTCCAGCAGCACTCACTTCACACCCAAAGGTTAAGAGACTGTGGTAACTATTTTAGTTTTATTTTTCAGAGCAACACTTTATGGTGTCTTCAGTAACTCTGTGCAGCCCTTCCCATGCCTCAGGCACTGCAAGTTAGAAAATAAAAGATGTGAACAGCAATTCACACTTTTGTACCATAAAGTGAGAAAGTTATGACATCATGAGGTCCCACACTGCTGTAGTCCTGCTCCTTTCTGGCCTTGGCAAAACACAGACATGAAGGAAAGTGTGTAAAGCAGTGAGAAACATGAATTCAAAAGCCATGAAATCCAGCCCAGCAGAGAATCCCTACCTCATAGACCCTGTAGCGAACAATGTCACTCGTGGCCATGACATTCCTCAGGTCACTCAACAAGCTGCTCTTAAACAAAACCTCCAAGCCCTCCCGGCTCTGGGCTATTCTTGACAGAGATCTGATAGCCTGCAAGCAAAAACAGGAGCTTGGTATTAAAAACAAACACACAAAACCACGTAGAGAAGAAAATCCAAGATTATCAGGCTTAATTCCAATGGTTTTTATTAACTTAGTAAATACAGCTGTACATTTAATTTTAATTATAATTCTATTTTCACTGATGAGAGCTAGCTATGATTATTGTCATCCAGCTACACCAGTTTGCAGAGGAATGGGACAATAAAGCCATGTTTACCTCTTTAGCTACTGCTATTTTCTCCTCACCAATGCAGTTTATGATTTGCTGTAGCAGCTCAGGGCTGTGGAGAATTTCTGTGACAGCATGTGAGTCTTCAACAATCCTCCCAATCTGATCAAAGAATCACAAAAAATAACATTTAAACCATTTTTTTTCCACTGTAAGGACATTCAAGGACTGGAACAGCTGCACAGAAAGCCAGAATCACCACTTTTTTGAGGGTTTTGGATCAAAACTCAACTGGCCAACATCTGAGCAGCTGCTCTTAGCTGAATTTCTACAAATCCCAAACCACAACGTCCCACAATCCCGTTCTTTTAAATTAATGCAACAAGTGTCAAGTCCCCACAGAGTGCTTGGTGTTCCCACGATAATGTTTAAAGTATCCCGAGCAGCAAGCTGTTGCTGCTTTTAATTCTTACAGCACCTGCTGCCAGCGCTGCCTTGGAAAGCTTCAACCAGAACATGTGGCAGAAGTTTTATTCACAAGTTTTTTTTTGTCTGGACGCAGTTTTGTACATTAAAACTGACATATCATAAAGCATTACAAACACACTGCACAATAATAATCCTAAATGGCACAGGTGAGGAAGGGAAAATTCCTGCTTTTCTCACAAACTGAAGCAGGAAATCACCACTGGGGACTAACCCAAAGCTCACCACAGAGCTCACCACAGAGCTCCGTCCCCTCCTCCTGGAGGAAACCCTGTACCTGGGACATGGAGAGGATTTTCACGGAGTCATCGGGGTGGAAAAGGCCTTTCTGCAGCTCTTCCCGGAGGTTCTGGATCACGTAAAGAGGATCTACGGCCTGCAGGAGCCTCTCCAGGATGGAAACACACGCGGACACCTGTTCCCTGGGCGGGACGGAGAGAGAAGCGAGCCCTTGAGAAGAAGAAGCCGGGGAGGCGGCAGGAACCCCCCGCTCCGAGTGAACAGCACGGAGGACCCGGCAGGGCCGGTCAGGCCCGCGGCACCGCGCCGGAGCTCACCGGTCACTGACGCCGAGCAGGCCGAAGAGCGCCCCCAGGTGGTGCTCGCCGAGGCTGGCGCGGAGAGCTGCGGGCGGCACGGCCTGCAGAGCGACCCGCAGGGCCCGCAGCTCCTC
>VZRM01006185.1:348290-364069 GCA_013397955.1 Grantiella picta | reverse complement strand
GGACTCCCGAGGGGTGTCGGGCCGCTTTGTGGGCCGCCGTGGTTTTTTGTTAAAATCCGGGATAAACGGCGTTGTCAGGGTTCGGGAGGGGAAGCGCTGATCCCGGGAGAGCGGCGACAGCCGGTGCCATGCCGGTGTTTGCCGGGAGCGGCTGCCTGGGCTGCGGAGAACGCGCCGATATCTTCAAGCTGAATTTTCTCACCTTTTGCAAACAAACCGCTGCCGTCAGAAAACTTCTCCGACAGGAGCGGCTCAATAAAGGAAATAACTCTGTGTTCCAAGCACTGCGAAAGGTCACATCCCACAGACAAACAGGCAGTAGCCAGGCGGTTCGGGTGCTCTGCAGGAATGAGCTCTCGGACAGGCGATGGGAGCTGACAGGGGAAAAGTCACCCGATCAACCCACGGCGAACCTTAGAGGAGTTTGAGGCACAAACACCACCGCAGCACTCAGCACCTGAGTTTCTGTGCAAAGAGCCCCGAGAGGATGGAATTTGAGAAAACAACATCCCTGAGCCCCGGGCGGGCGGGAGGAGGAGGAGGAGGAGGAGGAGGAGGAGCAGCGGTCAGTGGCGGCCGGGCAGCGCTGCGGGCTGGGCAGAGCAGGTGGACATGGAGGGGCTGAGCCAGCGCTGCCCGCTGCCCAGCGCTGCCCAGGGCTGTCCTCGGCCCGGCCGGGGGGCCTTGGTGATGGTGAGTGCCAAATGGGGCTGGGGTGGGACACGGGATGGGACAGCGGGATGGGATGGGACAGCGGGATGGAACGGGACACGGGATGGGAAGGGACAGCGGGATGGGGATGGGGATGTGAGACCCAGGGCCGGGATCGGGATGAGGGACACAGGGCTGGGATGGGGATGAGGGACACGAGATTGGGATGAGGGACACAGGGCCGGGATGGGGATGCAGGGCAGGTCATTCTTCAGGGAGCACAGCAAACACCAACCCACTGCCGAGCAACCTGTCTGTGTCTTTGTTAGCAACAAGCTCCCTGAAAGCATCGTGTAGGAGGGTTGAATTCCCTGGATCTGCTGGGAGAGGAGGAAATTTCCAAGTTTTTTTTTGCACTCAGCATTGTCACAAGTTTGGGTGGTGTTGTCTGGGTTGTTTTTTTTTTTAACAGAATCTCATCAAAACTAGATAAAAAGTTTTAGCATGGTGGTTCTACACCTGAAGCTGTTTTTAGTTCACCAGAGCCAAAGGAAGTGTTGCAGAAATCTGAGTATCTCTGCACTAAGCTGTCATTTTGCTGCTCGGTGCTTTCTGGTGAAGTGCTTAAAACTGCACAGGGGTGTTTTCAGTCTTGTTCACTTCAGTATTTTGGCAAATCATGAGTTTAATTGGTTTATCAGGTAGGAATCCTGAGGTTTCGCTTGTTCCCTTTTACACTATCCCTTGGCAAATACAATTATTCTGGGGGAAAAAGGGGGGTAATCTTCCTTTTCAGAAAAAAAAAAAAAGGGTGGGAAACACCAGAAAAAAACAAGATAGGGTTCATGTTTGTTCTTATATTCAATCACAAATGATCCTGGGGATTTCCTCATCACATGCACATACATCTTCCAAGAAGATTAATGATCACCAGGCTGAGCAGGTTGGATGGTTTTTTTCCTGAGCAAGGAGCATGATTACATTTTAATCTGGAAAAATAGGTACAGCAGCACATCTCTGGCTTGCAACTCACGGAGTAGCTTCTGGGATTTGTTGTATAATATTTGTTAAATGGCTTAGTGGGGGAAAAAAGAGCTCAGAAGGAGCTCTAAAAATTATTATGAGAAGTCTTGTGGTAACAAAGACTGTTTCTTCAAATGGATTGGGAAGAGGAGACAAGCAATACAGCTCATCAGTCATTTTCCAAATGGGAAGGAGCTCCTGGCTTTGCCACAACAGACATTTTTAATTCAATTAAAAAGAAAAAAAAAATCTATATCAGTGCTGTAATGGCCGGTTTTTCAGAGGACAAAAGAGGGTGGAAATAAGGGGGAAAAGGAATATATTCTTAGTCTTCTAAGCATTTTTTAATCACTGTAGCTGAATCAGGGCCAGATGCTGTTTATGTCAAAAACAAAACAAAAGACAAAGGGAAGGCGCTGCAGCCCAGAACAGCACCGTCCTTCAGCTGGTCCTCAGCACTCCAAATTAACCTCACCATTCCCGCAGCATCCCTGCTGGGATAATGATATATTTTTGGGAGGATGTTTATGGCATGTGAGCACAAACAGCAGCCAAGGGGCTTGCCAGGAATAGCAGCTCCTGTACAGCAAACCCCACTTGTTGCTGCTGCTCTGCTGGGCCGTGGGCAGAGCGTTGGTGTTTGTGCAGCCCTGCAGGCCTGGGCTGTGTGCTTCGGGATTTCTGTGTCCCAAAGGATCCAGTCTCACAGCCCTTTTAGTATCAGACAATGAAGATGAAATGAACTTAAAACCTACCTTGGGCAGTGAGGCTAGAGCGTGGTGTCACCTGATTTGAACTGAACTGGTCCCTGGCAGTGTCCCTCCAGGCACAGGCAGTGTAAATGCTGGTTTCCGAGCTGCACTGTTTCACTCTGCATGACCCGGCTGTTCTCTCCGAGGTGCTGACGCTGCTGGTGCTCATGTCCCCCCTGCTCAGGGCTCTGGCCCTGCACCTGCACTCGGCTGTCACCGGCAGCTACATCCCAGGGACAAATTCCATCGCCTTCGTCAACTGCCTCAACGAGCAGATCGCCAAGGACATCGCCAGGTATGGAGACGCTGCCCTTGCTTGGCTGCTTGAATGCTTCCAAAGCTGGAGTAAAGCTGAATATTCCCTTGTCCCTCTGTACTTTGCATTTCTAGAGAAGCTTTGGCTGCCCCTCGATCCCTGAAGTGTCCAAGGCCAGGCTGGACAGGGCTTGGAGCAGCCTGGGATAGTGTGAGGTGTCCCTGCCATGGCAGGGGTTTGTATGACATGAGATTTAAGGTCCCTCCCAACCCAAACCAGCCTGGGATTCTGAGAGACCCAAGCTGTGCTCCTTTTCACTGCCTCTGTATCACAGCCCCCTCACCAGAGCTGTTCTGTCCCAAGGAAAGCTGACATGTGCCTCCAGAGTCGATTCCATGGTAACATCAAGCAATTCTCAATTTATTCCACTGCCTTGCATTTTCAAGACCCGTTTTCAAGCCATGACCCCGAATTTCTGGGTCCTCAGATGAACTAAGCCCCAGCCTGATGTTCTCTGATCTGCCACAGTCTTTATTCCTCTAGAACAACACAGACAACAAAATGCCAGGAGGGATTTTTATAGAGAGGGACAAAGCACAGTGCTCTGACATGAAAATAAAAGAAAATATGAAAGTTGTCCACAGCAAACACTTGTGAGGTACCAGCTGGGCACCACTCTGCTCACCAGGCAAACCTCAGGGAATGAGGGCTTTTCCTCAATTTTTTCTTCTTCCATTTTAATACATGAGATACTTCACATGATATTTTGCATGCAGAGCTTTTTTCACACCTCTGTCAGTCCCTGACTCAAAGGATGGTCTGTTCAAAGTACTGAACCCGTGTTGACTGGGGAAGTGTTTATGATGGACCGTGAAGTTTCCTGCAACACCTCCTGCGCTGTTTTCCTGCTGCCCTTCTGCTGCCAAAACCCCTCCGAATCCAGCAATTGCTCCCAAACATGTTCAGGAGCTGACAGGCTACTGAAAGGGAGTTTGTGTCACCTTAAATACTGCAACTGTACTAAGAAATTCAAATAGAATTATGTCTGCACTGCTCGATGTCTCCTAAAAAAAAAGGGGCAACTGTACCCAGTGAAAAGAGCCTCAGTTCCTGAAAATGCCTCATCTTAAGCTTTGCAAATGCTTTCCACTCTTTGTTCCTCATCTTGCAGGGAAGGGAGAGAAAATAAATCACTCCCCCTCGCTGAGATGTATGCACTTCGGTTGTGGTTTTACTGGTGGAGTAATTATTCCTTTGTTCTGGAACTGGGAGCAGTGAGCCCTGGCTGTAGGGGATGTCACAGGGCTTCTACGCTCATTTTCCCCACTCCTTTTTCCTGTGCTGTCGTGTTTATTCTTCCTTCACACTGCTCAGTGGAGCACCCGCTCAGGTGGATGAGTCTGCATGGAATTTTCCCACTGCGTTTAAGGAAAAGGGGTTCAAGCTTTGTGAAAGCAGAAAGCTGCAGGTAGAATTCAGCATCTCAAGACCTCCCTGCCTGTCCCCTGTGGCGCTGGGTGGTGTGGCCACATCACCTCACCCAACTTCCCCAACACCCCGTCAGCCCCCACTGCTGCCTTCAACTTGTGCTTATCATTTTCTCAGCTCTTCTGCTTATTAATATTTAATCTGTCTCAATTCAGGGCCTATTGTGAGGCACAGACAGAGAAACACTTATTAAGTGCCCAACCCAAAGCTATCATGTATTATGCAGACATTTTCCACAGATCACATTCAGCTTCTTATAATGTTCCCCACTCCCCTGGTGGCCTCTTGATGCTGCTCAGCTTGCTGGGACAAAGTTCAGGATCTCAGTTAGGATCTCAGTTTATTGGGACAGAGCACCCAAACCAAAAGGTTCCTGTGCTAAAGTGCCTTGCACGTTGCAGGCAGCAAAACCAAAGTGCTTTGTGCCATGTGTGACACGACAGTCACAGCAGGGGTGGCTCTGCTCGTGCTGCTGCACTTTGTTGGTCTAAAGATTAACTCAAGATGCTCCACAAGCATTAAATGCCTGGAACTGCTGACACATGGTGAGAGCAAGCAGCCTGAGCCTCCCTGGATGCTTCTCTCTCCACTCAGTGTGAAAGAAAAGCAAAGGTGAAGTCACTGGTGCCCTGCCTGAAGGGACAGCTGCCACCTCCGTGAGGAGGGCCCGACACTGCTGTGGTCACAAAACACAACATTTGCCCCCTTTCTTCTACAAATCCACGCTGAGATTGCTTCAGTGCTCTGTAATCACTGAAATATCCCTCGTGCTGGCAGCCCTGAGCAGCCCTGCAATAACAAACCAGCCCACAACTAACGGAGGCAGCCGGAGGGAAGGAATTTATTTGGGCTTCGGATTTCTAGGACATGTTGGGTTGAAAAACCTTGATGTTGTTAATTTAACAAGATGCACATTTAGGCTGCTCTGGGAGTAAGAGGCTCAGTTTGACAGCAGGAGACAAACCCCTTCCTGTGCCCCCCAGCCCTGGTTCTTGTGGTCCCACAGTTCTGCCCCTCCCTGGTGACCCCACAGCCGGGGGGCACAGGGCTGGTGCTGGGCATGGTCCTTGCACCATCCAGGCCTGGAGCAACACCCAAACCCTCTCAGCACAGAGAGGAGAGAGCCCTGCCAGGAGGGCCTGATCTGAAGTAGCTCCAGCCAAAGGTCACCTTTACCTCTGTTTTTTCAGGGTAATAAGTAACCCAAAATTCCCTGTCTCCAATGTCAAAGCTGCTGCTGGCAGTCCTGGGCAGCACGAGGGAATGTCCCCATGGCTGGGGGTGAGCACTGGGCTGGGCTCGCACTAATTCCCCTCCTGTCTCCCCCAGGGCCATCATGGATAAGAAACTGGCTGCCTACGTGAACATCCTGCCCAAGAGCTCAGCCTTGTAAGTTGGGCTGGATATTCCCCAAGGGAGGAGGCAAATCTGGGCTCTGCAGGGAGGGAAAGCGGATGGACAAAGCCTTCAGTTTCCAGGAGGCTGCTGGGTCTGTTTGTTGTTGCAGATGCTGGGGATGAGCCTCACCGTGCTCTGAGCTTATTAAGGAGCACAGATGCTCCAACTGCCCATGGGGACCATTTATTTATTGGTTATTTGACCCCACGGACACACAGCAATTTAGGGTTTCTGGTCCTGAGGACATGGTGCCTGTTATTGGAGTCTCTAGAGAGCAGCCAAGACAGGGACCAGAAAAGGCTTTTACAAGATGAAGCAGGTTTTTCAGGCAGGAAGAACAGCATCTTTGACCTTGGAACAGGACCAGCCGTGCTCTGCAGGTGTCCTCAGCTGTCCATGCAGAGGGACTGCACTTGTTGGAGGGGTTAAAGAGCAAAGCTCGGAATCAGCTTTTTCTCCTAGAAACACCCTGGGCAGAAGAGAGGAGCAGATCCCACACAGCTTCCCTCAGGAGAGGATCCCCCCAGTGCACCCCACAGCCCACTGAGGGCTGCTGACAGAGGGCAAACCCTCCTTCCCCTTATCCATCCTTCCCTACAAACCCAAACAGCCAAGCAGAGCTGCTCCTGCTCAGCCCTGGCTGCTCCAGCTGGATTCTGCTCTGTGCCCTGCTCAGGAGACACCGCGACGCCTCTGAGTCCTCCTCCCGCAGGAGCCCAGCAGGCAGATGAGATCAGATTGGCCTCCTGGCAGCCTCAGTGTTTTGAAAGGTCATATCTGACTCATGAGAAGTGCAGCTCCTCTCCTGCAGGGAAAGAGAGGAAGAAAGCTCAGCCTCCCAGCCGCCACGATCCCTGCAGGCACTGTCCCCTGGCCACTGCTCAGAGCAGGGCCACCACCCCAGCCCCCCCTGGACACACCAGTCCCACAGATTTTCCATTTCCCCTGGGTAAATTCTCTGGAGGATCCCCTGGTCCATAAATCTAGGGTGCTCAGTCACGTGCTCAGCAGTTTTGGGGCCAGCAGTGCTTCTTGAGCCCCTTTGTAAAGAAATGGCCACGTGCAAAAAACACCAAGCAGGAAAAGCAACCCCAGAGGGTTGGCATGGCTGCAGCCAGAGCTCAATTTGCTGATGTTGCTTTTCTTTTAAATCCAGGTACTTCTGGAAAGGGGAACTGGAAGAATCCACTGAAATTCTGCTGGTAAGTGATCGTTCCCTGAGTCACAAAAAGACCTGGTGCAAACAGGGACAGGGACAGGCTCAGGGACATTTGGGCAGGGTGGCACCAACCTCTGGGTTTGGGAACATTCCCCAGGGAAGAGGCCAGGAAGGACTCCTGTCGCAGCCCTGGCCGTGCTGGGTGCAGTGGAGCTGCACGTCAGGATCACTCCATCCCTTCACAGCTCCCTGGGCTTTGTCTGGGTTTTTTACTCTCCACAGCTGGTGAAAACAAGGACGTCCAAAATAGGGGAATTGTCCAACTACGTCAGGTGAGGCTCTGACTCCTCGGGAGCGCTGGGTGTCCCATCCAAGGTAGGCTGTCCACTCCTGCTCCGGCTTTGGGAGTTCCTTCAGCCCCTTCCCACTCAGGGTGGGTTAAGTGCTCCTGCTGCATCTTATGAGCCAGAAAAACCCGGGGATGGTATCAGTAAAAAGAAAAAGGTGGCAGAAATAACTGCCGGACTTCACCCAGCCCCTCCATGCTGGATTCGAGGAGGGATTCTCCTTCTCCTCACCTAGGTTATTCCCTCACGGCCTCCTGACAGGATTTCCTGCCTTTCCCGAGGGGGAAGCACACTCAGCTTTGGGCCAGGCCCCCGGCAGTCTGTGGTAAACCCCAAACTCAAAGCAAAATTCCCACGTGGCAAAAAGAAGATGCAAGCGCTTTGAAGTGCGGGGAGGGCGCGGGGCAGCGCTGGCGCTGACTGCTCCTCTGCGCCTGTTTCCACTTTAGATCCATCCATCCCTTTGAAATCCCCGAGATCATCAGCCTGCCGATTGACCAAGGAAACCCTCTCTACCTCAAGTGGATAGAGGAGAATGTCCCACGGGACTGAGGAGTGCGAAGTGCGCCTCATTTTTGGGGAGTCCAGGACCCTGCTGAGCCGCGCGGAGGCAGCTTCTCTCTTCTGGGGTTTGCTGCGCCACAGGAGTTTGGGATTGGGAAATATCCCCTCCTCGGCTGCCCAGGGGGTGCTGAGCAGCCTGGAGCCGTGCAGGCTGAGCTGGGGAAGGGCCGCCTGCACCCGAGGCTGTTGTGGCACTGCGGATGAAAATACTCGGAGATGTTCCTGTCAGGACACTCGGGGGCTGCCAGCAGGGAATTCCAGCCGGGAGCCACGGCCTGGCAGCTCCTGCAGTGCCATGTGTCCCCACAGGCAGCGCCTGAACCCTGCCTGGCCCCCCCAGCATCCTGCCCCGCTGTGCCTGTGCTTCCCCAGCCCGGAGCTGCAGGATGTGGCTGGGCACCCCGCGATGTGCTGCTCCTCCCTCCCGTGCCGGCGGCCAGCGTGCTGCCGGAGCCTCACAACAGCCAAGGAAGCAGCAAACTCCAGCAGATGCTCAAGGATTCAGCAGGAGCCGCGGGCAGCTCACCCAGACTCTGCCCTGTCACGGAGCTGGGGAGAGCTGGGGTGAGCTGGGCAACATCCACAGCCAGCTCAGGGCACCCAAGTGCCAGCAGGACCAGGACATTGCCCTGGCTCTCATCCCTACCCCCACCCGAGCAGTGGCTTTCTGCCTAGGCCAAGTTTAACCTTGTAAAAAGATCCTTATGTTAATGGTTTAACAGGTTATAACTTATGGAACATTTTCCAGTTATTTATGTGACAAGGAAGGGAATAAAAAAAGGAGCATTTCTTACCTGGGCAGGCTCTGGTGGTCGCAGCTGGGCAGGAGGAAGGGCTCATCCTGGACTCCCTCCAGCTCAGTCCTGCTGGATGTTCCCCCCTGGCTCCTGTCAGGCTCCTGGAGAAGTGCTGCAGGGTGTTTTACAGGCACTGGGATCTGTGTCCCCATCAGCCCTCACAGGCAGCACAGGGAAAGCTCACGGGGACGGGAAAGAAAAAACAAGGGGGAAAATGGTCTGAGCTCTGAGGGCAGGAAATTTTCAGTGCTAAATGATAACACCACCAGCAAGGCTCCTGGTCTGACAATAAGGAACGAAGCACATGAAGAGCACCACACCCAAAGCTAAGCTCTGTTTAGCCCTGTCAGGGCTACCTGTGCCACTTTTAGGCTAAGATAGGGTGGATTGGAGCTGTTTGGCACCTCAGCAGCCAGCAGGATTAGGCGTGAGGGCAGCCCCTCTCTACAAAACCCATCCCTGCAAGGGGTGTCTGTGTCCCCCACTGTCTCCACAGCCCCACCCTCACCCCTTCCCATCCTTCTGCCATTCCCGAGCTTCCCAGCAGCACCTCACAGGTGAGGACACACCTCACCTGGCACAGAGCACAACCCAGCAGCACCAGCTGCCCCATGGTGGGCACTGAGCATCCCAACTCAGTAATCCTCACACTGCAAAAAAAAACAGTGACGTTGAAAAAAACCCCACTTTTTAATTGTACATCAGACAGATTAATTACAACTCGGGTATAACGAGAGTTGCTTACAAGCAGCAACCCGAACTCAGAAATCAGAAGGTGCTCAGAGTTGTTATAATCTCTATTACAGCGAATGCAAAATATACTCTGCAACAAAAATACTTTTAAAGGCTCCACATTCAATTCTCTGCAAGAAGCCAGGAGAGGAGGAGAGGGAGCAGAGAGGAGCCAGGGCCACGCCTTGTGGGTGCTGCCGTGAGGGTAATGCCCACTGGCACATCCCACAGGGAAAACCCTGCTCAGCCCTGGCACACACAGCCCTTGGAATCACAAGGGCTCCATAGGCACAAGGAAGGGAAATATTTTAAGTGATCCTTTGAGGACAAAGCTAAGGCAGGACAGGGAGTTTTCCCTGCCAGGGGTGGGGGGTCCTGGCAGCACCTCTCCCAAAAGGACAGGGACACTGCTCTGGCTGAGCAGAGATCCCAAAAGCACAGGTAGGACAGGACAGGGTCTGCTGATGGAGCAGGACCCCAGAGCCCCCAGCATGGCCCACCCTCCATCCCATGGACAGCCACAGTGGGATGGGGGAGAGACGAGGAGGACAACAGTAAAAATAGATCTTTCTCTGCCTTAAGGGAAAAAAATCTAACACATCTATCTGATATTAGAATCTTTTTTAAAAAGCCAACTGCTCTGCTGCTGCCCAAGCTGGCAGTATTGCTCTGCTAAAGGAGGAGGCTGCTCCTTCTCTCCTGCAGACAAATTAAGCCCAGTGCTCACAAATGTCACCACTACGCTGCTCCCAAGAGGAACAGCCACAGGGATGGTCACAGGGATGGTCACAGAGACCCCAGGACAGCCCTCTCCCCTGCCCCTGCTGTCCTCTTCAGCCTTTTTTGGTTCGTCTGCTGGTTTGGCACATTTGGGATGAAGATTCCTGTAGAAACAAAGGCCTTGGGCTCCATTCTGTGAAGTGCCCGTGGTGGTTTTAAGGCAAAGGAGGATTTTTTGGACGATCCCGTCCAAGATTATGATTGTCAGAACAGGGAAATGAAGCTGGTGCAGCATCACAAACAGTCCAGGTCGTGGGGTGAGAGCACATCTGCCCTGTAGCCACAACAGACACAAGTGGGCTGGTTTTGGGGCATTTCCCTCTCATGTAAAACAAACCACATTCCTTTAATGAATGGATTCAGGATGAGGTGGAAAACGCCAAGAGCTGTCCCCAGTTTCCCCTGAGCACAGGGATCAGCTGTGAAAGCCCAGGGATGAGGAGGGCTTTGTGCTTTGGCAGCAGGACCTCCGGGGTCAGGCTGGGACACAGGGATGAGCCGGGCTATGCCAGGCACAGGCACGAGGTCCCTGTGTGTGAGCAGGGTGTGGGGTGTCCCCCGAGCAGCTGCTTCTGGAAAACCTTCCAGAAACCCTTCTGGAATGGCCAGAGCTCCTCACTGCTCTGCCCAGCCCGGGATGGTGCCTCGGGCTCAGCCAAAGGCTCCATCGGGAGAGCACGGCTGAGCCACGCTCTGCACTAACACAGCCAAGAAACTAAAAATCGTCAGCATTAAAATGTAGAGTGTCAGGGCTTCAGCTTTCATTCCTGGGCAGCAGTGCCGGCCTGGGCGCTGCCTTCACCCGCAGAGACTCCCGCAGGAGGGACCAGCACCGCTCCTGTGCCTCAGGGCTTCCCCAGCATCCTGATCTGCTCCGCTTCGGCTCCGGGAGAGGCTCGGGGCTGGCGGGGCTCAGTACGGGGTTGTGCCTTCCCACTCCACCAGGTACTGCACCTTCCCCTCCAGCGTCACCCGCCGGGCCAGCACCTGGTACTTCTCGCCGCACACCAGCCGCCCTGCGGCCCCGAAATAGCTGCTGATGGAGGACTTGAGGTGCGACAGCGAGGAGTCGTCCTCGCTGATGCTCTCGAAGGTGTGGCTGTCGATGCCGTCGTCGGGGCGGTCCGGGCCGGCCGCTGCCTCGCTGCCCTCGGGGGTGGCCGGGGCTGCGCGCCCCCCCAGCTCCCCTCCTCTCCTCTTGGCCCCCGAGGCGTAGGCTGGCACTGCCAGTTTGCGCTTGCGGCTGCCCACGGTCCTGCGGCTGCCGGGGAGGGGACAGGGCAGCAGTGAGGGTGGCTCCCAAAAGGTGTCCCCCCGTGATGGCTCCTGGAGGGAGCACGCTGGGAATTCGGGGGAGCCCAGCAAGGACCGACAGCTCCATTCCTGCACGCCCAGCAAGTGCCACTTCGGGACCCCCAGCCCGTTTTGGTACACAGGGGAAAAGCTCCCCAGTGTGGAACATGAAGGGGGGAGATGTAGCCACTCACCCCCCTGCCCATGCCACTGGGACCCCTCTGAAAGGGGGCAAGGGGCACAGTCCTCACCTGGACTCGTAGGAGAGGCTCGTGGTGGCCGAGCCTGAGGTGCTGGTGGCATCCGTAGAGTCTACATCTGACAGGAAAGTCTGCCCTGAGCTGGCACTATGGATGGGATAGGGTGGGATAGGGTGGGTTGGGATGCAGTGTCAGCCCCAGCCTGGCACAAGCAGCACCCTCAGCCCCCCAGCCCTGGTCCAGCTGCACAGACCTTTTCAGGCTCTGGATCTCATCCAGCGTGAAGTCGAAGATGCTGGCCAGGTGGTGGTTGGTGCTCCAGGCCGAGGTGAAGTCACTCTGTGTCACAAAAACAAGCTCACTCCTCACTGCCTGGCACAGGGGTGCTGCCCACACCCCAGCACTGGCACCCTCTGCCCCCCCGGCGCCACCGAGCTCCTTGCCCTGGCCCTGCTGCTCTGCGGAGAGGGCTTGGCATGAACACGGTGAGGGACAGGAGCTCTCCCTGCCCATCGCAGTGGGGAAAGCTGCAGGGGACCCCAGGGCTGGGCGATCCGCACAGCTCCAGCTGCCAGGCTGGCTGCACCGAGGAGGGGGCGCAGGACTCACGCTGGGAATGGCATCCTCCAGCAGGAACTTGGCTCTCTTGCGCCGCACTCGCCGCTTCTGCTGCTGGAGGCTGCAAACAGGGCGTGAGGGGGGCGCGGGCAGGGGGGCTGCTGCTGCGGGAACGGCCGGGGCAACGGTGCCACTCACCTGTCCTTATGGACATATTTGCTTTTCCCCCTCTTCTTCAGCTCACAGCAGCTGCTGTCGCCCTCGCCGGGGGCTTTCTCCGGCAGCACCTTGCTGGGGGGGTTCGGCGGCACGCGGATCCGCAGGCGGAAGATGCATTTCTTCTTTTTTATCTCCTTCCCACACAGAAACCTGGGCGGCAGGGCGGAGCAGCCCTCAGCCAGGGTGGCACGGGGGCATTCTGCATCCCACCCTGTCGCCATCCCTCACCTGGGACTCACCTGCTTTTGTAGCTGTTGAGGGCGTTGAGGAGGTGGGGGCCGCGCTCCGAGATGGGGGTGCCCGTGAGCTGCGGGACAGGGGGTCAGTCAGCTACTGCCCGCTGCGGTTATGCTAAATCCAAACAGACGGGGGAACCCAAACTCCGGATTTCGGCTCCTGCCCAAGGGCAGGGAGGGAAGGAGCCAAGGCCCAGCCAGAGCCTTCAGGCCTGGCACTGTCACCCTCGGGGAGCCACCCCGTCCTGCCCTGGGGACAGGTTTCCAACACGCCTTGGTGTGAGCGCTCCCAGCTCGAGCTCCCACTGGGAAAGGTGTCTGGTCTGACCCCCCCAGCAAGGGAAATCCCATACAGAGAAAGGGATTAAGCTCATCTGGAGCAGGAGCTGCCCATGCCGAGTGTGGCACAAGCTGGGGTTACATTTCTCACTCCCCACGGCTGCTCTCCAGCACGAGCCCAGGGTGGGTTTGTACCTTCCCAAGCTGCAGAGGGTCCCAGTGGTGGTTCACAAAGGCCAAGATCTCCTCGAAGTCAAAGTACTTCTTCTTGCTCTGCACACCCAGGTTGTAGAGGGCGAGATGGACAATGTCCACCCTGCAGCCAAGGGGGCACAGGGTCAGCAGCCCTGGCAGGACAGTGCCCTTCCACTAGACCAGGCTGCTCAGAGCCCCACCCAGCCTGGTCTGGAACACTCGCAGGGATCAGCCAGCCCGGTTTCCCAGAGCCACCTGGGCACATTCCAAAGGAGGCAGAGCCAGATCTTACCATCTCAAGGGCAAGCGCTTGATGTATTCAGGTCCCTGGTTGCACACGGAGCAGAAAAACACATAGAACCTGGAAAACATCAGGGAGGGAAAGCCCTGGGAGTGGGGATCACTCCTACAGACAGGTAGGGCTCAGGGTGGGACAGTGCTCTGGGTGCCAGCGGTGACAGCAAGGCTGCGAGCAGCAGGGCTCAGTGGGACAGAGCCACCTGCTCCGTGTGGGTGACAGACGGATCAGGGAGATACCCTGGGGATGTGTCCATGCATGAGCCTCCCTGGGAAGCCTCTCAGCAAAGCCCAGCAGGGCCGTACCTGTCTCCAAACATCATGGGGTCGCTGAGGCACTGGGTACAAGCTTCGTGGAACCACTGCCGGCAGCGGTAGCACTGCAGCATCTTCAGGTACCACCTGGCAGGGACAGCAGGAAGGTGACAGTGAGGGCAGCATGTGGCACTCACCACTCCAGTTCCTTCCCAAGCATGGAGCCCTCCAGCCAGAGAGAGAAAGTCTGTCCCTAACTCGTATTTCTGGTGCAAACAGTGCATCCTGGAGCGAGCAGAGCCCCGGATGGCAGAGGCACTGTGGGGAGCAAAGCTGCTGGCCCCAGGGCAGTGCCCTGTAAGCCTGGGATCAAACATCCCCGCCCTGATCCCATCTCCTTTTCCCCACCAAACCCATCGTGGCACACAGGCAGGGCCTTACTCTCCGGGGCCCCCGCAGTAGCAGTAGCACTGCTGCTGGTTGGTGCGGTGTGGGGAGTCCCACTCCAGCAGCTCGGGGTTGTAGGACAGCACCATCTTCACGGCTTGCAGTGTCCTGGCGATGGCTCCCTTCTTCAGGGCACCCCCCTTCTGCGGGAGGGACAGGGATGGGGTCAGCTGAGCCCACCGGGAGCCACGGGGGTGCAGCAACCCCGGGCGGCCCCACTCACCCGCACGGCCAGGGCAAATATGCAGCGGCGGCAGAACCACGGCGTCCCCAGAGGGCTCTCGCCGCCGCTCGCCACCGGGATGTGGCACTGCTGGTGATAACCTGCGGAAGGGCTCGGCATCAGCGCCGCGGGGCTGGCCACACCCTCGCCCGGGGTGGGACCTGCGGAGCCCGGGGTGACACAGCCACACTCACCCAGCCCGCACTTGCCGCAGATGAGGATTTCGTTCCTGGGGCCAGACGTCTTCCCCAGGCAGATGCTGCACTTGGGCTCCTCCCCCGGGACACCGGCTGTGGGACAGGGGTGACACGGGTGGGGATGCACTAGGCACAGCCACGTCCCCAGGCTGCTGGGAAGGACCCCACAGCATGGCAGTGGAGAGGGAGGCTGGGGCAACACTCACCATGCTGGATGTCCTTCCAGAGGACCCAGTACTTGGAGTTATCCTCAAACGTGACGAGGCAGCTCTGCTTGGAGCCGCTCACCTGCCAGGAGAGAGCGGGAAGTGTGTCAGCTCCCATCCCCAGCACTTCCCTGATTTCCTTGGTGGCTGATCCTGTCTCTCGGGGCTGCAGGAAGTCAGGTTTGGGGTGCGACATCCCCGGGGCAGGATGTCATCCCAAAGTGCCCTGCTGACTAAAGACACACCGCAGCCCAAGCCAGCACCCCTCGAGCCACCAACTGAGCCAGGGAACGGCGCTGGCACAACTTGGGGTGCTCCCGTTCCCCTGGGGTGCCCACGTTACCCTCTTGATCTTGCCGAGGTAGTAGAGGCCGTCAGTCCAGCGGCACAGCACGTACTGCCCCTCGGTCAGCCTGACCATCAGCTCCCGGCAGCCGCTGCCCCTCAGTGCCGAGCCAGCTGCCTGCTGGACACGGCCGGCGGCGGAGTACACATCCCGGATCAGGGGGTTCAGCTTGCTGGTCTCCATCAGCAGAACCTGGAGGGGACACACCCGCTGTCACCTGCCCTCTCCACACGGCACAGTGTGCCCATCAGCTGAGCACAGCATCCCTGAGGGTTTTCCCTGGGAGGACCGAGGCTGGAGGTGGTTCAGCCCCACCAGCAGGGGCTCAGGACACTGCACAACAAGTGCCCATGAGAAGGTTCCTTTCCACGAAATCCAGGGAGCAGCCAAAATCTTTGCTTCTGGTGAGGAAGAGGGAATTAACCCTCGATAGGCTCCCACAGCACTGGGACACACGGTCCGCATGGTTCAGTTTTGGGAAGGGGTACGCAAGGAATGAATAAAAGCTTTAAATATACTGTGATTTTTAAATCACAATTTCCACGCAGTTTTGTGGGCTCCCAAACCACCGGGACTGCTGCACGGGCAGGGATGTGCCAGCACCACCCATAGCGAGCGAACCCAGGCGGCCAAATGTCACCGCCACGAGGTTTGGCGTGCGGGAGGCAAAAAAACCATCCACGGCAGAGCTGCGATCCCAAAGGACACCACGGAAACGACTTGAAAGGGACTTTTCTCCCCTTGGCGCTCCCGTCACGGCCACACATGTGGCCTCACGGCAACACGCGTGTCCTGGCGCCGCGGATCGCCCCGCGAGCCCCCTCTGCCCGGCCCCGCCACCCGTCCCGCTCCCCGAGAGCCCCGGCACGGGCAGAGCGGTC
>VZRM01006185.1:262455-347492 GCA_013397955.1 Grantiella picta | reverse complement strand
CGGGCAGGGGGTGGGATGCGGGAAGGGTGGGATGCGGGCAGTGCCTGAGCAGCATTGTCCCGAGAGGGAACGACCTGTGCTCGCCGGGATTCCTGGAAGCGGGAGCAGCCTTTCAGCCTTTCTCTGAATCTCACAGAGAAAATCAATCACTGTAAAAATGCTTCCCGGTCCGTGCCAAGAAGAAATCTGAAGGATTTGCTGTTTGTTGGAAAGCGATCCTGAAAAAGCAATGTTTTCCAGGCTGCTCGGGCCATAGCAGAGCTGATTCCCGGCGCGGGGTCTGCGCCAAGTGCGAGCGGAGTCCGTAAGGCTTTTCCTGTCCGTGATGGATGAGCTCCTGCAGCACCAGGAGCTGAGGCTCAGAGCACACGAGCAACAAAGCTTGAACTGCAAGAGAGCAGCTCCCGGGCGGCGGGGATGAGCGCACGGCACGGGCTGAGCCGCCCTCCCACCTCCCGGCACTGGGTCGGCTTGGGAATCATTTTTTCAATGAAACTTTCCCACAAAACATCAGTGTCCGAGTGCTCCTCGGGATGCTGCACCTGCAGAGGGCACGGGAAAGGCGATTGGTTCCCTGAGCGGAGTCTGACACACCACGCTGCTGCTCCCTGGGCAGGGCTGTGTGGGGAAAGCCATGCGTGCCATGTGTGCCAAGAGTGCCAGACCATGTGTGCCATGTGTGCCATGCCGTGTGTGCCATGTGTGCCAGGCCATGTGTGCCATGTGTGCCATGCCATGTGTGCCATGCCGTGTGTGCCATGTGTGCCATGCCATGTGTGCCATGCCATGTGTGCCATGTGTAACGTGTGCCATGCCATGTGTGCCAGGCCATGTGTGCCATGCCATGTGTGCCATGTGTAACGTGTGCCATGCCATGTGTGCCATGCCGTGTGTGCCATGCCACCTGTGCCAGGCCATTGCACACTGTGCCATGCCATGCCATGCCGTGCCACATCTCTCCCCAGCCGCGGCCCCCAGCTCCCCGTGAGTCACACCAGGATAAGCGTGAGTCACCTCAGGACTAAAATAACCTCTGCACCACAACCCTGGTTGAAATCCCACTCCGTGCGCTGGGGCTGCTGGGTTTGCCCGAATCCGATGGATCGCTGCACTCTCGGGACAGCGTTCCTGTCCCAGCCTGTCCCCGAGGGCGCTGGGCGAGCACCACCCTCCTCGCCAGCCCAGATGTTTGCTGGTTGTTCGCCACAGGAATGCGGATGGTGTGACACGGAAATCAAACGCAGCATCGAGTTCACCAGGGGTGTAAGCTGGGAGAACCTGACTGAAAACCTTCCACACGGAGAGGGCACCCCAAACCTGCCACCTGCCAGGGGAAAGAGCATGGGAACATTGCCCTGGGGCAAAAGTCCCCAAAAAAATGAATCCAGCAGAAGGATTTGAATGAAGCCTCACGTACTTGACTACTCCAAAACTCCTATTTTTCCTTAAAAACTTTTAACTGCTCCCCCATACCCTGCACTGGCTGAGGAGGGGAGACGCTTTCCTGCTTGCCTGAGGATGGAGCACCCAGGGAATCATGGCCCAGGCTGGATCAGAGTGTGCAGGGAGAGCAGCTCCCAGCGCTGCCTCTGTGCTTTGAAAACTGCCCAGAAATCGTTGCAGCCTCTTTTCACAGTGTTTTTCTTTCTTTGAAAACAGGAGTGGGAGGAGGGGTTGGATGTTGGCGTGTAGCCTTGGCGACCGAAGCCGAGGAATATTGAATGGAAACCCAAACACGAAGCTGCCTGTGAGCTCCAGGCCTGACGTGGAGATCAGATCTGTAGGAAAAGCTCGCTCTGGCTCCGGAGCCTCCCACGGCTGGGGACACAGAGCAGTCCCCAGTGCCACTTCAGCCGGAGGTGCAGCTCAACAGGACACATCCCTGGCCAGGGAAGGAGCTAGCACAAGTTGTTAATTCCCCCTCTCATCCCTCTGCTCTGAGGGTCTCGACCACTTTTTTCCCTAAAACCACCAGCACAAGCAGTTTGAGGCACTGTGTGCAAGGTTTGAGTTCTTTTCCTACCCTAAACTAGGGCTTCTAAGGCTAAAATTTGCTTCCTTTTTTTCAGCTTTACTAGTCCATTTGAAATAAATATGATTTTTCCTCTCCAAGCCTTGTCCTTGATTATTTCAGACCATCGCAGCTGCAGGAGCATTTCGACTTTGCCAACCTGGCCATTTTAAACACGGAGCAAATGATGCTGATTTAACTCGCTAAAATTCTCCTTGATTCTTCTGCATCGTTTGATTTGATCTAGACGCAAAAAAAAAACCAAAAAAAGGAGACAAATCACACAGAAGTGATTTGCTGGATCAGAGGGCTCTTAATATCCTTGATATCCCTCCAATTCCAGCTCCTTTGAGTGTCAGCCACTTCCTTATCAAGACGGTTTAGCGGCTGAAGATCTCGGAGATGAAAATGAGGAGTCGATTCCAGGAACAGCAGGGCTGGGAGCAGAGCCCCGAGGCTGGAAAGCACAGCGGCTCCGTGCATTCCTCACGGCCGCGGTAATGCTCCAGCTCCGGCCGTGCCTGCAGGAGCAGCCCGAGCTCCGGGAGAACCTTTCCAAGGTTGGAGATGCCCTGGGAAGGAGCCTCGGGTCCGAGGGGTGGCTGGAATCACAATCAGAGCAGATATTTGGCTGCTTTCTGCCGGCTGTGCCTTTGGAAGGAGGAGCACTGGGCATTGGTTTCGTGTCAGTTTGTTTATTTAGCATGGATTTGATCCACGTCCGTATTTTTTTAAAGGAGCTCTCTCTGTGTGCTCTATTGAAGAGGCTGTAAGTGCTCTCCCAGCTGGGCAGCTTAGAGGGAACAGAGATGTTCTGGGCATTTCTGCAGCACCGAGATGTTTCTGGGCATTGCCTTCTTTCTTTCCCCAGAAAGAAGGAACGAAAAAAGCAAGGAAAAGGGTTGTAGCACAGCTGTTTCTATACCAAAGCCCCATCATCACATCTCCGAGTTGCTCAGTTCCCTATTCGACACTGAACACCCAACCTTTTCCTAAGTTAGTGAGCTTTATTTAGGAAATAAATAGAATTGTAAGAAAATATGAATGATGGTAATAAATACAGCATTTGTCAACGTGATACAGCCAGGAAAAGCGTAATATGTTTAGTTAAATTACTCCAGTGCAGTGACAGGGGATTGCACATTGCTGGAAAAATAACTTTCTGTCCCTGAAAGAACGTTTGAAAGATGGAATAGAGGAAAAGACACACAGATGTGATGGCAAAGAATATCCAGTTCCTTCCCAAACAAGCTTTGATAAATATTTGTTTAGGGGGCAGGTGGTTTTGAAGTTTGATGCTTCATCTCAACTAATTATTTTAAAGGCTGTTGTCAAGATAGAAGTGAGAGATTTTGCACACAACCCAGACAGTCTCAAGCTTGTCTTGCTTATAAAAAAAGACATTAATTCCTTACCTCTAAAACCCAAAAATAACAAAACCATTTCTAGCAGTTAATTCTATTTTAGCATGCCAAAAAACTTAAAAATCAAAGCAGACAAAAATAATTAAGCAATAAAAAAATCAATAATTTCTAATAAGTCACCTGCCTCGAAGGTTCAGGAAGTGACAGGACACTAAACCAAACCATTGAGGGGACCTTGCCCTGCCTGCAGCAGAGCTCTGGCCTCCCCAAGCTCTGTATCTGCAATGGGAAAGTCCAAGGGCTCCTTTGGAAATCCAAGAGGTAATTCCCCCAAGGCACAGTGTAATCTGCTCCCTGTCTGCTGATGCAATACATCATCTCCGTACAGAGCACATAAATAGAGGACTGAAATCAACAGCAAAAAATAAATCCCCAGGGTAAGGGACTGAAGCCACCAGCGCTGCCACAGCTCACAGCCTCCAAAGTCATCGGGAAGCACAGGCAGAGACACCTGATCCGAGCCTCAGGGGGAGGAATCTGTCCTTGTTCCTGCTGGGAACAGCCCAAATCCCACCCTGGGGCTGCTTCCAGCCAGGAGCTCTCCTTCCCTCGCAGCAAAGGGAGCTGCACACCCTGCGGTGCTGCCGGAGCTTGGGGAAGCTCAGCCCCACCTGGCACCCCACCGTCCATCCCGGGGAAGGGAATTCAGCCACAATCCCTGCCAGCAACCCCGGCAGAACCACACCCACACCCTCCTTTGCCTTTCCAGCTAAACCCCAAGAATTGGCTGGTTTGGTGAAACAACCACATTCCAGCAGCTGCTGCCCAGGACCATCTCCAGGTGATGGGAGTGGATTTGGGGGTGCAGGCTCAGGTCTGTGGGTTTTGTGTGCACACAAAAACTAACACAAGGCCTCAAGCTGATGGGGTTTTTTTGTCATGAACTATTGACGTTCAGCAGGTGACTTCCCACACAAGCATATTTCGGGATTTGCTAATTTGTTTCTATGATGCATTTAAGGAAAAGAGTGTCCTCTTTCACGTAGGCGTGTTTGGGGGACTGCAGTTTGGCCAGGGGGAGGAACATGGGGCAGCCACTGGCCACATTCATGTCATTCACTGGCCTCTGGAAGGAAGCAGAAGTCAGGTCTGGGCGAAAGGCGTCAATTATGTGTTCCCTGTTATTTTGGTCAAGCAACATAAATGTAACCTGAAAAACAGAATGTGGCAGTGAGGAGTTACTGGAGTGAAAAATAAACCGAGCAGGGACAGAAGTGCTGCAAAAGCAGTTGGATGCTCCATTGATAATTAAATATGAAATGTAACCAATGTTTCCAACCTGCAAGGTCAGTTCATGTGAACTCCCAGATGAAAACTTTGCTACCTCTAAAACAAAATTACATTAGACCAAGTAAAGTATTATTTCTTGGTAGAGAACTGCACAGTCCAAAGACTTTTTCCTCTCTCTCTCCTGACAACTTAAACAGCCCCCGGGTTTGGTTACAGTCATTACATTCATTCTGTTCTTGTGGTTTGGAATCAGAAGAAACCACTCAGTTGCCCATGCACAAATATGTAAAAGACACAACCTAAATATCAGTATAGAATCTTCACACCTCATCACTCCCTTTATTAACTCACTGTTCTTTAGCTTGGAAAACGAAATGTCTGAAATAATCTTCTGATACAGTGAGGTTTGGGAACTTTGATTTCTACTTTTTTGGCTGCTAACTGGTAGTAAAGCTATTTATAGGAAAGGCTTATAGAATTATTGCCCCACAAAGGCAAGTGCCAGAGCAGAGATCAAGCCCTACCATGGTTTCACTACTTTTCTACCCATTGTTGCCATTATCAGATCACATTCAGGAGAAAAAATAAAACCAGGATTACATCAGACATCTGTGGCACCTTTGTAAGTGGAACTTTCAGCTCACCCTTCTGATGCCTTCAGGCAGCAAATCGTAATTCCCTCATAAATTGATATTATCTATGTTTAGCAAGAGCCAGGAGAAAAAATGCATCTCTGGCTTTAGCCCAGGTGGACACAGGTTGGAATATTCCAAACACCACGTTTGTGGTGTCTGAAAATCCTGCCTGGCAAAGTATGGAATATCAGCAGGAGCAGCTTTCCCTGTAAGGAACTCCAGTCAGAGACAAATCATGACCCAGAATGGCTCCTCACCTTTGGAGAGGGATATGGGAAAACACCCCAACTGCCACAAAACTCCAGAGAAAAAGTCACCTTCTATTGACTTTTGGCTGGGATCAGCTATGGAAAAGCTTCCCTTCTTACCTTGTGCCTGAAAGGCCATGGCAGCAAAGCATCGTAGTCTCCTTTCATGACAACGAAGAACAGGGACATGTGGGTTCCTTTCCCTGTGCCATCCCCGTTCAGGTACACCCTCAGACACACCTTGTAGCCATACTTGGCAGTGTAGAAAGCTGAAAATCAGAACTCTTTGTTAGTAAAGCCTCCTTTGGGGAGAAAAAAAGACGTAATTCTGGCATAATGGGAAAGGGTAACGTGTGACGTGGTTTGCTCTCACAGAGAGGAGAACTGACAAATCAGTATCCCCTGGAGATTATAAGCAATAAAAATCCAATGGTTGGAATCCTTTTAGTGCCTCAAACCTTGGTGAAAATTACCTGTTATTAGAGACACAAGTGTGTTTTACCTAATCCAATTACATCCCACACGGGAAAGAGCTGCAGCCAGAGCCAGGTGGTGTGAGGTGAGCTGTGGGTGAGGAGGGATGGATCCAGAAAATGGCACTGCAAGCAGCTGTGGTGGAGGGCAAAGTGCAGGATGAGAGCCCAAACCAGAGCAGAGCTCTCTGGAAAAACACATCCCTGGATTACAGGTCTCTGCATCAGCAGCAGCTTGCTTTAAGGAGCTGTTTTAAAGGTCCTCCTGCTGGCACGAGCAGGAAGAAGCAGAGGTGTGGAGAAATGAGGGGGACTCTGAAGGACTGGGGTTTGTGAACACCACCTCCATCTTGTGCTTTACCTGGTGAGTACAAACCCACTGTCCTGCCAGTCACAGAGTCCTGGAGCTTCCTGCCAACATCTGTGATTTTCCAGAGGAAGATGCCATCGTAGGAGGCTTGCTCTGAGAACAGCAGGCTCTTGTGCAGGCCGCTCAGCCCCGCGTCCTTCTGCGTCAGGCAGCGATGCAGCTCTGCAATCTAGGAGGAAAATCAGTCCTCAGTCAGCCCCCCTCTCCAGGCTGTGCTGCAGGAGAGGCTGAGTCCTTCTGGAGGCCTCATGTTCTCGAAGTTCCCCTTTGATTTCTCTCTAAGTGACAGCTATGTGTCAAAACAACCGGATAGAGATGTTGTTTGGGCCTCCAGGCAAAATGCTGCTGTAAGAGGATCAGGCAATTAAACAGCTCTCTTGCTTGCTCACAGTCTGATCACGGCAAACTCTGAACAGTCAAAACCCTCAGGAATATCTCATTACCTAAATATGGGTTTAGAGAACAAATATTAGAGATCTCCACTTGAAAATGCATCAAAGCAACAAAAGGATCCTGAAGATGTATCCAGAACTGAACACCTCACAGCTCAAACCCCCTGTCCTGATCCCTACCCCACCTCTCCCTGACATGTGTAAACATTTACTATCTATACAACAAGCACCCAGACAATCCTTGCTGGAACTATTTACCTTCAGCTCAAGGCCTCGGATTATATTTTGATCCAGTTCACTCTGCCTCCGGAAGGCCAGGATTTCCAAATTGGAGCTCTCCACCTCCTTATTGAGCACCGCCACAATATTCTCAAACACGTGCAGCTTGTTTTCTAGCTCAGAAATCACTTTCTCCCTCACGAGTTGCTGCAGAACAGACTCATCTTCAGCTGGAGAAGATCCAGGGTAACAGTCCAGTTCTGGGTCCCTGCTGATTTCCAGCCCTGCTGGGATCTGCAGCTCAGAGATGTTTTTTCCTGCGCTGTTCAAGCTCAGCTCTGGCTGAGGGGTGAAGCCATGTGCAGCTTTGGCAGCAGAGCACAAGGTTGCCTTCAGCTGCCTCATGTGCTGCAGCAGAAGCAGCATGTGGTTCCCCACTGCAGATTTTTCGTGCTCCTTTATCTTCTCTTTGCTTCCCTGGAAGGAGACAACACTGTCAATGCACATTTTATAACCACCAAACAGCCTGGGGCCAAACCCAGCGATCCTTCAGCTCCTTGGGAGAGGCAGAGATGGAAAAACTGCAAGGTGCAGGTGCAGCTCCATCAGCTGGCATCAGAAGTGCTGATCCTGCTTGAAGAGACACTGCCCTGCAGGGAATAGCCAAATCAGAGCGGGACATTCCTGCAAGAACCCCTTTTCACTCACCCTAAATGAACAGCCAACTTCAGAAAAACGACATCCATCCTTGTTGGCTAAGGATGTAGAGTGGCTCTGTTGAAAAAAATGCAGAGGAAATAATCAAATACCAATTGAAAGCAATTATTTATTTCCCTACAAACACCTAAGCCACAAACCTAGCTGCTATAAATCAGATTAATTCAAGTCAAGGTATCTCCACAGCTTCTCGTGTCCAACCAGCTTTGAAAATGGATGGTAAATCAATTAAGTGTGGTTGATTGCAAGTTTCCTGCACACAGCCTGGCAGTGAAGTGTCCATCTAACAGACTCCATAATGACAGAACATAATTTAACAAACCACGGGGATCACATAGTAAGAACTTCTCATAAATAAAATTCTTTAAATACACTGCTATACAGCTCCTCTTTTGCTCATGTGGCTCTCACTCAATATGTGAGATGAAACAAATATTTGTCAATTTTACAAGATTAATTGAGAAGATAATTTAATGAAGGTAATTGTGGGAGCAGGGAAGAGAAGGCAAGCAGCAGAGCTTTGCTGGGATGTAAAGAACACCCAGATCCAACTGCTGGATCTGAAGATATTCTCAGGCGTTCATTTAATCTAAATGAATAAATGATAATTTTATTAACTGAAATAAAGCAGCATTGTACTCACTACTCTTTCACCCACCTTCTCCTCTGATGTTGTTTCTGTTTGCACAGGTTTTTGTTCCTTACCTAAACTGCCTTCACATGAATGTTCCTGTCATTAACACAAGAAGGAAAAAATTCAGTGCCTTATTTAATGATTGACCTGCAAGGTCACCCTGGGATATTGGATGCAAGATTGGCAATGTGTGAGTGCTGCCAGATTAAAACCAAAGTTATTTGTGCACACACACAGAAATGTACACTCACATGTATGCACACTCACATGCATGTACACTCACATGCACGTACACTCACATACATGCACACTCACATACATGCAATGACAAGCAGGTGAGTTACAGAATAAGAAGCAACAATGACCAGCAGTACAGGAAATTGAAATATCTATACAGATATATATGAAGATAAACAGGTTACAGCACAGGAAACTCCAATGTAAATTCAAACTCAAATATAATTCAAATGTAAACTCTTCTTGCGTTGACTCCATGCAGTTTGCTCAATGTGCAGACCCTTCCTGCATCCTGCTTTATGAACACTTTGGAAGCTGGAATCCAAATTTTCCATCATGATGTGCTAATGCAAAATGCATCACCACTCACAGGAGGCTTCCTGCCATTTCTGGCTCCAAGAAGGGTAAAGTGATTCCCCTGCCATTGGTTCCTGTAATATCTGTATTTAACACTCCAACTGTCAGCTTTCCATTCACACTCTTCAGAGGGGGTGGATTTAATATCTACAAAATCCTTTGCATATCAGTTCTGAGGTTTCCCTTTCGATTCTCAGAAATGCAGCCACGGGTTTTTCTCACTCTCTAACTCATTTTTTAACACTCTCTGTCTTGCCATTGAACAAAATATGCCTTTATCTTACTCATTTCTGCTCCTTTACTCCTTCAGATCATCAATTCCTTGAGGGGGAGATGCATTCCCCTTCAGAGGAGAGAAGTTTATTTAAAAATAGAGAAATACGAAAAAATCACAAGACCTATAACTGAATGAATAACATGAAGAGAGTGAGAGCAGAGCCCCAAACTTGCTCTTTGCTCCCAGAAGGCTGTGGACACATGGAATAATCAAATTATTCACACAAATAATCAAAATCCTTAAGTCGGTGCAAGTGTAACAAAGCAGATAATGCCACCAGAATTTTACAAACACTAAAGGAGGCAGAGAAAAAGCAACACCCCAAGGCCAACCCCCTGCTTGGTTGCCAAGGCTTCCCGACCAAAATATGAACTCGGTGGTAGCTGAGTGGAATGAGTGGGAGGAAAGCTTTAGTGAAGCCTCTGGAGCTGCGGTGTCAGAGACCCCCGGGAGAGAAGGGTGCTCAGGGAATAACCGAGCTCGGGTTTCCCCCTCCAGCCCGAGGCTGAATTTGAATTTACAGCAGACTGAGAAGGATTTAGTGTTGCCACCTTCTGGTGCTCACAGTTTGTGGGGAAGTCTGGATTTAGCACTGGGGAGATGTGCCTGGGTCCAGACTCTGCTCTCTGTAGGTTAGGAAGGTTCAGACCTTACTAACACAAGCCAAAGCTTCCCAAGGAGCAGATTTTAGCAGAGCACCTGATTCTTACCCCAGGAGGACTCCTAAATCTCTCAGCTCAGGATTTGGAAAGGCATCACTTTATGGCACTTTGGACATGCAGAGGTACCACTGCAATTTACGTCTTTAAAATATTCACAGCCCTCCTGCCATGTGAGTCTTTAATCAATGCCCAACTGCAAGGCTGGCAATTAGTCTCTTGAAATCATTTGGAGGGGAAAATATTCATGGTTTTGAGCAAATAACATAAAAAAATATAAAGTAAATATGTTTGAATAGTCACTGAGATATTTGTGGCAGATTCAGAGTATGATCTTCTTGGTCTATGGACACTGCTGGTGATTTGGAGAGCAGATCTATTAGAAATAACATCTGACAGAATCCTGCCTTAAACATTGGTGGGTGGTTTTAGTTTGAATAAACTCCAGCCATTTGCAAGATCATTCCCTGCCACTGTCTGTGCTTTTCTGCTTTTTCCTTACATCACACTGGGATGAGTTTTGAGCCAGGAGCTGAAACCTGGGCTGCCCAGTCCCTGTGGGAACACATGGGTGCTTTGTCACATCACCAGCAGATTATCACATCCAGCTCATTTTTCCTGTGTGGAAAAACGAGCAAACTCAGGAAAATTAAATATTCTCCGAGTGCAATGAAATCAGGATGGAAAAATGGCATCATGGATTATTTAAGCCATTAATATAAAGCCTTTATTTGAGAGAGAAATGTTCATACCGCGTATTCAGAGCTGGCCAAGCTGCACTGGCACTGCTGACACACTGTCACATTATTGACACATCCATTTTCCAAGTGATCTGCCAGCCTCCTTCTCATCACCACGTGTCCACAGCCAGTGTGACAAGGGATCAAAGCATATTCACACAAACTCTGATGCTCCTGGAAGTAAAAAGTTATGAAGGAACCTGTAAAGTGCTGATTCACATCTATCTATAAATAGTCTCTGTTCTGGCAGCCCAGGGCTCTGACCTGCATTTCTTTGAAATTGGGTAAAGTCCCACTGCACAAAGTTACTGAGATTACTGGTGAAAAATTCACCAACTTGACTGGGGCTTTTTTTGTAATTGTTAATTTTTTAAAAATCCCAAAACCAAAACCAACCAACTTTTGGTAAATTCAAACACGAGGTCTCCCTTAAACAATCTCTCAGGGCTTTTGTTTAAAAATAACATGATCCTGGTCCCAGCTTTCTCCCCTGTTTTAATTATTCAAATTTTCATGGCAGATTCACAAATCTTGCTCATTTAAATATTTTACCTGGGGCATTTCAGATCAGTTCGATGAATACAATCAATACATTGACACAAGGCAGGAAACCTTCCACAGATTAATGGCACATTTTTGGATTCTTTGTTGGTATAAACCACAATATTGACACTGATTCTAATTAATTGCATTAATTCTTTTGCTGATATCCTGGTTTCATTGCCTTTCTGTCCCCATTCCAGTAAGACTGCATATTAATCTGAATAAACTCCCTTTAAACATACTTCAAAATCTTTCATGATACCAGACCAGCTGCACCCGAGGGTCACACAGTGGACTCTGAGTTCAGAAATCTCTTTATTAATGGCAGCATCACCAAAAGCCTGGAAAGAAAACACAGTAAGGAAAAAACCACTGCAGCATGCACCTTTGGAATAGGAATAGGGTGGCAGAAATCCACATCTTGATAAATCTTTTTTTTTTGTTTTTAATTTGCTGTACTTCATAAGACTCTGCGACCTGGCAAGTTAATCTTAGTGTAGTAGAAACCCAAATACTTATTAAATGCATTTACTTCTTAGCATTCAAAAACAATCTATTTGACAAGATATTAATTTACTGAAAATAAGCCCAGAAAATAAAACAGCTCTGATTTTACATTTCTTTTCACAGAAGCCTGAAATATTTCACACGCAGCCAATGTGCTGACAGGACCCTAACCATGGGGTCCCTTAATGAATGCATTTCATTATCGAGGTCATTAACACCTCCTAAACGTGCTGCAGAGAGGACTTGGGAGTGCTCTGCGCCGAGTGCAGTGCTCAGATCTGGGCTGTTTCCATTTAGCAGGCACTGTGTGGTATAAAAATACGAACCAGATGGGAGTGGGGTTTGTTTTTTGCTCCATGTAGATTTTTAGATTATGTTAAACATGAAGGATTTTACAATTGTTATGTAATTATGAAATACTGCACACGTTAATATTACATCTTGCACTATTAAACTGATACCCTGACACAAGAAGAAACCCTGCAAAAGGCTTTTTTTTTAATACTCTGGAGGTAACTAGAGTGCAGAGAAGTGCACATTTCCCATGGAACAACACAGAGCAAGAAGTGAGAGAGGAAAGCTTTACAAATAGAGGGAGGAAAGTATTTATAAACGATACCCACATTTCAATAAAGTTCCCTAAAATCTACCCAGCATTTGTTGGAAATGATCTGAACAGGCAGATCCTCCTCCCTTGCTGGTGCCTGGCTGTGTTGGGCAGCCAGCAGGCAGAGGAATCTGCCAGGAAGAGCAGAGTGGGGTTTGTTCACAGCCAGCCACCCACAGAATTTGCAGAAATTCCCAGCACACTCAGGGAGAACCCCCCAGCAGAGAAATCCCAAACTGGCAGTCGAAGCAGGATGAGTTCATAAGGGTTCTGCGGCATCTCTTTGTGCATGAAATCTGTTATTGGGAAATTTATTGCAGAATTGAGGATTTTTTCCTGGGATATTCCCAAGTTCAGCATTAACAGCAGATCTATTATTGTGCTGCAGCCACTTCCTAAATTTGGGCTTTTATGCCATTGTCAGCTGCCTATTTGTTTTCATTTTTCCCCAAAAACTTTAGACAAATTGTGTGTCTGTTGATATCCCTGCATGTGACCAGAGAGGAGGGGAAAGACAAGCTGGAACAGGGCCTTAATGGCTCAGTTTGTATTTGGGATATAGAACAGCACAGCAATTTGCCTGAAAAATCACACAAGAAGAGATCTGCACCGTTAAATTACAGATGAAACATTTGCCAGTGCATAGTTTGTATCAATTATTATGTTCAGCTTCATGTTTGAAGGGTACAAGAAGCCATGAGGTTGGAAAATCTATTAAAATACTTCCTAAGGATACCAAGTAACAGTTAAGACATATTATTACAAGTAGGAAAGCACCAGTTACTTTGAGACAATAAAAAGTTAATCATATGGAAGAGTTTTGCAATTTTACATTGCAGAACCTGGATTTGGAAAGTCCTAAGGCTGCCATTACACTTTTTAAAATCAGAAACTCTGGGGAATCCAAGTTATTAAAGTCTAAGTTAAAATGTGTAACTATCAGCTGCTATTGCATTTTATATTATTCCCTTCTGAACTCCAGTCCAACGATGACTACAGAGAATGGTTCATGATAAATTAATGACCTGTGAACTACAACTTACCCTTTCTTCTGCCAATAGGCTTTCCTCACTTAAAGTGTTGGGATCTTCCTCTTTGCATTTCTGGCAAATTGCATTTTTATTGTTTCTGGCAAAAAAAAGAAAGAAGAAGTAAATAACAATCCATTGGTGTACTGCAGTTTAGGTCTTTGTATAGGTACTGACACCAATAAAACCATGGAAATTGTGATTTCCACTCAGAATCCACAGTCCTTGTTCATGAAAGGGCCAATTCTTGAACAAAAAAGTTTTGCCCTTCTGTTCTTCAAGATCAGGACTGTGCCCATTCACCTTATCTGTATTTCAGTAAAATAAGGGCAGCCTGAACCATAAACAGGAATAAAGATGGAAAGCTATTTATCTCATGAACTATGCAAAAACGTCATGCAGGAATGAGATAATGTGAAAACTAAAGCCTTTTAAAACACAGAAAACGCCCATTTTGCCAAGAGAGATATAGACATATAAATCCTACAACATCCCTTATCAAAGGACTGTAAAGTCCCATGGAAGGATTAAGTCAGCCTTGGACCAGTTCTTCAAGGTTAAATCAGAATTATTATGTCACAGATAGAAAACTCTGTCAGGTCCTGTAATCCACCCTGCACACTTCCAGGGTGGAAACAAGGAGGAGGCAGAGAGGATTCTGCAGTCCACCACGGAAAATCCTTCCAGACAGGAAAACCACAGCAGGACAGGGAGCCACAGAGTGATCACAGTGTGTCACCTCAGGGGCACAACCCAGGACATACCTGACGATCCACGTGAGGCAGGCAGAGCAGTACCTGTGCCCACACAGCGTCTGCAGGGCTTTCTTCAGGATGTTGTTGCAGTTGCTGCACAGGTACTTCTGGCCAGGCACATCCTCACAAATGTTGGTGGGGTATCCAAAAGGAAATTCGTTTTCATCAGGAGAAGAGCCAGGGGTGTCCTGCAGGCTCCTGGGGGTGTTCTCAGCCATCTGAAGGGAGCACTGAGAGAGAGAAGGAAAAAGCCAGTTGCTCAAACAAGGCACACACTGCCTTTGATGGGAGAGGATGTATCAGAGCCCTCAGACCTGAGCAGTGACAGAGCTGTGTTTAGCTGGGTCTGAAGTGACAGTGACCAAATGTCACGGTGGGGTTTGACCTGCTACCAGCAGGAAATTACTGTATACCTTTAAAATTTCCCTCAAACTCAGCACGGAAATGGGCAATGTCTTGAAATGCGGGGTTGGGGTTTTCTTTCATGAGTTTTTAGCTTGTAAAAAGGTGAGTTACAGTCCCATCAGCCCCCATCACACAGGATTGTTTCTGTAGAGTAAATCCCCAACCACATTCAATTCTCAGCAGCCAAAATTCATTATTTCTCTTCATAGATGCAGAAATTGAGCAGCTGGTGTGTTGACAGTGCCCCTGAAGTCATGAAACTCGTGATGAAATGACAAAGGAAATCCCGAGCCCACACCCCCTTAAAGCTTGTGCTCTTACCAGGCATACCTGGAGACACATGACAAGGTCTCACGCACATTTAGTTTGGTTTGGTTAATACAAGCTGTGCAGTGGGATATTTTTGGAAATGCAGCTAAAACTGATTCTAGTGTCTCTTGTGAAGTTCAAGGAAGCTTTTTACCTGGTGCAGTTTGATCACAATAATGCCTTTATAAAGCTATTTTTTCCCCATAACAGTACTGTATACAATCTATCTCAGTATTACCAATAGTCACACTAAGAAATCTCAAAAAAAATTAATGAAGGCTGCCGTGGGCAGGCCGGGCTGGTGCTGTGACCGCCGTGAGGTGGGCAGGGCACGTCCTAGGGGTACAGCTCTGCTCTGGGAGCAAACAGCCTTTCCACGGCCTGCCTTAGCCAATTCCCATGGCCTCTGCAGGTATTTATTCGAGCGGGAGCTCAGCAGTGACACAGGGCTGCCCAACCTGCCGGAGCTTTACATCCAACCCGGCGACACAAACGCCATGGAAGCGGCTCGGGGGTGTCGCGGGTGGGTGTCGGGGGGGACAGGGCAGACGAGCCGTCCCCGGCCAGCCCAGCCCCGGCTCCGTTCAGCGGCACCGCCCGTGATCCGCAGCCCGGCACAGAGCGCTCCGGCCGCCCCGCCTCGGGGGTCTCTCCGCCCCATCCCGGCTCAGCGGGGCGGAGAGCGGCCAGGACCCCGGCGAGCCCCCGCTGTCCTCCGGGTGTTCCCGGGGCGCGGCTCGGGCACCGGGCCCGTTTGTCGGGAGCCGCGGGCGGTTCCCCGCAGCGGGAGGCGGGAGGATGCGGCGGGGCCCGCTGCCCTCCATCGGTCCTTTCTTCCCTCCATCCCTCCCTCCATCCATCCATCCCTGCCGCTCCCCTGCATCCCTCCCTGCCTCCCTGCCGCTCCCGTACCTGAGCCCGCCAGGCCGGCCGGGCTCTCACCGCGGGCACCGGAGCTGCGGCCGGGCGGCTCGGCTGGATTTCGGCGATGCTGCCTCGCTCCGGCCGGGAGGAGCGGGGAGCCCGGACCGCGCCCCGGGGCTGGCG
Organism: Grantiella picta; assembly: GCA_013397955.1. Taxonomy (NCBI): domain Eukaryota; kingdom Metazoa; phylum Chordata; class Aves; order Passeriformes; family Meliphagidae; genus Grantiella; species Grantiella picta. Next base: position 331,668 of record VZRM01006185.1, on the reverse strand, counting down.
GCAGTGGGGCTTCCCCTGCTCGGGGGACCGCCGCTGTCCCGGGAACTGAGCGAGGAAAGGCCCCGCGGAGCGAATTCCCCCGGGCCAGCCGAGAGGGACAATCTGGCGGCTGGTTCCTGAAAGCGGCGCGGTGCGGTGGCTGACATGCTGAGCCGGGACTCACACCCGGCGTCCTGCCTGCCCAGAGCGCGGGCACAGCGCCAAGTTGCCCTGCACAACCCTGTGTGCTCGGGGCAGCCCCTGCCCCAAATCCGGGACAGGAGCCTCGATTCCCTCTGGGACCTCCGGGAAAGCTCTCCGGGGAAGCCTCGCTGTGCCTCAACCTCCAACGCAGCCCGGAGGTAGCACAGCAGGTAACCCAGGAGTTGAATAATGTCTGCAAAACCTTCTTAGAGTGCAGTAAAGATTCTACAAAGGGAGTTTCACTATCAGCAGAAGGTCCTCCTAACCCCTGACACAGCTCACTTTGCTGCCAGCCTATCTAGGCTCTGACAGAGGATTCAGTCAGAAAGAGAGCTGTGCATGCAAATCTGCTCACTCTTCCTCGTGGGGAATATCCCCGGGGGCGAGTCCCTGCTCAGAGTCAGAAATCAAAGGCCGAGGTGTTTCTCTAGGTGCTTCACTGGGGTGTTAATCGCTGCACTGCCAAGAGCCATCAGCCGCAGTACCTGTGAGTGTGGGAGCTGCTGAGGGATCACGGCACAGCAGGGTTTGACTTGTCTGGCACCTTCCTGAGCTGGCTGTGCTCAGACAGACACCGCAGACGCTCCAGTTGCACTTCCCTCCTCGCTGTGCTGGTCTGCAGCGTATCTGTGATGCTGATCTGATGGAGATCCGGATGCAGAGCTGCAGTTCTAACTCAGCTCTAAGAGGACAGGGTGATACAGCCTCAGTTAGTCCCTGGCCTGAAGCATCTGGTCTCATTTGAGTTGTTAGAAACCATCACTAGTCACTGTGGCCCAGGCAGTCTCTGCCAGGATGTGAGTTCATTTCTGAAACAGATTTTAAATAAATTTTTTTAACGTAGTTTTTTAAAATTTGGGGATATGAGTCGTAAGACCCTAATTTTAGAATCAGTGTTACACCACAGGGTTAGGCTAAGGGATGAAGTGGCAGCCTCACCTCCTCCCTGTGCCCTTAATTCACTCCTTTTCTCTCGTTTTGAGACTTGAAAGTTTCTGTGATTCTATTACACCTCTGTCTTCAAAGGTGCTGAATTACACAAAGAAACTAAAGATAAGGTTTTGGTACTTTCCAAACTAGAGAGATTTCCTGTGGTAAATTTCCCCCACATGAGATCAGTTAACTGAAAACAGGATGTGGCTCAGAGAGAGATTAAAATGTGAAGCTTTACTTTGCTGCAGAGCCATTCCACCAGTGCACAGCATTGCAGGGCACTGTGTTACTATTTAAGGGGAATAACCATTTTATATCCTAGGGGGAAAGTGCATAAGGGAATATATTGATATATTTAATATTACCCTTTAAAAATAAGCCAAGGTATTGAGATTTTTAATGCAACAGATTTCATAGGACACTTGAAATGGAATTGAGGCTCAGATGCTCTGCGTTTTAAAGACTGTAGTCAAAATGAGAATTGCACTTCAGAGAGATGTTTAAGATAGGGATGGCTCATTTCATGAAAACATAATTTTAAATTAGCATAAATTAGCTGGAAACATGCACTTGTTCTAGGAAAACCTGAAAAATGGGTAAAACACAGGAAGAAAAAACTGCTAATAAAAGCAAATCCAGTCCCCAGGAGATTCAGTACTTCTAGGAACTGGAGCTGAGTGCCTCAAATCAAGATTGCTGCCTGTTCAGAGCTCTGACATGAAGGAATTCTGTAACTTCCGCACTATTACTGCTTTTCTGAATTAAACAGTGTCTGTGAGATCTCATAAATTCAAGATTAAAAAAAGAAGAATCACTACATTTGATATATTGTCATCCCCAGCAAACTTGACAGCTTTGCCACGATTCAACCTCTTGTCTCTAATAAAATCTTTCTAAATATTTTTTTTCAGTTTTATCTGTCTGGGCTGACTACCAGCAGTAGTTCTGCTTTGCTATGCTGATACCCTGAGGACCAACCCAACTCTCATTGCAAGAGAAGGAAAGTTTCCCACTACATTTCATAAGAGCTACACTGGAATCCTCAAAGAGACATCAGGAATCAATTTGATTTCCTTCATCCCTGCTTGGCCTCAAGATTTTTCCCAGATCGTATTCTCTGTAAGACAGTATTATCCTCAGCTTCCTAGGAATTTTTTTCCCTAAAAAAATAGATGCTCTGGAGCACCTCTTCAGCATTTGACAGGAGAAAAGCACCCATAAACAGACACTATATATATATATATGTAAATCTGTGTGTCTTATTTCAGTCACTCACTAAAGCAGTTTCCACAAGCCAAGCCAAGGAATCACCCTGAAGAGGAGAGAGAAAATGAAAATATTCCTCTCTGTCACAGTGGCCTTGATGGCTTCCTACAAGCAAGAGCATTTCAGAGTAAATCATGAAGAGATTTCCGAGCCTGCAGAATTCTATTTTAGGCAACCAGGCAGATCTTCTGAACATGAAGAAGTTTCCTGGTGGTCTCCAGCCTCAGTCACTGTGCCCCCAGAGCAGGACAGACGTGGGGTGCAGTGGGAGAGCCCAGCATGGGGCAGTTTGTGGCAGTTCCCTCAAAGCTCAGCTCTGCTGCAGCCTGGCCACATGAAGGGTTTTGCTGCACTTGTGGTTGTGCTTCTGTTTCTCTCAACGTACACAGAGCCTGAGCTAAACTGGAAAATTCTGAGCTGCTTATTTCCATTCTTAATGCTTTGGAGAGAACTCTGGGAATGGGAGCTGTGCCCATGGGGAAGACTGCCAAAACACTCTTCCAAAGCTCTGGATGTGACATGAAAAAACAAGTTCAGATTCAGTATCTTTTGACTCGAAACCAGCTGGGAAAATGTGGATATTCTATTGATTGACTGGGACTAATTAGTGGAAACAGAAAAAGGAAACATCAGATTTATTTAATGTCTTCATTAATTCTCATAAATTACAAGAACTGAGGGGAGAGTGAAGGTTATGGTAAATCTCCATTAACCCTTTCAAAAATCGCTCATTTTGCTATTAACAGTTAAAAAAAGAGAGATGTTTAGATGTTTTCCACATGACAGAAGCAGAAAGAGACTGACTCTGCATCTCTCTTCCACTCAACCATAATTCCCTTTGCTATTGTAGGATGACTAATAGCATCAGGCTCAGCTTTCCAATAGTATTTTTCAGCGTGATTCATAATCCTGAGTAATTTCCACACCACCACTGACATGTCTATTTGTACCTGTATTTTATGGCCAACACACCCAGGGAACACAGAAATTCCAAGTGCTACCTGAGGTTTCACAAAAGGAAAACAAAATCCTCTTTATAGGTGTTCTAAAGAAAAAACAAAGCCCTCACCAAAATAGTGGTACAGTAAGAAAGAAAACACCTGAGTGTTCACAAACCAAGATGTTTTTAAGGAGGAATCAGGAGAAAGGTAAAATAAATTTTAAGCACAGGAGGACCCTGAATGAAAAAGTAAATTTGGAAGTGGGGAAAGCAGGTATAAAGAGTAACAGGTCTGCTCTGAACAGGGGAAAGCAGGTAAGGATTTAAGTTCCTGAATAAAAGAGTCCTCTCGTGAGGCCAAACCTCTTGGCTGCTGGGAGTGTTGGGACTCCAAAAGCTCAACATCCCAGACATGTTCCCAGCAGCGTCCCTGGAATTCGGCCAAGGAAACAAAACTTGTAGCTCCACGTCCAACCTCTGAATCATAAACTGGGTGTTGAAAGCCCAAAGCCAGAGAAAGAGGCACACAGTGCTCAGGAAGGGAATGTTCCATCTGTCCAGGGTCAGCAACTGGGAGAGCCTGGAAGGAACCAAATCCCAGCCTGGTTTGGAGGGCAGCAGTTGGGAATTGTGGAGAAGTTTCACAAGAGAACCTTGGGTTTCCTTGGGGCAAGACAGGGACTGGAAGGAAATCCAGCCTTTCCTAAATCTGGTTCTCTAAAATCACATCTAACACTTTTTCCTATAGTGAATATTTTGTTTCAAAGTCCAGGGATTGTCCTGGGAAGTGTTTCTGGGATTAACCCCAGCTGAGAACTGAGCATGGGGATCAGCAGGATCACCACAGACAAGGGGACACAGCAGCTCATGGAGCTTTAGACACATCCCCCAATTTCTGCTATCAATCCATGGAATCCTGCTGAGTTATGTCACAGATTTATTTCATCCCCCATGGTTCCAGAGGAAGCTTTTCATCCTACCTTGGTTTTGAGACTCCTGACCAAAAGAGAAGCTTAGAAAAAAAACCACCTTTTAATATTACATCAATTGGTGACTCCAAACTTCTGGAACTACACCAGTGCTGGAAATGAATATCTATTTCTACCTCCCTGTCAGAGCCTGGGGATGAATATTCTCTAGGACCTTACGGCAGAAGGTTTTAATGGAAAATTTTATGATTTAGGCAGTGAAAATGACATTTTTATGGCATATTGCTTTTTATAAATAATGAAGGAAACCCAGCTAATCAGAGCCTGGCAGAGACAGACAACTCAGCCATGCAGTAAATGAATGACTTCAGTCACAGCTGCCATTTGTGCCCAATCTGTCACCAACACCTCAGTTTATGTCTGTATATTGCAAATCACCTTTCAGCAGGTAGAAACTGGCACGGTGAAACGTGAATCTCCTGCAGTGGGGATGTGTGAGGTGTTCCTAACATATTTCCTCTTAGGAAAGCAATTTCCCCATTGACTTTTTGTGCTGCAATTGAAGAAATCCTGTATGTGCAGATCAGGGCACCAAGGGCAGCTCCTCCGAAAGAATGATTTGTTTGAGCTGAGGATGTTCTCCATGCTGCAAACTGCAGGGAACACAGAACAGAATGTGCTGCTGAGGCTCCTCTTGGAAAGCCAAGTGAGACAATTCACATCCATGTCAGGACTCCATGGAGCCTCAGTGCACCAAACCCAGCTCTGAACCTCTCTGTGCTCTTTAAACTGGCACCAGTGGGGCTGCTGCTGTCCAGAGAAAAAAGATTTTCCACTGTAAAACCCAGTTTTGGGGGTTTAATATCTCAGCTGATTCAAAGTGCGTCAAATAAAACTTTTTGTTTGCTTTACTTGTAAAAGAAATTGCCTTTTCAGTTGTCAAGTTTTTCCCTATTTCCTTATAAACAAAGGCACTATAGTCTGAGCCACAGTACCTTAGGAATAATCTGCATTTCGTGACTTCTGGCTATGAATGTGGGTAAATATAACCATTTCATAAATAATCCCCTGTGTGTAACAAATATTTCCTGGGATAGAAAAGAAAGGGTTGAATATAGTAAGCTTTACTCAGGGTTTCTCTGCTATTGTTTTCTGAACATGAATGTTCTTTTTTATGAGAGTTGTGGTGTTTAATTCAGTTTAGTATTTTCCAGGAAATCGGTTGCTTCTTAAACATGGATCCAAATTCCAAGTTCATTCAGAACTTGAAAAGCAAAATTTAACACAAGGACTGGAATTTTGTAATGATCCAGCAATTGGCAAAACCAAACTCATAGTTCCCAGGAGAATGAAAGAGCCAAACCCAGATATTTCTCCTAATTAGAGATGAAAACATTATAAAATATCCTAAAAATTGAAAGCATATGTAACTCCTATAAGGTGGGTGTTTTACTGGAAAATAACTGACAGCCATGCCAAATTTCTGTGTGTTCTGATGTAAGAATTCAGCAGGAGATTAAGAACACATTTTGCTGGGAGACATGTCTAAACATTAACATTTACATAGATTGAAAATAAGCCTCTCTAGGTAGGGTCAAGTGAGACAACCCACGGTGGAAGAACACCAAACTGGCAGCTCCCTGAGAGTGACTTTTTTAAAATTACAAAATAATCTTCACTCAAAAGAAGAAATGGATTTCCTTACTATGTGTTCACTCATCTCTTCCACACCCCTTCTCTAAATGGATCTACAGACCTCTGTCAGCTGATCCCACAACCCTTTGTTTGGGAAAATGGGTGTTAGAGATTATTTATTGAAAGTTTTGAACTTGATAGGAAACTTACCAAGGATGTCATTCAAGGATTTTGTATTGCTCCCCCTATTTACTCAGAAGAGAGGCTGTCCCTACACTGAACATCCTCATTGCTGTGCAAATATAGAAAAGAATTTTGGTGTGATCATCTGGCTTTGCATTGCCCAAATGCACTGAACAAACTCACTGTGATGAAGTGAATATTTCTCCTCCTCCAGCTAATTTCATATGTGAGTCTAGCATCATAATTAAAATAAAAATTACGGGGTAACTTGGACTTGCATCCTCCCAGCTCATGGGAGCATTTTTCTCTTCCACTTAGTATTTAATACATGTGTTTGGTTCAGCCAAGAAATTATAAGTCACTATGGAGGTATTAAAAAGAAATAATATTAACCTGCAGTAGGGATTTACCATTCCTCTTCTAAAATTTGTAGGATATTCCTAATTCCAAAGCATTTTTGACAGAGCACGTGGCTGAGTAAGGCTACCTAGGGCTTGTGGCATGTCCTGAAAAATTATACCCTCAAAATCACTCTTTCCCTGCTCAGGAAACAATGGCCAGACAAAGGCACCCTTTGGCTCTCTCCCTGAATTAATCACAGCACTTTGGCACAGCCCAGCAGCTTTCAGCCCAGACCAAAGTGTGAGTTTCATGTGTCACTGTGCACAACAGGCTGGAATTTGGGCTATTCAAGTCACTTACCAGCTTGTTTCATTGAGATTAATTTCTGGTTGCAATGAAAAGAGAAATTAGTTCATTTGGTGATGCTTAGCTGTCTAAAAACCAGTAAAATACAAATGGAAATGCACAGAAATAGGTAGTTTTTTTTTGAGAGCTTAAGGATAACACAGTATTAACCCTTAGACTTGTTATAATCTGGAATTCAACCAACTCGGGTCTGCCAAGAGTATCCAGGGAGAATCACATTCGAATGGCATCTGGTGAGTTTTCTGATTCAAAGGGAAACATATGAAAAAGGAATAAAAGCACAATGCCCAAACTTATTTAACTGCCCTTAGTGGGTCCTGCTTTCAGAGATGATCTGTGCAGGCAAGGTCAGTCATCCATATTCTTGGAAAAGGGAGGATAAATCTGTCCTGGAGCACTCAGCTTTCTGGGCCACTTCATTAACATGGAGGCAGAGCAGTCACCTCTCACCAGGGGCTGCCTGGCCTTTGGGAACACTGCAGGAGTGGGGCAGGGAAATGTGTTTTTCTGGAAGCTCTACAGCCCTGGCTGGGGATTCAAAGGCTGGAACATTTGGAGACTTGAACATCACACACATAAACAAGTGAGAACAGAAAAACACTGTGTACAATTCAGATAGAAAGGCACCACTCTGATGTCCAGAATCCACAGCAAGCTTGGAAGTACAGAACGTGTTTTGGAATAATTTCCATTTCATAAACCAGATGAGTCACCTAAGCAGTGATTATTCCAAGAATTTCCATGTTTGCTGGGATTAATCCTGGGAGTTGTTTAGTGCCTCAGAACTCCCTGACCATGAGTCTCTAAGGTTAGTGTGGCACTGAGCTCTGAAATCTCTCCCATGCCATTCCCATCCTCTCTTCTATTTAAGAGCAGCATTTTTATATGTTATTTTTCAATCAGGTTCCTGGTCTTCAGGAGCCTTTTTGTACTCTGGCTCACTAAAAATCAATTGAACTTAAATGTCACAAGTCACCTGTGAAAACAAGACGTGCTCCTTGTTATTTAAGGAGATAATTAGGTCTCACAATACACAGACACCAGTTCAGAAGTAGAAATGTTTACCGGTGGACTGTCTAGACAATCCCACTGAGCATTTCCATGTACTTCTCCCTGCAATTTGAATTTATATCCAGTTATTATTGGACACAGTGTGAGCTCCTTGCGCTTCTTAGAAAGTTTGGAAGATTAAAAAAACCAGTCAAATACTCACAGAGCCAAAATTAAAAATTGCATCATCTCTGACTATCTTCTTTCCACATCTTAAATGTCCTGGATTGAGATATTCCTAAGAGAGAGGGAAAACAGTAATTTTAAAGTTCTTGGACGTGCTGCTTTTGGGCAACTCTTCAATATAAATAAAAATGCGTGCAACTGTACTTTGTATCAAACTCTCCTCTCAGTTTTACTGGGAACCAAGCTGATTTGTGCCAGGAGCTGAGAGCAGGAAAATTGGCCCTTCATTTGCCACTTTCCTGGAGGCAAGGCGAGATTTTTAACTGTCAAACCCAGTCATCAAATGCAAAGCAACATTTGTTTTAATCTACCTAAGCTACAGTGGATATTGATTCAGTTGACTGTGTCTTAAAACAAAAACAATGAAAGGCACACGTATGATTGAATAATTTTTTTTGGTTTTTTGGTTGTTTTTGTAACAAGAAAGCAGAGCATAAACCCAGCATTAGTTACTGTCAGAAATTGAAATGCAGGAATTCAAAAAGAGAGTACAAAAGGAAAACCTATGGAATAAAAGTTTCTTTCACAGAGAGCCTACAAAGTGGCTGCATATATTTATGTTCTGATAAGACATGGGACTGAATGACAAGACAGTACTTTTCATGTTTGTTTTTACAGTCAATCCACTTCTTTTGACTTCAAATGCCTTTGCACAAATCTGTGTTATTCTCTCATCCAAGCTTAAAAATCCTACTTGAACATTACTCTGTTTTAATCACATTGCTATAAAATACAAGCAAGGATCCTTTTTCAGGGTAACTATTAATGAGTGTTCAGTTCAAAAAGAATTACTAAATGGCTGAGGATTTCAATTCTTTTCCATGAGATTTGATCTGGATTTTTAATTTAAAAACTGTCCAAGTGAATCAACAGCCACTGATGAGGAGATCTTCAGCAAAATCATCCATTGTGTTCAGAAACTCCTGACAAAATGTACAGGCTGGATTTGAAGGCCACCACTCAATCCAAGTGCTGGAGTCCAAAGGATACTGGAATCTAAGAAGAGAACAGAAAATGATAATTTGCTGCTAAGATCTGGGAAGGAAAATGTTAAAGAGGAAAAAAATTACAATGTGGAAGTGCTTGCTTTGTGTTCATAATCCTCCTTTAAGTGCACACATCTGATAACACATTGTGGAATTGCTGGGTGAATGCTTTAAAAATTAAATCAATTCTATACCACACAAGAATTATTACATACAAACACTTCACTTCAAGATTAAATCTCAACATATTCTGGTGGCAAATGACTTACTTGAAACTGTAACCTATGGTTATCTTTAAGGCTTCTTTTCCCATGATCAAATACTGCTCTCCTGGGTTCAATTCAACATCTGCACAGGTCTTCTTTTTAACAAAGGTTATTTCATTATTTTTTTGAGCAAAAGCTTGCCCTGAAGTAAAACAAACAAAAAAAAAAATCAAGAATTGCACAATTTCACAAAGAGAATTTCCAGTAACCCATATATTAGATAGAAAACCCTAAAAGATTCTACAATACTGCACAGCCAAGGGATCTCTTTGGCACTATCCTGTAACAGGAAAATTTGACGATATAAAACATGTCTCTTGTAAAAGATTTTTCAATTAAATCTGAATGGCGGACATGCCTTGTGCACATTAAATAATTTTATGTTACAGTAATTTTAAGGATCTATGAGATGCTTAAAATCACAGGAAAAAGGAGTGAATGTTAGATTCAGTTCCACAGGTCCTATAAGCATTTCACAGGACCCTTGCCACAGGTAAGACAGTGAGTCCCAAGAACATTCCAACATCCTTTCTCCCCAAAGCAGAAATGTGGAACAGAACACTCACCCCTTTTGTAGAGATCCAGCAGAGTTGCAGAATACTTCACAAAGAACCCTTCTTCAGTGCGAGATAAGATGTTCACTTTATAAACTGCAGAACGACACAAGCCAGAGTGGGGTTATTCCTTGTTCCTACAACACATCCTAAATGTCTTGCAGATGCTCAGAAGGAGAATATTCTGTCCCTTCACAATACTGATTTTGGGGAATAATATGGTTAGAGGGGCAGGAAACACTGTGAGTTCTCCCCACACCAAATCTGATGGAAGCTGTGGGTGGAACTGACCTTTCTCTGCTCCAGTTTGTCACCTTCATTACTCTCTGGATTTCTAATCACTACAGATCTCATTTGAACAAAGTGTTTTGCAGCAGCAGTAAACAAGCAAACAAACATTTCAGAGCAGGGCAAACAGGCAGGGAAACTCCCCCATTACCATATGCAATGTCACTCTGGCAGGCAGCTTGTCTCCTGCTCTCAGCAGTTATCGATCTGTCGAGCCTCTCCTGGACTGTGCCACACTCAGCTACATGGAGAAAGGGAAAGGGAAAGGCAGAGGTGAGAGATGTCAGCACATTTCCCAAAGGAAATATGGATTTCCATTATCCTGGTGAGCTGAGCAACACCACAAGTATGGGATTGCATGCTGGAACAGTGAGTATTTAAAATACAAAATAATGCCCTCACTTAATCCAGTCAGACTTCCATGATCACTCTATACATTTTTTTTTAATATAAAATTTGGAAAGGAAATAGTTGTGTTCTTATGCAGACTTTTCCCTTATGTTTCCCTTATATTTAGTGTGGTTTTGTTCAAAGCACTACACTGCATTCCCCCCCTAAGTGAAAGGAAAAATCATCTTAAAATAAAGCTTACCTTCCATGCATTTGCATTCATCTCCTTCACACAATCTCACAAGTTTTTCATTTCCATAGGGGTTATAAAGTATAGAGCATCTTTTATCTAGAAGATCCAGAAAGAAATAACAAATACACACAGAAAATCAAAGTCCAACACCAAAACTTGGCGAGTCAAAAGTCACCTGAGCTTAAACTAAGATGAATTAAAAAGCTGTTAAAGAAGGAAAAACGTAATCCTTCAGGAGGAATAGAGAGCTGAAAGGCAAAGAAGGATGTGCAGGCCTGGAAGGCATACCTGGTGCATGATATTCATACACAGTGAAGGTGGCAGGATTCAGCATTCCAACCCGGAAAAGCTCACTGATCCGGAAACCAACACACAGGAACTTGTGAGATGGAACCTGTTTGAAAGACACATGAATTAAGGAGCTCTAAAAGAACAGAATTATTCAAAAGAGTAAAAGCAGTGCTTACAGTTATGAAAAGGGTAACATACAGAGTCAATCTGCACGAGAACATGCCCATCTTTTATCTCATAATCTGCTATCAGCTGATCAACTCCATTTGCAAGCTGCAGGGCACAGAAAAAGATGAAGAATGGTGAATGTTACAGCTCTGTCATATAAAGGCAGTGAGAGAAAAACCATTTTTGAATACTTGCAGTAGTTAAATCATCTGAATTGGCTTCCACTCCACTGACCAGCCCTATGTCCATCACAGCATGAGCAGACCCCGACCGGGGCTCCCTTGCACTGGGCTTGTACCTGAAATAGATTAAACCCAGTATTAGTTAATTATAACTGAAATGAAAGAGACATACCCCAGAAAAAATTAAGGGAATTGTCAACATTTAGGCCACAGTAAACTCCTAATGAAGCAAAATAATCCAGATGAATAATTGCAGATTTATGCCAATATCATGCACAAAGAAGCTTTTAATACTTATGTTCCAGGAGAACCCAAATACAACTTGAAGACTTCCTCCCACAGAGATCATGACCTTGGCTCTAATTCTCTATACATATACACACAGAAGTGAAGAAACAGAAAGAAAATACCAGAAGACCAGGAGCAATTATTAACAAACCAAGCCCTCAGCTGCACTTACTTTGCACAAGCCTCCAGGCGCCCCAGGGGTTCCCCATCTCCTTTTATTCGACCTGTTGGTGTCAAGTAGAGCCAAAGATTTTCATAACTCTCCAGAAGCAGCAGCCCAAAATTCCCACAAGGCATTTTCATAGTTGGAAGGTAATTCTCTACATTGTTTTGGTGGCTGTTTTTATAGGAACTCATTGTCTAGCCACAAACAAGTAACATTTGGCTCTCTGATAATTCAGGTGAAACGACGGCTTTAAAGTTTAATGTGGTTTACTGAGTGTTTATATTATTAAAACTAATTCATGGCAAAAGCTCAGAATGTGGTTCTATACTCTGCAATAACTGGACTAGAATGTTCAGTATCTTGCAGAATTCACTGTCACCATCCCACTCTCCATCATTTATCTTTCTTCTCACTCCCCCAACTGTAAAAACTCTTCCATAAATGACTAAAAATGCACCTAACAGAAAGAAATACTAATTCTATTCACAAAAAGGCAATAGTTTCAAACAAGGTCCTTTTCCAGTTTTTCATTTAGAAAGTGGCAGAATTTATTTCTTTCTTAATAAAAAACAGTCATAAGAAAAGCAAGGATTTTTTTTCCCTCCCTCCCTTGCACTGACCTGAGTAGCAAGATTTAAAATTATATTAGCCCTTTACCATCATCTCTCTTTGGAATAATCTTCAGTTCAAAGTTGCATGAATCTTCAGAAGTATCAATGATGTTATACACTGTCCTCACCTGCACACGTACAGATAAATCAGACAAAACAGAAGCAGCATTAAACAAGCCTCAAAACTGGCATAAAACTGTAAAAACTCACACTGTGAAGAATATAAACAAAACTGGCTTGTTGGTAATATAAAAACATCAGCAAAGCAGAGCAAATAAATTATCAGCACAGAAAGAAAGAGGGAGTTCTTTAGCAAAACCACACCAATATTAAGAAACTGGAAATTCCATTTAAAAAACCTGGTTGCAAACTTACATTTACTGTAGCTATGCCAGTGCTGCTGCCAGTGCTTACATATAAATCATCATGCAAAGGTGCCTAAAGGATTGGTGAGAAACAACAAGTTATACATTAATAATAAAAATTAGCAACAATTAGCAACAATTCAGGTCAGGTGATCTGCTTGTCTTGTTTTCCCTTCAAATAAGTGACAGATTCTCCTGAAATGTTAAATTTAAATGAATCTTCAAATACACTAAATAGAGCAGATAAACAAAGTCCTTAAACATTCTCTGTATCAAATTATTATCAGTTTGTGATAAGAAAAAGCTACTTTAGCAGCTATTTCAAACCTCAAAAAATTATTTACCAAGATGCTGAGCGTCCTGGTTTCCCTTTTTAAAAGCAATATTATTCACTCACAGTCAAAGTTCTTCCCACAAAATGGTCTTCTGTCAGTTTAAACACATTTAGGAGTCCACTTTCTTTGTAGGAAACTTTCACATCCATGTCCAAATGCAACCGTTTGACAAGAAGGGAATATTCAGTCAAGGCCTCAAGGGCATTTACAGTGTCCTGTCAGAAATCAATCAGAAAGAATTACCTCCAGAGATTCTATTTATAAAATTTCAGTTTATAATAACTTAACGAAGAGAAGCCGTATTTCCCAAAGAGCAAGAATATCATGGCAATGGAGTTATTTGATACTAATCTCATAGATGGGGCTCTGATGTTGGCAGCGTGGTCATTTAATTATATTATCCTCTTTAGATGGTTATATCATGGAATCATGGCAAGGTTTGGGCTGGAGAGGATCTTAAAGCTCATCTCATTCCAACCCTTCTACTAGACCAGGTTTCTCCAAGTCCTGTCCAGCCTGGTCTTGGACACTTCCAGGGATGAGGCAAAATGTCTCAGATTTTGGTACTTGCAAAATAAAGCCAAAATATCTAAGAACTCACCTGTGTTGAATAAAATCCTCCCCCATGTCTTTGCTCTTCAGAGAGCCACCTGATGATGGGCTTGGCATAGTTTTCATCCCCTCTCAGCAAAGTAGTGAGCAAGGCATAGGCTGTGGTTTCAACCATCTGTGCAGTGACAGAGCTTGGGCTTTGCTCATCCTGTGTTTTGAAAGTGTCTTTCCAAAACCTATAGACGGGAGGATGACCTGCAGCAGGAGGAAAGGTTTCAGATGGAAGCACAGCAGCAGCTCTGCTACACAAGGTGAGGTTCTGCCCACCCAGCGAGACAAGCAGGAACTCACTCTGCACCGAACAGGGGATGGAAATCCACCTCTCTTATGCCAAAAATCTGATTTTTAGTCTATAAAGTGGCGAGTACAAATGTGATGCAGAGCAGTGGTGGATCTGGGGACAGTGCTGGTCAGCACAGTGGGAGCTGAGCAGTACCTGTGACAAAAGCCTCCCTCTTCAGGGCAGAGAAGGTCTCCCGTGCCGAGCGGTGGTTCAGGTCCACCAGGGCCAGGGCGTATGAGGTGATGGCCATGGTGAAGGGACTCTGAGCCAGCTGCACATTCTGCGTCAAATAATCCCCCGCTCTGCTCTTGGCATCTTGGATTTTCTGAAAAGATGGACAGGTTACAGCTTACACCCATTGCACTGACATTTAGGGAAACACATCTCCTCCATCATGACTATATAGATCTTTAATGTCTTCTGCAATATCTTATATAAATCCAGAAATTCTTTGTTGTTCTTTGGCTGACTTTGAAAGGCAAAGACTAACAAAGCAAATAAATCTGTGAAACTGAAAAAACTCTCTTTAAACAAATGTTAAAGAAAATGAAAGAAATTAGAACCCCAGGACATGTCCACTGGCAGAAAAAAAAAATTTTACCTGAGTAGGACATATTTTAACTGACTTGTCAATTCCAATAAGAGAAAATGCTGTGAGATACAAAGATTTTTCTTTAGATTCTCGAGGTAATGTACCCTACAAAAATCAAATAAAAAAAACAATTAAACAGAAATTGAAGTTGATTTAAATAAATAGAACTTCTAACTGTTTAGGTGTGGAAGCAAATAGAAATTCCTATAAGAAATATCAGTTTAGTTTAACCTGAAAATACATTGACTCTTTGGAAGGCAATAGTTTATTTGTAAAAAAGAGACCAAAATGTAGAAAGTTATTGACAAGCAAGGACTATTATATTGTAAAATAAATCTAAATACTCTTTTTCTAAATACTAAAAACTGGTAAGCAGCTACTTCATGTGGGAAAACAGAAAGGTTTGCAAGATTGTGCTGTGCTTTAAATGAATTTAGAATAAAGACAAAAGTTGTCTTGAATGTGTGTTTTGATAAAATTAATCTTAAAATATCTTGCACTGCTAAAACACTTCATCTCCTGGTGACTTCAGCTTTTACTGTCAAAGCACAGAAAATGTCTGGGTTTCATACCTGTAGTTTCACTGGTTGGTAGTTTGAAAATTCACTGAATGACCCATCTGGCATTTGACAGTTATCAATCAGCCACAGAAGGGAATCACAAACAGACCTTTGATTAAGATCGATGTATTGATAAACCTGCCCAAGAATCCTTAAAGCAAAAGCTGTCAACCTGCCAAGGAAAGCAAACGGGTCCTGTTTGTTTAGATTGGCAGGAACTCCCACACTGCAGAGGGCAAATCCTAAACTGGCACTATTTAGGATTCTGTATCCTACACACTCCCATGGTTCAAAGAAGTAATGAACATTAATTTTACATTTAACTTAACAAATGGGCAGTAATTACCGAAATTATTTTAAACTAGGATCAATTCCCGTGGTTCAGGGTATGAACTCATTACATCCCAAACCCATCTTGGTTGCCACGGTGTGAATTATGGACACGAACGAAAGATTTGGCAGATGAAAGCAAGGAATCCAAAGATATTATTCAGAGTTGTAAGCACTGCTTCAATCTACCACCATGCTCATGTCAGGTGCTTACTAAAAATATGAACGCAAAGGAGTGAAATAAGCCTTTTTCCAACCAAAACCCCCTTTGAACTCACCATGTGCTAGCTTGCCCGTTCTTCCACATGCTGTAGGAGTGGTCAGCGTTCCTGAATGACATGATGCTCACAATTCCTAAGGGACACACCAGGCACAAAATAAGGTGTGAGAATTGCATTTGCTCCCTCGGATGTATCACCTTTCCCACTCAGCAGAATTTATGCACCTCTACAACCCTGCAGCAAGAGAAGCAGTAGATTTTTCTACCTGCTTTCATTTTCCTCCTCAGCTGAGTTCTTGACCTCAAGGTCTCAGGGCCCAGTAAATGCCAGTTGTCAGACTCTTCCAGGTAGCGGAACACGTAAAACACTGGGGCAATACTCATGAGCTCAGCCTCTGCACTGCCCTTGGGCAGGCTGGTCAGCATCTGCAGGCCACTGGGACTCAGGACTGTGGCAATCACTTCACCCATAAGATACCCTGTGGAAGGAAAAAAACCCAAATTGATTTAAACAACAGATCATGAAAGCAGAGAAAGGCACGAATCAAGGGCACAATCTGACTGATGCTTATAACCAATCATTCTTTGTGAAGTACTTAAATTTCTACTCAAAAAGGGGACTTGCAAAGCCTTCTCTGAAATGAAGAAGAACCTAGGAATAAATCAATTTAATACAAAATAGGAGGTAAATGACATATATAGAGGAATTGCATACGCAGTGCACTGAAAGTTTTAATTTACCTTTCACACTGACACTTCTGTCAATTTCTGTTTTAGGGACCAGATTTGGTGGGACTTTGTATCGAAATTCTTGTCGTCTCTTGATTGAACCTGTCATGGAAGATGTATACATGTATATATATCATACTGCACAATCTAAATCAATAGATGATTCAGCTGTAACTGCCAGATTTAAGGTTACAACTACCCGAGAATTCAGCAACCAAAACCTGAAAAATCAGAAATATTCCCAAATGCACATGCAAACAACGTCAAGCTTTGAAAATCAACAAGTGCAAACTCTTTATTTCTTTTGTCTCCAAAAAAATCTGATCTGGACCTAAAAGCAGTGGTTTGTTTGGTTAGATGAGAACATATTCTCTTCCCATCAATAAAGCACCTGCTGAGGAAAGCTTACTATCATATCACACTAAAAGATACATATAAAGCTTTCTTTAAGAAATTAATCCAAGTATTAATC
The DNA here is from genome assembly GCA_013397955.1 of Grantiella picta. Lineage (NCBI taxonomy): Eukaryota > Metazoa > Chordata > Aves > Passeriformes > Meliphagidae > Grantiella > Grantiella picta. Next base: position 314,774 of record VZRM01006185.1, on the reverse strand, counting down.
CAAGTTTCCTTAAACCAAGGGCAGGAAATCCTTGGGAAAGGACATATTCACAATTTCTCAGGAAGGAGAAATTCCAATTTTTCACATTAGGAAAATCTTGATCATCACGAATCAAGAACACGAAAAAATAACACAAAGACACATGAACATTCTCTTACCATAAACACCCTGTGGATCCAGAGTGAAACCTGAATGAAGTTCTTTCTTAATGCCTTCTGGCTGGAACCATTATGAGGAAAGAGGTAGAAAATGGAAACACTTCTGCTTAATCAAATATATCAGCTGAAACAACAGGTTAAAGCCACAGTATTTTTGCCTTTTACTTCCTTTTGTGTAGTTGAGTTTGACTTAACTGAAGTACAGCTGTTCCACCTGAATTTAAGTTAGTGTTTTAGCTCACACAATTCTTAATAAAATTTAACAAAAAATTTAAATAAAACCTTAGGAAAGGAAAAATTACCAAAAATCATGTTTCAGTGAAAATTCAAACCAACAAATTAGAAAAAAAATATTCTCCTTGCTTACAAAGTTCTAATTTATCTTTTTATACATATAATCTTTCTGAAAGTTCTTGTAATCAAGGTTTAAAAATGTGTGTGCTCAAATACTCATTTTTCCACTGCACACATCTCAGTGAATTCAAGGACATCACGCGACAATATCATAATAAACCAAAATTTCTATATTGACTCAACTGAACCCAATTTGAAATACAAAAATGCTAAAAACCATTCAGATTTCTTTTCTTACCACGACACGTAAAGTTTTAACTACAGTTTCGCTGTTCCTGTAGGTCAGCAATGTAAAATTGACAGTGTGAAGACCCAATTCCAATGGGAGGATCCGGAATGTAACTGCTGAGAAAGAGCCACCATCCAGATTCTTATATTTACAGCTCTGTGTCCTCCATCCAACTCCTGCAGAATCTCCAAAAGTACAGATTCCATTGCCAGCTGCTATTTTAACACAGAACTGAAATGTGGAAAGATTTTAATGTTTCATTTCCATGGCAGGTACAACATCAGAGGAATGTCAAAGCCACTGAAATCCTGTAACGAGCATTCTATTACCTTAATGCTACTTTGTTTGCAGTACCTAACACCGGCTTAAGCACTGCAGAACTCTCATCCAAGGATCTGTTTATACTGGATACTCCCAGGAAAAATGCTTTTTTAGTTTATTATGTTAATCCTTCCATAGAACCCATTAACACAAATTACCTTAATTGCAGAGGCTTTGTGGTTATAAACTGATCCTTTTAACTCAATTTGCTCCCCTCGCACCACAGAATAAGGAACATAAATGTTCAGGAATATATCCTTCGCAACTTGGATTTCCAGAGGTTCAGCAACACAAATACCTAAGAGAATTAAAACCATAAAAGCAGAGTTCTGATAAACAAGTTTGGAAAGGCCTTGACATATTTTAGTGATGACTTATCGTTTTTCAGTGTGTACTTTGAAACTGTCCAAGTGTTTTAAGAGTGCCCAGGCTTCTGCTTCCTCATCCAGGCTGCTCTCTCCCACTCCTCACACCCCTGCTGACACACCAGGTCCTTTGGGTTTCTTCTTCCCAAAGAAACAAATTTTCTTTTTGGATTTCCAAATCTGTTGGAAAATCTCAAGTCCCTGAGCTACAGGTAGCAGCACAACGTAAAGTTGTACCAGGGAACAGTTACTCAATATATTTTCTCCTTCTTACTCACTTCCTATGAGCCACTGTCAGACACAAGACAGGCTTTGTCTTCCCAGCCACTGACACTCATAACACAACATTATTTCCCTAAAATACATACCTTTGTTTTCTTTTCATGTCTAGCAACCAGGAAATGAACATTTTAGAACATACATGTCAAACTCAATTCTACTAAGCTTCCTGATTCTTTATCTCCAAACTAATTGGGCTGTAGCACCTACCTTTATCAGAAATGCCAACACCTTGTAGTTCCCAGGTGGTCAGTGAATCAGGCAAGGTGACAGACAGAGTCTTGGGCCTGTGTTAAAAGTGTTATTACATTTATCCATTGCCAATAACCATCTGTTAACAGCACAGCTCATCACCAGCAACTCCTGTGTCTGAAAGTGACTCTGAGAGCATAGCCAGAAAACACGAATTCTGGATTTTAGTTTGAATAAAACTGATTTTAGCTGATTTTAAAGAACCTGGTATTTAGAAAGGTCCAAAGTGAAAGGAAAAGTGGCTCAACAATCTGGGCACCACACAGCATACGGGGCATGCAGGGAAACAGGGCAGGAATAGTTTGGATAAAACTCCATTTCGGAGACTCTACATCTTAGGTACAACTAAGGTTACCCAGTTTACCTCAATTTTAGCATTTCCTTTCTACAAAGCTGATTTGAGAAAAGTTGTACCTTGAAGTAACTTGGTGAACTTCCCACAACCAGCTTTCAGGGAAATAGCTACGAACTTGTGCCTCATCCAGTTCCAAGATAGACTCACTATCTAAAGAACATAAACAAAGCAAGTAAAAAAAACCCCTTTAATACAAGAAAAAAGCTATCTGAATACCCTCAGTCAAAAATCTGTGTTAATTCCTCCTCATTCATTTACACATGTGAATACTTGTCCAATATCCTGACCGATTAACTTGTTAACAAGCAATTATAGGGAGATAATGTAAGATAAGGAATTTGACACTCCCACTGATTTTTCCTGAGATGTTGCCCATTGGCTGCTTTGGGCCTGGGCAAAGGATTCAAATTTAGCATTCAAGTTTACTCTTAATACTCTCTAATTGCTACTCTGCTTGTTCTAAATGTGGGTGAATAGAACAGAGAGCTGACCAGAATAAAGAACTCTCCTAGCCCTCCCCAGGGATACACAACCAAAGTCTTGGCAGACTGGTCAAATTCCGTCTGGAATAAGCCTGGCAGGTACCAGGGAGGGGTTAATACACTCCATGACCTCTGTATCCCCCAGTTCTGCTGCAGCAGGACACCCAGAGCTCTCATACTCACGCATTCTGGCCAATATTAGGAGCTTGTTTGGCTCTGCCTGCCGCAGCCTGTTGGCAAATTCACAGCAGTCTTTGAATGCAGAAATGCACTTTTGGCTTCTCTGAATTCTCTGAGCTCTGTCCCTGCAGGTCTCAGAGATTGGATACTCCTTTATTCCAAACTTGCAGCATGTCCGGAGCTCTCGATCTCTGTATTTGGATACTAAAATAAAAATAAAATAATTCGCATTCTTGAGATGAAGATTTTATTTCCAAATGCTCCTTGACTTGTTCGCAGGATTTTTCAGTGAGGACTCATTTTTGAGGATGAACTTGTTATTTTTCAAAATTAGTGACACATGCTTAATAATTACTATTCTGAATTAAAACTATAATTTAGGTAAGAAGAGTTGTATTACATTTTCAGATTTATTAGTCAAAGGCTCTTCTGACAGGCTTGGTCTGGCAGGTGGTAAATGCAAAACACTGCCATGGCATAGTACTGTGAGTTTTCAGTTATATCTCTTCAGAAACAAAAAAGACCACAGAATCACAGATTTGGGTTAAAAGGGAGGTTAAAGACTATCTCATTCTCATTCCACCCTCTGCCATTGGGAGGGACACCTTCCACTAGACCAGTTTGCTCAAATCTTAAACATATTCTAATGTGAACTTAAATCCTAAAAGGCTTTAGAAATGGGATTCTCTCTAAAGTCATCTTCCCTATTTATCAGTCTCTCTCAAATACATTAAAATTAGTAAGCAAACACTCAGATTCTTGATTTCTAATGGATGGGATTTTCTTTTACAATTATATACTTTAAAATATTTTTAGCACCTTCTTTGCGTATCTTGTCAGTGAAGTCAGACCGTTTGGTTCTTAACACTTCATGGCAAGCTTCACCTGTCCAAAAAGTAAATAAATACAGACAGCATGAATTTTCTTCATAATGGCATTGCCCTCTAAAAAATAATTCCATAAAATCCCATTCCAAATACGCAAAACCTTTTCTGTTTGCTATTTTAATTACATAAACGCATTTTCATTTTGACTACAGCAACTGATCCACAAGACACTTTCCTCCCACAAAAATCATTAGTATATGCACTCCCTTGAGTGCCAACACAGTATCTGAGAAAGACAACAGAATATTTCAGAAAATGCAACCCACAGTTCCATGCCTGAAGCACAGCAATTCACCTGCTTCCTCGGAGTCCTCAGCATTTGCGTTGGTCAGAACGGTCAGCCCGGCCATTCGGAACACGGCGATGTTGTTCTGTCCTCCTCCAGCCCCACACCCAAGGTCACTCTTTTCCAACTGCAGCATTATCTGAGGAAAAACACACAAGCCATGCTACCGGAATGCCTTCAAAATAAAACCCTGAAAGGTTATGGGAAAAACAAAGAAGGAGATTGTAGTCTCCATGGCTCCTTGAGCAAGGAGCTCTCCAACACTGCAACTCATTTTTGGCCAAGTCTTTGAAGTTCTGATGAGACAGTACATATCTGTCTTTAAAACCACAATTTAATTCTCCTGGAAATCAAAGGATTGCAAAACAATTATTTTTATAATTTTGAACTGTAGATTTAAACCAACAACTTTCATTCTGGCCTGAATTCTGCCCATTTTCAGGCTGACTGAATGCACGACATGGATCAGTTATTGAATGTGAACATGAAACAAAGAAAAACTTGATTTTCTTTTATGGCTGCTACTTCACCTTGTCCATTGCTCTCTTCCTCCTTCCTGTGACTCCATATATTGCCTTGTCAAGAGATGACAAAGCAACAAAGGAATTGTACTGTGCTCTGATGGTGAGTGATACAGCCTCTGCTGGCTTCAGCGTCTGTCCGCTTGACCGCAGACTAACCTATACAGTGAAAACAAATATTGGTAATTTTGAAAGCAAATTGATCTGAAATCAATCCAGCTGAAGGCAGATACTTACTATAATAAGCCAAGTGTTACAGAACTTGTGTAATTCCTAGATAACATCTGATCATAAAATGCATGCATGCCCACAAATTTCAGTGCCTTCTCTGCTTACTCACATGAACGTTATTCCCACATTTCTGCTCCACATTCAGCCAAACTGAATCAGCCACTAACTCTGCAGTTTCTTCTCCTGTGACTATGTAGTAAACAATAAGACGTGCTGAAGGAACCATTTCTTGGGTTATCTGAAAAGTTAGATGCTCATATTCCAAATCCTTAATTCTCTCCTGAGTTCCAAATCTTAATGTCTTCCCTTTTGATATGATCTATTGTAAAAATGATGGAGAATAAAAAAGTCAAATTTTATATTCAGTCTACTTTTCACATGTAATAATTATTTGAATTTATATCTTCCACTAAAAAGAAGTGCTGTCTCTGCATTTCTTTTACTTCATCTACATTTCACCTTTTGAAATAGCCCTTGAGACTAGCACTATTTGTTCTCAACCCCAGTCAATTTCAGATAAAAATGAAAAAAAAATCAGACAATATATAATTTAAACATGAGACTGTTATCTTTTTTTTCCTATAAAGCTGACAGATTGTATCTGAAAGGAAGCTGTTGTCTGAGCTGCACATATTCTATGGTGAGGATAGTTCTTGATTGTTGAGGCTTTTCATCCATGACCATATATATTAAATTGCAATTCAATATTTTATGCAGAAACATCTGTCACTTACCAAATAGCTGTATTGGTGTATTTTATCAATGTAGTGACTGCGTGGATACACATTAACATGTATTACATCCCCTACTTCTAGGACTTTGTGGTTTGAAGCCCAGTCAATATAGAGATAACTCTGACTCAGTGAAGAATAAGCTTTTGCTTCATAAGTTTTACTTGCTTGGTTTTCATCTGAAAGATGTGGATCTGCAGTTGTTACCTGAAAAGATAATAAAATGTCTGAATAGTTTGAGCATAGAATTATACCCAAGTAAACAAGCAATGACAATACTAAAATCATTCTGCAGTATGTCGTTCAAATGGATTAATAAAACAAAAGCCAGCTCAAGACCTTACCCTCAAAGAAATAATTAGACCCTTGAAGAAATAATTTAATGGAACAATTTAACTCACTTGAAACTCCAACATTGTGATGTTTGATGGGATATTAACAACAAACAAAGCAGTTCCATCACTAAAGCTTGTTCTTCTTCTCCCAGATTCTGCACCCTCTGATATCAACTGAGTCTCATCCATTTGCTCATTAAATGATTTTGCAGTGATAGTCACAGGGATATTTCCAACAAATTCATCCATGGTGTCTTTCACCTGCACCTGTTCACCAGAATAAAGAAGTGGTGATGTTTTTCAGGAAGAAGCTTCCAAGCTGCTCAGCTGCTTCTACAACAAGGAGTCAAAAAAATGTACAAGTCAACGGAAATTAAAAGTTCAGTTCACACTGCTCCTGGGAACTGACCTTAATGAAGAAGGGAAGTCCCGGCTTCACAAAGAGAGGAGTAGCAACCAAACCCAGCTTGTAAGGAGAGACAGCAAACCTGACCCCAGCGTGCTCCACTTCACCACTGAGGCCACCTAACAAAACATATCACCCCATGTAACAAATAGCAAAAAAAAATTTAATCCCTAGCTGCTTTTACAGTGAGAATCGGCTGCTCCTCCTTACAGGTTCTTGGAAGAATTTCTGAATATTAAAGAAAATCTAGTATTAGGAAAGTTATCCGTAGAATTTTCTTCTCTAGTTCTGCTCACATTTGCAGAAGCGTTATGAAAAAATTCAATTAAAAAGCAACTCACCCGAAGACTCCAACACTGATGCCACAATATATAAATAAGACCCATCCAATGCTTCCAGACTGTCAAACCCTATAGAACTTGCTGCTTTCTTACTGTTAAAATGGATTGTAGCAACTCCATTTTCAATCTGGAAATGAAATAGAAATCATCACTTAATAGTCAATAATTTAGAAATAACACATAGATAAACTATATGCAGATTCAATGTGTTTCTGTTCATTGTCAATTTTTAGAGGAAATCAAAGGTGGAGATGTTTTAATAAAGAAATTTTTATTCCCTGAAATTATTTTATTAATCAACCAATGGCACATATTGCAAAGTTTGTATGCAGGCTCAGCAAGAGGTAGGGATAATGCAGAGGTATCTTCACTACATGAATAAAGGGGATAATTAGGGGAGAACAGACTCCCCACAATAAACCAATATAATTTTGATCTGATTGTCTCCATTTAATTTCATTTATTCTGCAATAAATAGCAACAAAGTTATTTCACAGAAATTGTAATCACACAGTTTCACCAAGAGAGTAAAGAAATCAGATTGCAATGACATTGTCTCAGATGCTGCCTCTGAGTTCCATTTCCAAGTGCATTTCTCTGCCCCGATGACAGAATTACACAGGAAAACTTCACACTGGTGAGCTGCAGATGCAATCTAGGACTTGAGGCCCATTGTCACCAAATTTAATGGAAAAACTTCAATGGAATTGGATCAGTCCTGAATTATGCATGTGAATTCTACACAAACTTGACTTGCTGCTTCTTACCCTCGTTACATGCATTGCCTGAGGCATCATTCTTTTCTCACTTCCTTCAATTATTCCAAAACGAAGAAAAACATCAGCACTTGGAAGCTTTTTGCTGTAAAAATAGCTGAAAATAAAACCATAAAAATGCTTTCAAGATTACTTTAATGGCTGCAACAATGCATTTGTTTTTCAAGAAGAATAATTGCCTAGGCAAGAGATGGGAAACAAATGTCTGTGTATTTTAAACATTTCTGTTGAAAAATAATCACTTTGGAAGAATTTTAGAAAGGTCACTCAGATCTCTTACAGAGCAGAAAAGATTTTCATGAAAGCATTGTTCGAGGAAAAGAGGAAAATGCTGGACTCAGGAGAATCATTCTTCAGGTAAAAGAAGAATCAATACAGAATATTCAGAATTCCAAGCCAAATTTCCTTACCTAGCTTTCACAACAATCCTGAAGTTCTCAAATTTATCAGAACTAATAAAGTTACTCTCCGGCTCTATGACGATGGAAAAGCTTGGCATTGCTGAAAATTGAGCAGAAAAAAGGTCATTTGGGTGTGTTTTATCCACAGGTGCTCTGAGAGACGCTCCTGTACAGCCACTGAAGAACTGTGGCCACTTCAAGGGCTTTGAGTTACTGAAAACACTAAAAATGCAGGTTCACAGTATGGGCACATCTTACCATATTCCTTAACTTCAAATTTCGCCACAGCTGAGGTTGCAAAATCCTTCTTATACTTGGCTTCGATCTTCCAAATTCCATACCTATGAAATGTCAACGATCGAACAGTTTTTGAGATGAAAATGAATGTTGAAGGCAAAACTTAGTATTACTGCTTAATAATATTTCATGGCAATAATCTTTTAGAGAGGAAGGTTCTGCATCAAATTTTTGCGTGTGTTCAATGCCAGCTTTGAGCAGATTCTCTTTGATATATCACTAATTATTTGAAACTTATTTTAAAGCACTGAAATAAAATGGAAAACAGAATCAGTCATAAACCAGTTTCTCAAACCCCTGCTGTCATCCTTCTGCCAACTCGGCAATGCTTCAGCACCCTCTCAAGACTAAAAGGAGAACTGAAGAGATATTTCTTTTTTATGCTGCTGTTCCTGGAAAAATGCTGGAGATTTGTATGAATACATGTATGAAATATGAACATTTCCCCATGATGAAATCAACACACCTTTGACGCTATTTATATCTCTGCAGTAGAACTGTCATCAATACAATTTTTTAATTTTGCATGAAAAACCTACCACTACCTGTAGAATACTCTGCCATAAGGTCCCTAATTATCATGGTTGCATCCTATGTGAAATGTTAAAAATCTCCAAGTTCCATGCCCATCATGCAAAAACACTCTATGACAGTCATTATAAAAGAGCATTATTATGTTAATAATTCACAAAAAAAAAAGCTTTAAATAAATCTACTTAGGATTAGGAGGAATCTTGAAGTCAGGAAAAGAAACTATTCCAGTAAAATCGTTTTCTTCCAAAATATCCACTTCCACTCCTTCAGGATCCTTTAAAACGATAAGAGGAAAGAATAAGCAGTTAAAGATTGTTCTTCTCAAAAGATCTTTGGATCTGTGACTTAAAAACCTCTACCCCACTGTGCAAAGTTAATTTTAAATCTTTTAAAAGATGTGTAGCCACCTGCAAAAACTTCTAACAGTTTTATTAAACATTGATTGCAATACTGATTTCCCAACTACCTACCTTTACTTGTTATTAGAATTCTACAGAATACTAATATTAAATTACAACTCACCCTAAAAGTTAGGACAGTCTCTCTCCGAGCTGGTTGCAGTTCTTCATTCAGAGAGTAAACTCTGACTTTCACTGTAAGAATTACAGCAATACATCTTAAACTCAAAACAAATATTTACTAATGCTTTTAACAAATTCCCAGGAAAATAATTCAGTCTTTGTGCCACAAATTAGTCATTTAGGTTGAGGAGGGCAGGGAGAAATTATTCCAGTATGATCAAATAGTTCAAAAGACTAATCTGCTGATTAAATAATTAAATATCAATCTATGGCAATTGAACACAACCAGGAGCTTAAAGAACATTTAAATCCTAATTCCTTAGCAGAGTCAGCAGACTTTAAAAATTAAATACCAGCCAAGAGAAATAAACATTATTCACCTGATTGATCAGGAGTATAAATTGGTTTGTCCGTCTGAATAAAAAGAAACCCATTCTCATAGGAAACAGGAATTTTTTTAAATCTTGTAAAATGTGGAGAAACAGCTTCCAAATACAAATACTTCTCTGAATTATCTGTTCTTGGTAAGTCTTTTGGTTGAACCTGGGGGAGATGAAATAAAGGTTTATGAAGATAATGAAAATATTTTTCATGTATTTTCTCCTACAGTATTTTTTGATGAAAAGAGGATCTGAAAAGCAATTACTGTCCTGTGGTTGTCTATCATGACATAAAAAATATCAACACTCACAAGGATTTATTCTTGCTTACATGCTAGTTGATGGTCTGGAGCTAGAGATTTCCTGAAAATTTGCTTTTTATTTACACTCAAAACAAAACCAGCAAAGTTCTAAACCCAGTTAGGAGATTACAACAGCACAAATTACCAGATTTTCGTTTATTTACATGATGAATCCTGGCCACACCTGAGCTTCTGTTGTGGTTGGTAGTTTGAATTGATTCTCTCTTTTTATTTTCTAAATTTATGCAACTATGGTAATGTTTCTAAGATAGTTTAATTCTGTGCTTTTAATTCAGTGTCATTCCTTTACACTGATTTTATCCAGCATAATTTTAATTTCAGACCAAAAATTGGGGCATTAGGCTTCCCTCCCCAGTTTAAACAACCGAAAACTTACCATAACCTTTCTTAAAACTTATCACTAAATGTGCTAATAAAAGGACTGTAAGAAAAGTCTGAGTTCCTTACTGTTAAAGTTACAGCATTTTGGAATTTGTTGGCTGGAGTTAAGGAAATCCAATCGGACGAATACACAGTAAGCTTATCTGGAAAGCTTTTTAGGGCAACAGTGACTGGAAATTCCTCCTTGTAACCAAAAGCTTGAACTACAACTTTCTCAGAGGCCCCAGCTCGGAAGATCTTTGGTGCTGTAAGGACATATCTGTACATGGAATACAAAACAATTAAAGGGTCATGGAACTGCATTTCTTTCAGATTTCTTACTGCCCTTTGTAATTCAGTTATGTACACACCATAAAAGCAAACAGGGTAATTAGGTTATTTTAAGACACTAATTAAAATCCTATTTGGGTAGTGCCCTTTGTATTTGCTCTACTTAATTCTGTATCTATTTACCCAAAAGAGAGGACAACAATCAAGAAACATTTCCAGTCAATTCCATATTTGCTTTTACTTACATCTTCTCTTGGCTCAAAGCTGTTCCAGAAAATAGCAAAACAATAAAATATATTAAAATAGTCATTGTGTCTGGGTCACCAGCAAACCATAGGTGTTGATGAGGGCAGGTTGAGCAGCCTCTGCTGTGGGTGAGCAGAAGTGCCACCAACACATTGCACTCACAGTTAATAATTAACTGCAATCATTCTTTAATAAAACATTATTGCCCTCTCCTGAGGATGCCAGAACTGCCCGACTTCGGAATTTTTTAATTGAGGATTTCAATTTTTAACATGTCCAGAGCAATCCTGTGTCAGTCCTCACTTCTTCTCGGACAACTGCATTAATAAAATAATTTTCAGAGGTAGGAAAAAACCCTTCAAGCAAACAAAAAAATAGATTTCGTTTGTTCTTATTATTTTTTTTTTAATCAAAGTGACTTTAAATTTTTGTCTGAAGGAAAAAAGGTTATATCAAACGATGTGTGGATTTGTTTAGAACAGCATTATCTTTTGTTGTTTTGAAATAACTCTCCCCTTACAGATTAATTTTAGCCATTTGTATTGCAGATTATGGCAGCTTTCTAACTACTTCCATTACAAATAAAAACCGCAAAATGAAAATATTACGGCACAATATATCAACATGCACTGTTTTAAACAGCATTTTGCAAAAAAAAAAAAAAATTAAAATTTGCAAAAAAAAATCGCACAAGCAATGGTGACAGAACTTTGCTGGCCTGGTAGCTAGGATAGCACCTCAACAAATAGATTTATGTAAGTTAAACAGAGTTGTGCAAGAATGCTGAAGTTTAAACAAACATTGCGGTCAATCCTTACGGGAAAAGCATTTACCAAACTGCTTCTGATCAATGTGAAACGCAACTACAGTGAGGTCAGCTGCTCACCGAAGGTAATGAGCTGGAATGGAAGCAACAATGGAATAAAATCTTGTGAAATGTAAGTTGCTTAATATTACTAAAATGAAAGGCCAAAATATCTGTTATTAAATATCAGTAAGGGTGGTGTGTAAATTATAAGGTACAAACAGTGAAGAACACTGGGAAATGCTTTAAAAGCCTAACAATTCTCTGAAATAGTGCTTTTTAAATCGAACTATGCTCCTTCCCCGCACTTTCCACAGACACAGCGTGCTGATTTTTCAACCCTGCATTTCACACTTATAGATTCCGTACTAACAAAGCCCAAAAGCGTTAAAAAGAGATTTATTTACACAAATGACTGTGATATAGACCGAACACACAGCTTTTCTAATTGCACATAACCGTGTATTTCCAGCGCTACAGAATAAAATTTATACAGAGTTTTGCTCTGGCATGCAAGTATGACACATACATTACAGATAAGGAAAAAATGCCTATCAGCAGAGCAGGTTTTGTTGTTTATACAGTGGCTGGGGTGTTAAACAGACCAAAATCCCTGAAGGTTTAATACGAACAGCGATTTTGAGGTTTAGCCACCGCAAAGCCCTTAGGGCTCCCTGAGGGGAGCGGCGGGAAATGGCGAGCGGGGGGCGGAGCTTCGGAGGCGGGAAAGGCGGGAAGGGCGTGGCCTCGGCAAAGCCCCGCCCCTCAGCCTCACCCGCCGGCCGGACAAAATGGCGGCGGGGCGTCCCCTCAGGGAGCGCCCTTAAAGGAGCCGCAGCGCCAGGGCTCGGCGGTGCGGGCGGCGATCGCTCGGTGACGGGAAAAAGGCGGCGGAGGAGAGGTGTGCTGAGAGGCGGTGCCATCCTCCGGGAGCGCCCCGGGGCCGCCCTGGCCGGCCGTGCCGCGGCGTTGAGCGGTGAGGCGGCGTTACCATGTCAACGCAGGTAATCAAAGCAGGCCTGAGGGGCCGCAGCGGGATGGCCGGGCGGTGACCGGGAGGGATGGGATCGGGACACACGGGGCCTCCATCCCCGCTCAGCCCCCGCTCTGCTGAGGGTGTCACTGCAAACCACTGCAGGAAGCGGCGTTAAACCCACGATCTGCGCTCCCTGAAACACGAAGGAACGCCCAGTGGGGCTTTTCGTTAGCGCGCCAGCATCTTGCTGCTTCTCCTGCCTCTTCCCTGCTCACTGCTCTGGTCTTGGATGAATTGCGTTTCCAAGTAATGGATAGAAAAGAGTGGCTCTGATCCTTGCCCGCCTTCACTTGTTCTTATTTCCTTTCCAATTCGGGAGAAAAAAAAATCCATCTCAATGAAGAACATATTCTCAGGACACAATGTAATCGCTCACAGAGCTCCAAGTTCCCCTAACAGGAGACTTTTCTATCTTAAAGAAAGCTTTAAAATGTGCTCTTTGTTCTCGGGGTGGAGGTGTTAGTAAAGCTCTGTCCCTTGGTGAAGGTTGCTGCAAGGCTTTGTCGCACAAAGTACATGACTTTTCCTACTCTTTTCTCTGGGGAAATATGTTCATCACTGTGGGAAGTTGCTGTTAACATTCTCTGGAATTTCCCAGGCAGTCACAGGACAATTCGTTTGCAGAAAGGAAAACTCTGGGAATGCCAGTGCTAGGCTGAAATTAATCTTTTTCTCAGTTGCCTTTTTCTGCTTGCATTTGTTCTTCCTGCAAAGTGGGTGATTTCAGCCTTTGGGAGCAGTTGGGATGCAATCCTCTGTTTCTGTCCCCTGCCAGCTCTGTTGATCTGAGCTGAGAGCATCTCCAGACCTGCCAGACTTTGCCCTTTGCAGGACAGGAGGAAGATAACAAACACAAAGCAGCTCAGTCAGTCCCTGGGGCTGTGCTGTAGAAGGGTGTGAGTGTGAAGGTAAAATCATTCTTCCCAATGCCAGGAAAAATGGAACCTGGCACCCACTGGAGATTTGGCTTATATGATTTTTTGGCACAGCATGCTTCTGTAGCACCTTTGTTGTCATGCAAACCTTTAAGATTTAGCTTTATACACAGACTGATATTTGTTTCTGTTATTCCAGATATTGCCATGTGATACCCAGTATTTTTAGCAATGAAGAAAGGCTCTGTGAGAAAAACTTTAGGTGGAAAACCACTAACATCAGCTTCCCAGACACCTCATCCAATGCCACCTGTCAGTTCAGGTGCCACATCTGCACATCTTGGCCAACAGACAGCTCCAGCTGCTCACAAAAGCATGGAGCAGAGGCCCCAACAACTGCCTATTCCAGCAGCAAACGTTGGACCTGCTTTGAGGTTTCAGAAAGGTATTGTATCATAAATAATGCTGGTATCAAAGTACATACCACAAACATTAAAAGCCAACGTTGTGTGATTAAAGATGTGTGCTCTGTTGGAAAGAAGCCTGAAAAAATTGCTTTCATCTTGGTTTTTTGGTACGTAAATGCAGAAATGGGAGTAATGAAAGCTGGGGAGAATAATGAGATTTTTACTCCTCCCTGTAAATGCTTCTGGAGGGGATAATGTTCAATGTTTTCCCAGTGTTCAGTGTAAAGAAAAAGACTGATACAAAAATCACAAATTCTTTCACTACTAAAGATAGTTTTCTGTTTAATTTCAGCTGAAAATGGTGTTAGCCCAGGAGTTAAGTACATAACTGAACCAGTTATAAAGAGTTTGTCAAAACAGCAAAATTTGGCATGTATAACCTCACTGAATCTTTCTTCTCCAAAGGATGGGGACAAGAAATTTAAGGTAAGTCAGTGGAAATAACTGGAAATAATAATAAGTAGAAATCTGCCATTCTCTTTAAAAAACCCAAACCCTGCAATGCTAAGGGATTAACTTTCTGTTTTTTAGTACATGGAAAATTTGGAAAAGTGCTTTAAACTAGAGGTACTAAACCTTAGTAACAACCAGATAGAGAAGATTGAAAAGTTGGATAAACTGCTGAAGCTGCGTGAACTCAACTTGTCTGGCAACAAAATCAGGTGAGAGGGAACACCAAAGGGTTTGGAGAGCCCAGGATCAATAAAGTTGATTTTCTTTCACTGCTTATGTGAGTTCTCTCACAGGAGTGAACACTTGAGGTGAATTTCCAAGTTTTATGTCAAGACTAACAGGTTTTGAGGTCTTTTTAAAAAGCACAAGCTCTGAGGTATTAGAAGGATAAATAGTTCTGGGAAGTGCTGTTGGTGTACCATGGTTGTGGTTTAATTTGTTTTCCTTGGAAACCAAGCCAGAAGTGCAACTTTCCAGATACCACAATGAAGAGTGGGCAATAACCCAATTAAACACATTAAAAAATTAATTAAACTTTTACTGTTTATTATTACAGGTAATAAAATAAGTTTTCTTTTAGGAGAGGAAGCTGACTGGGCTTGATCAGGCAGGCCATAAACTCCCTAAATTGCTTTTTGAACTCTTTTGAGGTCCTAGAGTCTTGTTTGAGTGGTTTAAAAGTGAAGGGCAGCGGTTCATGAAGTAGAAAAGTTCTTAATTGCTTTTAATTTTTCTGTCAATGAGTTATGATCTTTACTATTATGAAACTTGCAGCAGAGAAGCTGCCATTTCAGACATTTACAATGGGAAGTGAGTAAAACCCTAGAGTTTCTATACATTGCATTCACACAACTTCCTCTCTGAACAGGAACTGAAAAGGGAACAGCAGCTTTTAGCTACTGCTCTGTTTCCAGACTTTGTTATGTGCAGTTCATATATACTCCAAAAACACTACAGTCACAAGAGCACATTCTGCTGTACTTTGTTATAATACTCACAGTTCACTTAATGTTCACACATACTCATAAAAAATACTCAAGTAAACTAAAACCTAGCATGGTTTCTTCCGCAGTTTTAATGAAAACACCAAAAAATGTAGCTTTTTATGCTGTCAGTTTACAGTTGATCCTTCCTTTGTNCCCCCCCAACAATTTTATTTTGATTCATCTTTGTCCTGTTACGTTCTCCGGAGAAAAAGAAGATATTTTGCATATTAAAATGGAACTACCACACATTAACGTAATGTTAATATTAAAATGAAGTCATGCAAAAATAAAGGTTTTGCTACAATGACAGAAAATCATGCTGTGATTTTTGGTCTTAATTTAGTCCTTGTAAGTAAGTTGGTGTAATTTCATTTGAATTGTCCATGGCAGTAAATAATGGTGGTGTTGATCTGTTGGCTAATTAACTGTGACAGATTTTGGTGTAGTTTATCCATAAGCCTCAGTTTCACTTTAAATTTGCTGTGTTCATGACAAATTATGTTTTTCTTCTAATTTTCAGCAAAATTGAAGGCATAGAACATTTGCAGAACCTACAAAAGCTGAACCTGGCAGGGAATGAGATTGAGCACATTCCTGTGTGGGTTGGGAAGAAACTGAGATCCCTGCGCAGCCTTAATTTGAAATGGAATAAAGTGTCCTCAGTAAGTGATTCTAGTTAGAAACAGGCATTGTTCAGAGTCTTCCCATGAAGTGAGCTGTGTATTTTCATTGATTGGCTTACTCAAATCATGAGTCATTGCTGAGTGTCTTTCCACAAAGTCTTTTCCGAAATGCAGCAGTTGGGAGCCTAATAAAGATATTTATCAGAAAAACTCCTTTTGTACAGGTATTGAAAATACAAACCTATATATGTTGTTTGGGAAAGCATAAATTTTTAGGAGGTTATACATCCACAGGTGTTGGTGTCTTGAAATTTCCAAGATAAAGCTTGACTGCATTTACCTTCTTTGCAGTGGTGTTTTTTTATAGAGGAGATAATTTGATTTTAGGAAGTGACTTCAGTCATAGCACTGTGTATTTTGGTAGGTTTTTACAGATTGTTCTTTAGCCTAAATGTTAAGATAGATCCTTTAATACAAGCCTAACATAAAACATTCTACATAACCAGAAATTCTCAGATGGGGGTTGATAAATGATTTTTGGAAGGATATCTAATCATTGTTTTGTTTTGCTTTGATTTAGCTCCATGATATAGCTAAACTAAAGCCTCTGCAAGATCTGACCTCTCTGTTCCTTGCTGAAAATCCAGTTGCATGTCTGCCTCACTACTGCCTGTACACCATATTCCACCTGAGAGCACTGGAAAACTTGGATGGACAGCCAGTGACAAACCACGACAGGCAGGAAGCTCTGGAGAGGTTTAATTTAGGTGATGATATGCTAAATCTAAAGTGAACGACACAACATTGAAGTTTAGGAAGGAAAAGATTTTTCTATTTAAATGTTTCACTGATTTGGTTTTTCAGAAGAGATAGAAAAATTAGAAAGAGAATTGGAAAACACAGTAAAGGAGGTGGAGAACCTGAAACTTAACCAGTCCAAAGTGCTTGAGCAACTTCAGTATCAGAATGAGCTCAACAAGTCACTAAAGGAACAGGCTTTGGAGCAGAGACAAAGCTTTGAAGACCTACAAAGGGATCTGGGCACCAAAAATGAACTGGTAAGATGATCTCTGGCACTAAGGAAATCTTTGGACACACAGTTGTCAGTGGGAGAGTTCAAAAGGCTGGAGAATTATTTTTAAAATAATAAGACAAACCTTAGGGACTGTTGTGATTACTGACCAGTGGTTCTTCAATATTCTTTCTGTGGACAAAGTAAGTATATTGAACCAGCACTCAGTAAGTTTGAGTCTCTTTCATTGGGAGCCATAAAATGCAAGCAAAGTCCTACTAACTTGGGAGTGCTGAGTGACCTGATGAGAATTTAATATACGGATTTTATCTTTTAGACCTGTTCTCTAAAATTTTATCCTTCAGACTCTCTGTATTTGGTACATCTATATCTATTTCTTCTCTGCACACACTCACACTAACCAGCAGTCCGCTGCTAAAATGTAGTTTTCAGTATCATGACATTTAGCAGCAAATATTTTGCAGCTTGAAGCCACTCTTCTCCTCTGGATGACAAACTTGGCTCACTTGTGTCTCCCTGTAGCTGGTGTCTGGGTTTGTCACAGTCCCCTTCCTGCAGAGCCTTTGTTCCTCACTCAAGGTAGCCCCACTGTGCTCCTGGTTGCTTTTATTCCTAGGATGTATTTGCACGTTCCCTGAAGTAGCAACATTATGATGAAATTTCTCCGTGAAACTTTGTATTCACTGTGGTTTGGAATGCAAATTTCTGGATATTTTTTCCCCTTTTCTCTGAAACTGAGTTAATTTTTGCATGACATTTATCAGGTTTTTAAATCTTTCTTTAAGCCTTTCCTGTTCTATTTCTTTTCCTCCATTAGTCCTGCTTTCCGCTGTCTATTGGAATTTTGCTGCATGTTCTCCCTCAGGTATTCAGTGTGAAAAGTTGATTTAAAAAGAAATCACATGATGGACCTTTACTTAAAAATAACCTCAAAACCAATCTAGCACATGGTTAAGCTAAAATAAAATACACAGACTCTGTACACTTGACAGTTGAGAGATTTTGTTTCTTTTACAGACCATGTTAATAGTTCTCGTGCTTACTAGTAGGAGTAAATATATTTATTTGGCCTAGATTTTGCTAAAAGATCATACCCAAATTACTATTTTATCCTAAGTTAGGTTTAAAAATAAACTTGTCACTTTGATGTACATAAACTTAAAAGGCCTTTCATGTGATCATTTGTATCCATTAATTGTGGGGCTTTTGTCTCCTCTTAGTCACCATCGTACCTTGTCATAAAATCACCCTTTGTGAAAATCTTGATCCCAAACTGTGC
Source organism: Grantiella picta (assembly GCA_013397955.1). Lineage (NCBI taxonomy): Eukaryota > Metazoa > Chordata > Aves > Passeriformes > Meliphagidae > Grantiella > Grantiella picta. The sequence goes on along the minus strand of VZRM01006185.1, from coordinate 296,375 downwards.
TGTGAGCTTTGTTCCCACCTTACCGGCTGTGCCCTGCTCTCTGTGGAGCTGCAGTGTGTGTGACAATGGTGACACTGCAGTGAATGAGCCTCACAGGGTTTTGTGGTTTCTTAGCTGAAGCAGAAGACACTGGAGCTCACCCGGGCTTGCCAGAAGCAGTATGAGCTGGAGCAGGAGCTGGCCTTCTACAAGATTGATGCAAAATTTGAGCCCTTAAATTATTTTCCCTCAGAGGTAAAAATTTTAAAGTAGTGTATTTTTTCATTGCTGTTTCCCTTAATTTTTCAGCTTGGAAAATAAAAAACATAGTAGTTTTTCTATGAACTAATAGATACTGCTGTATTAAAAGCCCAACCTCTGTTATACTTGCGAACAAAAATGTGGAGATGCCAGAAGGAAATCCACCAAAAAAGTAAAGATCAGTAATCATTGACTACAGTTAAGTTATGTTTGAGTAAAATTTAAGTGCAACAATGTAATGGACTAAATAGAATCCAAGTAAATTCGATACACTAAGAAAAGGTTTCTCAGGACATTTGCAACAAGCTGGTCACACCCCAATTGGGGTTGCTTGGTTTTAATACCATTATAAAATAACAATGTTCAAGGCCAGAAAAAGCCAAATATAATCTGTTTTCTTCTAATTCTTCTAATTTCAAGTTGGTTTTCCTTTTTATGCTTGATAAGAGAGTTAAATGTATGTTATTAGTTGATTGCAGCCATCGTTCTGAGATAAAAATATTGCTTCTTACATTTCAGGAGGTTGAACTTGATAATGTACCTGGTGAAAGCCCCTACATTGGTAAGGCCAGGTACAAAAGAAATATGTTTATAAAGGAAGGCTACATCCCTGACAAAGCTCAGCAGCTGCAGGTTGGAGAAATTCAACAGGAGGAAGATGACTCCTGTAGGAAACCCCAGCTGGAGCTGCATCTCCAAACTCTAGATAAAATACTGCAGGATAAGGAAGAAAAGATTAATGCAGGTAAAAGGTTTTTTTATCAAATAAAAATATGTGTATCAATGTGGGTTATTCCACTGGTTACAGTATTGACCTGAATTTGACATAAGAATAGAAACAGTGTTTCAAAGGCTGCAAGTGCTGTGATTGTTAAACACTGTACTTGATGCATTTTTGTCTCAAAACTGCTACAGTTTCTTATGGCTGTTATTTTAAGACAACTCAGGACAAATGTATTACATGTTATTGAAAACACAATTCTAGGGAGGTTTCATGTTTCATACATGAATTTACTAGTGTAAAACTCATTAAAAGAACTGTAGACATGCTTTTTAAGAAGCCAGACTGCATTAGCTGTGATTATCACTCTGTCAATACTGTGCTTTGTTCACAGAAGCTCGATATTATAATGTATTTTGTGGGATTGTGTTGGTTTCTTTCTTCTGCAGCACAAAGAAGATTAGAAGACCTGCAAAGTGAAATTGGACATGCAGAGCAACAAGTGTTGAAAGTAACAGGGGAGCTGCAGCAACTGGAGGATGCTCTGGCTCAGAAAAAAGTAAGTTGTTCCATGAATAGCAAGGGAAGGTGTTTCAAGCAGTGTTGATGTAAATATAACTTTTTCTCCCCATTCTTATAAAGAGGCCACTGTACAGACATGAATCCATTCGTTAAGAATCAGAAAAATCTTACAGGTTTTAGATAGCTTGTTCATGAATCAGCTGTTGGAGCTGTAATTAATGGCATCTGAACATGTCCCATGTGTTCCTGCTGATTATTGCTGACTTTCCCCAGAGCTCTTTGGAAGAACCTGCTGTGTAGGTTTAGTTGTGCAGCTAATAGGCTACAGAATTGGCAGTAAGAATTAATTTATAAGCAGTGTTGATGTACAGCATCAAACTAAAACAGCATCTTCCACTTCTTCAGCTGTCATCATTTTTAATTTTTATACTTGCCTGAAAATCAGTGACCAGGATCTTCTTTATTTAAATGTTGAATATGTTCTTGATCAGCTGTGTGTTTCCAACTCCCTCAACCTACTAATGCTGTCTCCAGATATCCCAGGCCAACAAGGAAGCAATTGAACAGCAATTGAGTGAAAAGTTACAAATCCTGCAGGAGCTACGCAAGGAAACCTTGGAACTGGAAAAACAAATAGAGAAACAGAAAAGAGAAGTAGGGAAAAATCAGAAAGAGCTTGAAGATTTGCAGAGGTCTCTTGGTTCTGTAAATCCTGAGGATCCAAGACATGTAAGTAAACCCAGAATCTGAATTTTTAATGCACTGTGCATATTGACACACTGGGCAATGGAGTAAAGGCAGCTTTAACAGGTGCCCATTCACTTGAGCCCATTTCATGAGTTATAAATTCTTCTGCTATTTATCAAAGTCATTAACCTATAATGTGAAAAACAACCAACTCTTCACAGTTAAAAAAAATCCCTCCAAACCAACCAGCTATGGTAAAACACTTGAACAACTCATTTTCCCAGCAGGTGCTGTACAGCATCTTAAGAACTAAATCTTTATGCTTTGCAAACATGCTGTGCTGAGCCTTGGAGACAATTTCTGTGCAAGAAATCCTTCATGCATCTTTTTGTGGAGTCTGGCCTTATAAAGGTTTTTAAAAGTCTCTGTCTGGCAGTGCTTATTCAGCCTGTTTGGTGGAGACTGATGGCGTTTCTCTGCTGTCACATACAGTCCTGAGAGAATCAGCAAGGCCTCAGAGGTCACATCTCACAGGGCTGGGGTGCCAAGGAGAGCTTGAGTTTCCTAGCTTTATGATCTCCTGGGATGCAGGACTTTTTCTGAGTTGCTAACTGTGTTCAGGTACAGCACACACTTACAGAAATTAAACTAAACTGAAACCGAATTACTTACTAATAGTGTTTTTAAAAAGCTTGTATCTCTAAATGAAAGTTAAAAAAAAAAGCAGAATGCTTTTAAGTAAGCAATGAAAGAATTTTTAGGCTTGGCTCCATTTTCAGCAGAGCTGCACAAACACTTTTTAAAAAGGTCCTCTGTGTTTTTAAACTTCTCTCCTCGGCTGCTGGGCGGCAGAACCGAGCGCGTTCCGGGAAAGCTCCCGGGGGATGGCCGGGCCGGGGCAGGAGCGAGCCTGGCCCTTCCCGCGGCCAGCCCTCGCTTCGAATCACAACACAGGAAGCGCCGTGCGGGCCAACGGCTGGGAACGGGAACGGGAACGGGAGCGGAGCGGGCAGCGGAGGCAGGGCGGCACCTCCATCCCCGCCCCGCAGCCCATGGAGCCTCCGCTCCGTTGCTGCCCGTGCTGAAGCTCCCGGTGCTTTATTCAAATGCATTCCCGCTCAGGGGTGGGGCGTTCTGCAAGTGCTGTTTCAGGAAGAAAAGACAAAGGCAAAGCTGTAAGTGTTGCGGGACTTGCGGCTTTTTGTTGCTTTTTAAAACTGCATTTTTGGTGCCATTCAGCAGCTGAAGCAAAATGGCTCAGCGGTGGCGGCTCGGCTTGGGTTTTACTTGTTGAAATTTCCCTTCTGAAAGCTGCATGGCAGTTTGTGTTTTGCAAGGTGACAAGTTGAACTGTGCCGATATGGATGTTTAAATTAACTTCCGGTTTAATCCGTTAAAAATAAAAAAGCTTTGGTTTTACCCATTTACTTTTGTTATGGAAGCAACTTTGAAAGGGCTCTTTTTTCTGAGAACTCATTTAAATTTAAAGCTCATATTAAAATTTTAAGCTCGATTTTTTTTTTTTTTGAGTAGTAAGGAAAACGTGCAGTTAATCATGACAATATAATTCTGTATTTTCCCGAGTTTCTGGCATTTCAGTTGTTTCTGAGCAATTTCATACCACTGAGAAACAACACTTTATTCTGTTGATAACCAAGGTTTTGTAAACAGCTGAAACAATCAGCTAATTCATACTAAATGCATGAAGTCCTGACCAAAGTCTGTGAGCTGTGTGATGTATCTCCCAGAAATCTTTTAATAAAACAAGATTTACTTTAGAATATTTACTTAGTAACTGTGAAGTTGGCCTGACTTGCTGCTTGTTCAGAGTATTTTCCTTCAAGTGCTGACCTGACATGTTCTAAAGCATCATCTGCTGTGGAGGCAATGCAGGATGACAGGATTAAAGGTTCTGGAAGAAATCATGTTTGTTCTCGACTGAGAGAGGAAGTAGAACAAAATGTAAAGGCAGGAAGAAAGATAGTAGCCATGAGTAATAATTTATAAATGCAGGCTTTATTCACCCTGGGCGCAGAGGAGCCTCCAAACAATGCTGTTAGTCACAGATTGCTGCTTATCTGGGGTCCTTTGTGGGGCTGGAGTGAGGGAAAATAGCAACAAGTTACAAACCCCAGAGCACTACAATGTATGCTGAGCTTGTGGCTTTTATTGCTGATGGTGAGACACTGCAGAACTGAGACAAAATCCTGATTTGATTTTTTAAATCTGTATTGATGTCCTGCTTTACCTTTCTATTACTTGACAGGCTCACATGAAAGCTCAAAAAGCAAGTAAAGAACAGCACCTTGATATAATGAACAAGCATTGCCAGCAGCTGGAGAGTCGCCTGGATGAGATGCTCTCCAGGATTGCAAAGGAAACTGAGGAAATCAAGGACTTGGAGCAGCAGCTCACGGATGGTAAACTTTAATTTTTGTCTTGAAGTATTTATTGTATTTAAGATGTGACAATTGAACTGAGGATTCGCTTTTGTTAATCTTTGCTCAAATGAAATATAGAATGTGTACAAAAGTTTTAAAAAACTATTCTTAACTCATGTAAGAGGAAACTGTGTGTTCACCTCACTTGTACCTGGTTGGGAAAAGGGGGACAGGAATGCAGAAAGAGCTGCAGCTTCTTTTTAACTTTCCCAGTGATCAGGTTAACACAGTGATATTGGGCATCCTAACCTTAAAAACAAGTATCTTCTGGTTGAGTTCTAGGTCCTTGTTATTACTTACTCCACTGGCAAACGTTTTAAACAAGATGAAGAAAGGCAGTTTGGATTGTTTTGTAAATAAATGTGGCTTCTTAACTACCTCAGATTTGTTTTGCATTTCTGCAGGTCAAATAGCAACAAATGAAGCACTCAAAAGGGATTTGGAGAGTATTATCACTGGATTACAGGAATACCTGCAAAGCGTGAAGTGTCAGGCAAAACAGGCCAATGAGGAGTGTAAGAAGTTGCAGAAGGAAAAAGAATCTTTGCTGGGAAGATTGGCAGTTCTGGAGGAGGAAAAAAACAACCTGGAAGTGGCTGCCATAGATGCAGAAAATATGAGAAAAGTAAGGCTTAATACCTCTTTTCCCATGTTCAAGTGTCTAAGAGTAGATTTGAAAAAAATAAGCAGGTGATCGGATTGGGACTAGGGAAGCACAGCTCCTCGGACAAAATAATTTTTGATATGGTAACATGGTTGGATGTGCCCACACACCTCAAGAACACAATCTGGCCTTTAAAACCAGTTGCAGGAGACATCCAGTAAATATGTACTTTATGGGAGATGCCTCAGAAATGCAGGTTTTTCCTTCCAGACATCACTGCCAATGGATTTGCAGGTGACACTGTGGGGAGTGGCATCAGTGAAACCTCTGAATTAGCCAAGAATGTGTGATAGCAGCTTGGATCAGCCAAGGGCTGAGGGAGGTGTCTGGGCATCCTGATGAGTTTTATGTAAACTTGAATTCCTGGGAAAATTGTGTATCACTTCCAGCTGCAACTTTCCAACTTGAGTGTAGATAGAAGGGAAGGGAGGCAATTTACTCTTAAATCCTGGCTTTCCCAATGTACATCCTTCTAAAATGAATATAAAATTCCAGGAAATTGCAATGCTGGAGAGTGCACTCCAGGAGCAGAGAGAAATAAATGAGTCCCTTCGAGATGCCCAAGGGAAGGTCAGTGCCTATGAGGCTGAGCTGGAAGCCCAATTAAGAGAGAGGGATGCTGAAGCCAAGCAGCAAAAAGAAGACTTTGAAAGACTGAAACAACTTAGCCAGGTAAGAACAGAGCTTTAGTGTGATCTACCCCAGGCCACCTCATCTCCAACATTAAATTACCAACAATTGCTGGTTTAGGTGTGTCTCCCACATAGAAGGTGCTATCAGTTCACTGGGATTTGTAACTTTGCTTTGAAGCAAAGTCCAGATTGCTTGGGGTTGTTTTGTTGGATCTTTTTTAGGTGCTGTCATATTGTTACTGTTTTAAGAAATGCATCTGTTGTGTATTTGGGTGACAGGTTGGGGTTGGGAGTGTGGATGTTAATCTGGAGGTTTTCTGGTTTTGTAGATGGAACTGTCAGCCCTGCAAGATGAGCTTGAAAAGGAAAGACAACTGTTAGAGAATGCTCAGACCAAAGCACAACTGGCAGAAGAGAAGGAACAACAAAATCAGAAGCTCCTTTTACAGTTCAATCAATTGCAGGTGAAGTGTTTGTTGTATTAAAAATCCTAGTTTTTATCACTCGTGGGCTTGTTTACTTACATTTGTGTGGATTTCTTTTTTCCTTTAGGGAGACAACAATTTCCTAAAACAGCAGCTTAAAGATCTCCAGAATCAGCTAAACCATGCAGTTGGTAATTTAATTCATCCTGAGAATGTCGTGGCTTATATAAATGAACTCAGGCAAAAGCTTCAGACAGGAGCTGGAGAGATGAAGTGAGTAAAAATAAAAGTACAAACAGTGAGATTTGAGCATTTGAAAGGGGCAGGAAAAGAGGGAATGGCCTCAAGTTATTGTTGATTCAGGTTGGATATCTGGGAAATTTTCCTCCCTGAAAGTGTTTCCAGGCATTGGAACACTGCTCAGGGCAGTGGTGGAGTCACCAGCACTGGAGGGATTTAAAAAATACTTAGATGTGGCACTTGAGACATAGTTCAGTGGTGGCCTTGGCAGTCCTGGGGGAATGGTTGGATTTGATGAACTCAGAGAGCTTTTCCAACGTAACCTGAATTAATTTACACAGCACGTCCTAAACTTGCACTATTTGTCATTCGTGATTTCAGTATCTGGTATCACGATTTAAAAAATCACTGTTTCTGTCTTGAAACCGGGATTGTTTCTCTTTCAGGTGTCCAAATTCAGCTGATGTTTTAGGTAAAAGCCTTGCAAGTCTGCAGAAAGAATTCAATGACATCCTTGCTGATGCTCAGAGAGAAAAAGAGAAAGCATGGGCTGAGCAGAGACAATTGCAGGAAGAAATGGTATCCCAGCAGGAAAAACTGGAAGAAATTCAGGAAAAATACAGACAGGCATGTATCAAACAACAAAAACAGAAGGAAGACAATTTCAGCTTAGTCTAAAAAATGTAATTTGCAGCTGCAGGATCAAGTGTCACTTGATGAAGCTTTGCTGTGCTCTGTCCTTTGTGTAACAGTGGAATCTGATTTTATTTTTTATTAATAGTCTTTCTGATTTTTTATCTCATTATTTGGTGAATTAGAATTCACTCAATGATCTGTCTCAGAGGCAACAAAGAGTTTTATTATCACTAGAAAAATACAGCTATGAATCTTCTTGAAAGATCACTATACATATCACCAACAAAATAACTTTGGCACTCCTAAAATGTTACAGTTACAGTGGCAAAGTAGTTACCTTTCTGTTTTGATGCAAAGTATGCTTGTAACTGCATTTCCCAGGAGTTTGCTTAATTAAATCATTAAAACAGGGTGGCTTTTGATTGGGGAAAAAAGAATTTCTACCTACTGATTCTGACTTACTTCACTTTTAGGTTAAAGCTGAAAACAAGCAAAATAAGAACAAGGTCCATCAGTTAGAGAATGAAATTCAACATTTGCATGAAAAAATAAAGAGCATGGAAGAGATTCAGGGTCTTGCTGACCAGCAGCTCCAGGAGGCAGATGAAGAAAAAGAGGCTATTCTTGCTCAGTTGGAGAACTTAGAGAAAAGGGTAAGAATGGGTGAGGGAGGTCCATGCAGTGTTTGGTTGCTGAGGAAGGAAGAAACAAAAACTTGTGAATTATTTTGCTTTCTAAGACAAAGAAACACATGTAGGAACACAAAGGTTAGATATAACATCTTTGTTTTCCTTAACTTTTATTGCTTGTCCTTGCTTTAGATTTGTTTTTCTAAATAATACAAAATGGGGTGGCAGGGGAGGATGTCATACCAAGAGAAAAGCAGCATGCAAGAAAGTACATTATAAAAGTCTATTTTCCTGGTTTCAGAAAAAAATTGAAGCTGCCAGGGCACAAATGCAGGTGGTGAGTCTGGATAAAGAGCTGAAGGAGCTGCAGAGAGCAGTGGTCACCTCAGACAAGCTGGCAGCTGCAGAGCTCTCCAGCGCTGCAAAGCAGCTCAAGGCTCTGCGGGACACTGTGCTCAGAATTCACCAGGAGAGAGCTGAGGTAAATCAGCATGGGAACTCATTAATTGCTTGGTGATGCCTCTGTAGTGGGAGCAGTGCTGCTGTCCTTTAAATGAGCTTCTGAGCTTTCTTCTGAGTAGTGCTGCTGCACAGGAGCTCTTGCTTTGGGTAGAGTTTGAAATACAGCATGAAGGAGTAAATTTGGGGATGGACAGATGTTCCTGCTCTGGGAGGGAAGGGCAGAGGGAGGATCTTTAATCTTTTAATAACTGAAAGGCAAACAATAGATAATGTGTTTGTTCTGTAAGACAGAAAAGCAAAAGAAAGCACTGGAAGTTTGTGCTTGCACAAACTGGAAACTCTTTTTCAAACTGGGAAGCACTTCTGGCTCCATAATAACATCTGCTCTGGACAAATCCTGTAAAGTTAAAGGAGAAACAGTATTTTACATATTTCTAGAGTGCCAGAACAGTCAGGTGCTGATGCTTCTGAATGGTCAGCTTTTCACAATGGCACATCTCCAGCCTGAGAAATGTTCCTGCAAACTAAAGCTCGAATCAAAATCTCAATTTCAGGAGATCGAGGAAGCTCAAGGGTTCTGTGCTGAGGCAGCTCAAGCTTCCCAGGCTCTTGGCAGAGCTGAAGCAGAAATAGAATTGCTACAGCAACTCCTGAAGGAGAAGGAAGAGCAAGTAGGTTGTTTGCTCTATGTTATATGATAAAATACCACTGAGTTTCTGAAAATGTCATGTTTAGAGGTTCTTGCCCTGCCCTTTTCCCCTCAAGTTTTCCCAAGTCACAATGTTCTTCCCTCCCCTGACCCCATCCCAAGCACAAAATGAAGATCTCACTGCCTGGAGTAGCTGAGTTTTAAGGAAAACCATCACACTTGTCTGGCTCTGGCTGAGCCTCAGGCATATGAGAGAATGGGAAGAACATTGAGTGGGAGCTTTTTGTGATTTAAACTTCTGTTGCAAATAGGTTTTGCATGAAAGAGAGAAAGCTGGTGAGAAAGCTGTTGCATCAAACACACAGAAGTTTGAAATTAATAAATTAAGTGAAGCTGTGGAACAACAAAAAGCAGAGATTGACCGTTTGAAATGGTTGCTGGATAATACTGGAACAGGTAATTTCTCTCTTTTCTCCACTTACCGCAGATAGACATGGATACAGGAGATTATTTTTCCCCATTGCTCACTGTTTCAGCTAAGAATCTGAAGAATAAAGTGTTGAGAATATCCTTCAGTACAGGTTTATACAGGACATGTGTTAATTTTCATTAATTTGCACTTTTTACAGCTATTTAGAAAGCACTGATTGTGCTGAGCATTCTATGTAAACTGCTCTTGGACATTGTCAGAGATCTGTGTAAGGAAAAGGAGCAGCAGTTACCTGGATGTAAACTTATATTTCTACAATCTTAAAACACCAAACCTGCTAATGTATGTTTATCACTGTGTATACATTTAGTTTGTTTCCTCCAGCAATTCATTTTTTTAAGTATAGTTCCAGATTAAGTGGGTAACAATGACAGAAAAGTTGAATGCCGTATTTATTTAACTGTTTGCCTTATGACTGTAAAACTGTGATTAACTTCCAGGTAACAAAGATGAAATTGAGACCTTGCAAGAGGAAATTGCAGCCCTCAGAAATGTGCTCTCCCACCAGAATGATCACACCAGCAGTCCAGCAGAGCCACTGAGAAGAAGGGGATACTGGTATTACATGCCATCATCACAGGTCAGCAACAAAAACCTTGTGGTGGTTTGTTTTCCTTATGGAAAGCTATTTGAGGGGGGAAAGCACATTATAAACTTACTAGGTTTGAGCAGAAGTTAAGAACAAATATTTGGTGGCATGTAAGAAATATTGAGACGAAACGCACAGAAATGTTCCCTGATAAAGCCAATTACTGTGGTAATAGGAATCCAAGGTGGATGGCATTGGGAGACAGCTGTGCAATGGGCAGTATTGTAAATCCATTTAGGTAGAGATTTAAAGGGGTATTACAGACAAACATTTCTTTCAAAAGAACATTTTTCTGAATTTAAAATCAATACAGTTAGAATATATTTAGTGCTTTTAAAGTAGCATCATGCTTGGAGCTGAGAGACAGCAGATAATGTGCAGCCTGTTCCTGAAAAATCATTAAAATGTCTACAACAAATCCTTAATTTGGCATGATTTGCCATTTCTAGATGAACACATACTGTGTATTTTTTCTTTAGGCTTCAACTCCTGCTTCCAACAGCACCAAAGACTCTGGAGTGTGTTTGGGGTGCTCTGGCTCATCCCAAACCACGAGAGGGAATTCTCAGGACAGGCCCTGTGGCAGGGAAGATGTGCCCAGCCAAGGATGTTGGGTTTATTCACCAGTCAGAAATAGGTCCTACAAAGCAAATTCTGGCAAAGGTAAGTCAGTCTCAGAATGTTTAGGAGCAGACTGAAGATAGGTTTGCTTAGAGTTCACAGAGTTTTTTTGATGGGCATGACTGAAAATAAATGCTTATTACTGTTGAATAACTTAGTTTAAGCAACATTTGTTACATTTTTTGTAAATTGCATAGAATTTAAAATGCATTTGAAGACTACTGAAAAAATTATTAAACATAACAGGTTTGGCTTTGTTTATTTCATAGATAGAAGATCAAAAGAAGATGGTGTAGGAAAGGCAGGATCTCCTGTCCCTGAAGGCTCTCCCTTTGTGCCAGCCCCGGGCACAGTTATTTACACAGCCCCTCCAGATGGAGCTCCTGCACCTCAGGCATTGGGGTTTTTTGCCTCTCCTCCTGCAGCCACTGCAAGTCCAGTTGCTCCTGGATCCACAATCCATGGCTCACCTCCTGTGGGATCCCAGGCTCTTTATGGCCCTGTGCCTCCAAACTTCACAGTGCCACTCATTCCCCTTGGAGTGCTGCACTGCAATGTGCCTGAGCATCGAGATCTGGTAAGAACCAGAGCTGCAGCTGCAGCTGGAGCCCTTGGGAACTGACTGATGAATGGCTTAGAAAAAGGTCCCTGCTGGGAAGGGTCTGGATCTGGTCACAGCCTTTGCCATCTGAGTGCCAGGAGGCCTCAGCCAGAAAACAGATCCTGATTCTGTTGTTCTGTTCCCTGTATGCAGGAGAGTGAAATCTCAAGGCTGGAGGACACTGTGCGTTATTTAAAGTCTCAGAAATACAAAGAGAAATGCTCAGAGGCAGCTGAGCGTAAATACAAAAAAGAGGTGGAAAAATTGCATGAAAATGTTGAGGAGCTTGAGCACAGACGAGAAGAGCTGGAATGTGAAGTGGCAGAGCTGCGCCAAGCAGCTCAGAAATGGAGCACACGCAGGTGGGAATGTTGGGTGGAATGCACTGAAAGGAAGCATGTGAAAATACCTCAACCTTTTCCCAGCAAAAGTCAGCTTTTTGACTCATTTACAATTCTAGAACTTCAAGAAGCTCCAGGTCTTCGGCATTTTTGTATTTTAATTCCATGGTTTTTATCCTGACCTCTTAGGGACTTTACTGATGGCTACACCGACAGCCTCCTTGCAGAGCTGCAGCTGGAAAAGTCCCTTCAGCAGCAGGAAGATGTTGCAGAGGAGATTGAATGTGCAGAGAGGACTCTCCTGAAGCGCCGAGCAGAGCTCAGAGAGGCTGACAGGCTCCTGGCAGAGGCTCAGGTGGAACTCGAGAGCACCAGGGGCAAAGTTAGTAAAGCCTGAGGGCAGAAGGATTTGAGTGTTGTTTGGTTTGTCTAGTTTATTTTCACGTGGGTGGAATGCACTGTCTCAATCTTCGATTTTTGCTCTAGACTAAAGAGACTCTTCAGAAGTACAATCGTGCCAAGCAGCGTTTGTCCTGCACTGAGATGGAGGCAGAGGAGCTGGAGCACAGAGCTCAGCAAACAGCCACCAGACTTGTGAGAGCAGCTCAGCAGCTCAGGTACAGAGTGCTCTTGTAGGTTTGTGTCACACAGGGTGAGGAAAAGCACTAAATTGGTTTGCTTTTGGAGAGAGAGAGAGAGCTGTTCAAACGTTAATATGAAAAGGCATAAATGCTCTTTTAGGTTATTACAGACAGATACAAGGGGTTTGGAACAGCACAAGAAGGAGCAAGAAGGTGCTTTGAAGGAAATCAACAAAATGGTGGCTGCAAGAGACTCTGAGTTCCAGTCATTAAAGCAGAAGATAGAAATGCTCACTGAAAGGTGAGGACCTTTAACTTACCCTAAACTGTATTAAATTAAACATGTCCTCCTCCAATAAGTCCCTGCCTAAGATGTTGTCACTTCTTCTGACTCCTGTTTTTATCCTGACTCTCAGTCTTCAGAAGCTCCAAGCAGATATTCGACTTGCAGAAGGTAACGAGGGCCAACATCTCCAGATAATCAGAGAAGCAGAAAACCTTGTTCAGGGCAAGAAAATTGAACTGGAAACCCTGAAAGATCAGGTGAGGCTTGGCCTACTAACCCTAAAAAAATTATCCATTTTGTTGGAATTGACCTTTATTTCATAATTATGGTCCCATACTCTCTGATGCATTTGTTCATGTGTGTGTTCAGCTACAAAAACAAAAGCTTCCACTGATTCTTCTGTTAAACTTGTGCACTGTAGATTTCTGCTCAGCAGCAAGAGCTTTTGTTCCTGGAGCAACAGATAAATCAAAGAACAGAAGAGCTCCGTGGCCTTCAGGACTGCATTTCCCAAAAGAAAGGTGACCTCCAAGAAGCTCTTCGAGATGGAGAGACTGAAGCACATGAAAAACTTCGCCAAATAAGAGTAAGTTTCCCAAATGGGTTTTCAAATCATTGCAGCAAAAGAATTGAAGTATTAAAAACATTGCAAGACGTTTCCACAAAATCGGTTTTCCTTTTTGTGCCCTCCCCAAACCCACTGAGAAATAGACCATGCAAGTTTATAGTTCTGTGTGACAAAAAGCTCGGTCCAGATGCAGAAATAAGAACTCCCCAGTTCCAGTAATTCTTACAGAATTGGTCCCTTGAGAACTAAATTACATTAAATATAAGTCTCTGAATGACTTCCTGTTGCTGAGGGGAGCAGCTGCTGAAGGAAATCAGTGTGATCAGTGTGTGTAAAACACAACAGAGCTGCCCCAGTCTGTCCCCATCCCCAGTTACACAGAAAGCATTCTGTACTTCCCTTCTGAAATCAAAACAAAGCATCAGGGCTAATTATATTTTGTGGTTTATTTTCTTTTGTGAGGGCTTCTTGTCTGATTTTGTTTTAAGGACTATTATTCACTTGAATGACAGTGTTGTGGTAAGACTTGGAGATCAAAATCTTTGCAAAATCTACTCTAAATCATCTACAAGCAAGACTTTAACCTAAATATTCTGTATTTTTTGTTTGTTAAACCAGAATACTGATGACAGACTGTTAAATAATTTTATAAATATTTAGAACTTCTGTTTAAAGGAAAACTTCGTTTAAAATTGCAAATAATGGTATTCCTTGTAACATTCTCCCAGGAAATAAAAGTACTTCTGGGAGAGCTTAGTGTTGAGAGGAAAGAACTGGATGTCCAGATGAATGAGAAAAGAGCACAGCTTTCCATCCTAAAGAAGGATATTAGAAAGGAGGAGGAAAATCTTCAAGGACTACATGGGCAGATCACCAAGCATAAGATGGGTATGTCCCTGGATTTACTGAGTTTTGCGCAGATTGGGAAGGAATACCCCGAGCTCTTCAGTTCATCCTCATCCTGATCCAACAACCTGCTCTTTATTTCACCTCACTAGAACTGAAACATGTGCTGGAAATGCTGGAGCTGGAAAAGAATGAACTGGAAGGTTTGAAACTACAACATAACCAAAAGGTCGATGAACTAGAGAAGACTCAGGTTGCAGTTCTAGAGGTAAGGATTGCTTCTGAAGCTGATGCAGTAAGTGGAAGAACTGTGGTTCTCTTGAGCTTTGGGTTACAGAGTCCTGATGCTTTGAAATCAATCTGTTTCTAATCTGATTTCAGTTTATCACAGAAGTGTCTTAAGTCTGCTTAGGCCCTTTAAAATAATGAGATTTTTTGGTGCATGTGAGAGAGAGTGAGCACAGCAGCTCTTCTGGGGCTGTAGAATGATGGATGCTGATTTTCTAGCATGAGCTTCCAGAGTCTTTTTAATCTAGATTCTGTGTCCTCACTTGCAAAGAGTGAGTCTGGAAGAGAATTTAACTCAGCTGGATGATCTTCTCTACTATTAGAAAGGTCCCCAAGGTACTTTGTACCCTGCTATTGCCACCTTAAAGCGGTCACCTTCCTCCATTAAATGCACTCAGATTACTCTGCTGCACCTAAGGATGTCAATACTTGTTCTGCTTCTGGACCATGGAAATGTGTTGCTCACAATGCCTGTTTTTCCTAGGAGAAGTTAAAACTGGAGAACATTCAGAGGTTATTTCAGTGTCAGCAAGGGGAAGTGGATTGGCAGGAACAACTCCTCCAGAAGGACCGTGAGGAAAACGAACAGCTGGGTTCTCAAATGAGAACTCTGCAAAACAACATCAAGGCTCTGACCAAAGAGAAGGAAAAGCTGGAAGAAGACTTCAGGAGTTTGGAGAAGAAATTGTTACAAACCAGAAGGTGGGGAAATGTCTTTTTCCTGCAAAGATCAGAAAGGATGGGGAAGTGTTGGAATGTCTGTTTGTTGCAGTTAAAAATGCAGCTCTAACTTTGAGGTGCTCAGTGATCCAGAACAGGCAGTTTCTTGTGTTCTGTGGAGTTTTTGCTTTAAGCCTCTCTACAGCAGACTTAGAGAAAATATTCAGCAATGGAGCAATGGAATCAGCAGCATTTGTTATATCCTGGGCAATGCCATGAGAAATGTTACGAAAAGTAAAGTGTTGCATCTTGGAACAGGACATTTGTCTTGCTCTGGCTGCTGGTGCCATCCTGCCCTTGGGCTGGGAGGGTTTTACTGACTTTTTTTAAGTCCTCACATAGGATTTCCAGCAAACCAAGAATATGATTCACATTTTACAGAGACTTAACTGCTGCTGAAGACAGCAGCAGAACTGCACTGTCCAACATGGAAAAAATGGAATTGGATGTTAAGAACCTGCAGGAAGAAGTGGAGCTACTGAATGAGCAGAAGAGATCACTGAGTGCAGAGATTGTTGCTGTCCAGGAGGATCTTCAAGGCAAAGATCAATTTCTGGGTTTAAGCTGTGATACATTTTAAGATAAATTCTATTAAAATACAAACTTTAACTGAACTGTGTGATATTAAATATGCAGCATGCTCAGATGTCCATAGGCAGAAAGAATTTAACATGTTGAAGAGATGGAAGCTGTAGAAACTGCATTTCTGTTGTTCACTCTTGGTTTACGAAAAGAGAGAATTTCTGTGTATTGGCATTTCAAAATGCTTGTTGAAAATCTCTTGTCACCAAATACTTTTCTAGGGAAAAAGGAAGAACTGAAAGCACTGGAAGCAGAACTGAATGGCTCGAAGCAGCAACTTCAACTCGTGGAACAGGTTGGTTTTAGTGAAACTTGTCCTTTTTGTCACACTGGGAGTCTCTTGTTGCTCAGCAGGTGACAACCCATGACTGTTTATGTGGGCACAGCAACTCAGCATCAGAGCCCTGCAGGGCTGAGGAACAGGGGCTGCTTTATTGCCTTCTTCTTGCTGACTGTGGAGTGGGTTTATTGGGTTTTAGAAACATACTTTATAAACAGCCAACCAACCAACCAGCACCTTCTGGCTTTTTCTCTGGTGGCTCCTTGTGTGTTAATTCACTCTGTGGCTGGTTTGAGTGGAAGAACCCTGAGTGTGACAGTGATCAGTTCTGTTCTCTCAAACACAAATCTTTTGGGCTGATTCCTCATCCCAGCTCCTCCTGCCACATGCTTGTTTTACATTGCAGGATTTGGAAAACAACTCGAGGCAGCAGGAGGAGCTGCTCAGAGAGCAGGCAGCCCTGAAGGAGGAGATCCGAGAGTATTTAAGGAAACGGAAGGAGTGCCAGGACAGGCACAAGAAGAGGGAGAACCAATTGCAGCAGCTCCAGAAAAAGATTGAAGAGAAGGAAACAGAACTCGCCCAACAGGAAGTGGTAATGAGCCCCCTGACTTGCCTCACTTCCTCCTGACCTTAAAAATAAATCAGGCCAAAAAGTTTGAGGTGGGAGTTTACAAATAATCACAGAATTACAGACTGATTTGGCCATATTAACTCGGGTTGGGTGAGGAGTTTTAGCAAAGTGTTAGCCAAAAGAAAAACTGAGGGAGCTGTTCTGAAAAGGAGAGAGGCAAGAAAAATTGACATTTTTTGTCACTAGGGACTATTGGACTGCAGTTCTTTCCAGCGTTTGCTGCTTTTACTTCTGTAATGTCTCTTAGTGATGGTTTTTGTTCCTGAGTTGGTACTGGGTCAAGCTCACATTGGGGTGTTTCTGGCAGGTTCTTCATCGCCTCAAACAAAACTCAGAGTGTGAAGAAAAAAGACTGGAAGAATGTGCAGCTAAAGTGAAGGATCAGATGATCCTATTGGAAAAGGAACTGACGGATCAACACAAGAAACTGGAGCAGACAATAGCAAAAGTCAGGCAGACAGAAGAGAACCTTGGGAAGCTGGAAGAGGAGGAGTCCCGATGTGCAGCTCTTGAAGAAACCATCAGAAAAAGCAGTAAGAGTCATTGCACAAATGAATTGTCATCATCTCTGGGGGGTGAGGCTAATGGCACAAAAAAATATTTCTCTTTATCTTGTTTGGGTTCTTGGTGTTCAGAAAATATCTGCTGTTTATGAAGTGGGACAAGATAGTTACGTTTTTGCTAATCAGGATTTTTTTAAAATGTTCATTATAGAACATCAGCTCTCAGAAAAAGAATTACAGTTGCTACAAAAAGATAGAGAAATACAGTGTCTTCAGAATGAACTGGAAGTCTCTAAGTCTGAGCTAAAGCAACTCCAATGTCAGATAGTGTCAGAGAGGAGAGAAGCAGAAAAACAAATGTTGACTCTGAGAGAAGCACAGAAAATGCAAAGGATGGAGCTTGAAAGCAAACTGCAGGTAAGTCCTGGCTGAGGGGAGAAAGTTTGGGGATTTGGGTTATTTTAAACAGCAAAATGATGGAACACCCATTTTTGTCAAAGTAATGCATCAGCTTCCTGACACAGACTTGAGACAACTAACCTCTGGAATTTAGTACTGCACAACAGCCAAGTTACTCCTGTTCAGTCTTGCTTCTGCCTTGGAGAAACTGTGGGATCTCTTAGTTCGTGTTCTGTAGTGGATCCTCCCAGTAAAAGGTGTCTTCCTGCATTTTCCTAGGAACAAAAGCATGGAAATGGCAATTTGCAGAGTGTCAGAGCCATGGCTGAGCACATCACCCTCAGTAACTGCTCACGAGCCAAGGGCCTCGTGGAGGACCTGGACCAGACCCAACAGGAATGCTCCAAACCCCAGAGCCAGGTACAGCTGGGTAACAAATACAGGGGGCTGAGCCCTTTAAAAACAGAGGACAATGTTGTTGGCAACTGGGAAAGCATTTGGGAAGGCCCTGCAGGGCTGGAATGTGGCAGGTTTAGGATAAGCAGTTGTGTCCTGGTAACTGGAATTTGCTGTTCCCATCTGAGGGGCTTCCCTGGCAGAGTTGGGCTTTTGTGATTTCTGACTGCAGTGGTCCAAATGGAACCATTTCCAGTTCAGCCTTGTTCAGCTATGCAGGAAAAGCCCTCAGGACTGATGTTTGCAACCCAACTGTTCTGTGCTGCAGGTTAAAGGCCAAGACCTGGAAGAGAGACAGAGGGAAATGGAGAGTGCAGCAATGTTTCTTAACCTGGAGGTTGAGAATGAAATTAGGACGGGGTTTAAATCTCCAAGCTCATCTTCTCTAGACCTGTTGGAAGATTTGGAAGCTTTTGCTGAAAGAAGGGGAAGTCTGCAGAGTGAGTTTGATAACTCAGACACCTCTCTCTTCGCTGCTGCTGACAGACAACTCCTCTCCTTGGATAAAAAATTCAGTATTTCCAGAGTCTTCTTACTGGTAAAACACTTTGGACAAGCAGCTGCTCCTGGTGCTGTGTTGGTCCCTCTGGCTGAATGTGCTTTTGTTTCCCAAAGGATGAGCAGTGGAGAGGAGAGGCGCTCCGGGAGAAGCTGCAGCAGCACGAGGATCGGCTGAAGGTGCCACATCTGTGCTACTCATGTCCCTTGGGCCCCTTCAAAACATGACCTAAACAGCCTGGGGGAGTGGGGTAAATCCACTCTGGAATGACCAGAGAGAGGAGCTTTGGGGGGGGGAACAGTAAAAACCCGGCAGTAGCAAGACAGTTAATTGGATGTTGGAGTATTCCAACAAGATTCCCTCATTTATATCATCCTGTGGTATATCAGCAACATGACAAAGGAATGCAGGACCGCCCATGATCACTCTGAGGTCCAGGTTCGGTTAGAACTTAGCCATTGAAACAGAGCTTATTTAAAAATAATTCCCAAGCCCATTGTCCCCTGCTTGAGGGATGACACTCAACCTTCCAGCCTGTAGGGCTTGACTTTCCCTCCTAAGCTGTGTTGCCAATGCCCTGTGGTGTTGCAGGCGCAGCTGCGGTGCTGCCTGGCCAAGCAGGCCGAGGTGCTGATCTGGGGGAAGCGGCAGACAGCCGGCAGCCTGCACAGCCTCCAGCGGCAGCTGCAGGTGCTGGACGACCTGGTGAGCAGCACTGCTTCAGATTCCCTCTTCCTGCCCAGCAGCCCCAGCCTGGGGTCTCTTCACAGTACTCTGAATGGAACAAAAGCTCAGGTAATGTTCTGCTGGGGACCAGGATTCTGATTTGGGAGGTTTTAATGGTTTTTCTTTCCCTGGCAGTTGTTACAGCCATGTGCTGTCCTTCTCTGAGGCTGGGTAGGGGTTTCTGGAGGTGTTGATCACACCCTACCCCTACTCAGGCAGTAGCTCTTTCCTTTAAAAAGACTCTCCTTTCCTCAGAATGGTTTGGGGTTTTTTATCTTATCTTTTATGCTTTAAACTCCAGTAGGTTGTTTTTTACAAAGTTTAATGTCTCTGCCAACTGAAGACTGTAATTGCTCAGACTTTCACTGTTTTTCCCAGGCCCCTGGGCCAGACCTTGCTGAGGTCCCCAGCAGCCCGAGAAGTGCACTGGGATCACCAGTGCTGCATTCCAGCTCCCACGGAGTCTCTAGGTGAAGACAGAGGTGAGATGTAGCCTCAGGCCAGTTCCAACCTCCCTGAGACACCAATGGCTGGAAGGCTGAGGGACCCAGGGCAGCTGTGGCTTCACAGTCTGTGTTGTCCTTTCCCAGTGCCAGCATTCCTGTGGCTGCTGGCTGTTCTGGTTTAGGTTTGTGTGTCATGCAGAAGCGTCTGGGTGAGACCTGCTGGGAGCTCTCCTGGGACATGGAGTTAGTGCTCTGTAAGCTGTTGCCATCCCTGGTCTTCCAGGAACTTTCCTGGTTAAACTGTTCAGCCCTTCAGGCTCTTCTGAACTGTTCTGAACCTCGGGTACAGCTGGTTCCACACCAGCCTGGTACGAAAGTGTTCTTTTGTAATGATTTAAGGTAAAAATGTTACTTGAAAAGTGGCTTCACTTTAAAAGAAAAGCCCAAAGCACATCCACAGCTTGGACAGAGGCTCTCAGGTGCCAGCTCTGAAGAGTTCTCCTACCTCACTGGGTGAGTCTTGTCTGGAAAGGCCTTTGCCACCACTCACACACAGTGCTGCAGGGCCTGTACTGTGAAGGTTTTGTACATGTGAGTAACAAATTTATATAAGTTGGTTTGTTTTTTAAAAAAAACTATTTTAAATGTGTATTTAAATACATGTCCAAACCAACCTCTTTTTTAAGTGTTCAGCTAGTGGCCAGTTTCCACTTTAAAGAAACCTTGTTACAAGGCCTGATCTGTTGCCAAATGCGTGGAGATTTAAAATGCAATTATTTTGGATACTTCCTTAAAATAAACTTTTGACATGGATGTTTTTGTCTGGGGTTGGTTCCAGATTCTTTTCCTGGAAGCTGTTCTGCAGGACATTGATCCATCACTGGTGATGGAGCAGCTCCTGGCACAGCCCTGGCCTCCTCCTTGCAGGAATGTGTCCAGCATTGGTCTGTCTGTTCCTCTAACTTCCTGGCTGTTGTGGGAGCACCTCTTACTCTCAACCTCCTCCTACTTAAGAGGAAAAGCCACTTTGTAAATCCTTCAGGCACCAGGACAAGGCACAGGACAATACAGGCTGGGCAGTGATTGTTCCAGCCCTCCCCACCCTTTCCCAGGGACACACTTTGGCATCAGTGTCAGCCTTGGCCTTTCTCATCCTCATGATTAAGATAAACTTCTTCTACACAGCGGCACCCAGCCATTATCAGAGTTCACTGGGAACAAACACCACCCTGCCCTGCTTCCCTTCAAGAACAGCTCTGGAAAACACCAGCAGATTCCTCTGGGAAACCCCGTGAAGTTTGTACCGCCCATGGTAAAGGTTGAGCACAAATCCCAGCACTCCAAGCTCTCCCCGCTCAGAGGTCCCACCCAGAGCAAGTAACATACACCAGGGAGTTTTATCTAGATACAGGTACTTTATTTACAAATATTTAGATTAATAGCATTGTTACATCAAATGAGGAGTACAGCAGTCCAAACAGATCCTTTCTGTGACAGAAACAATAAGACCTACTGTAACTTACTCTGGGAGTACAGGTATTGCACCTCAACAAGCTGTAGTCATTACAACACTGACTTCACATCAGCAGCAGGTCGTGGTCCCTGGGCAAACCCTGGTGCAGCCTTGGGTTAAGCAGGATGCAGGAGCTGGAGATCTTGAACATACCCATCTACTGAGGAACAGGAGTTAAAAAAGGACTAACCAGACAAAACAAAGGGACAGCACACGAGTCACCCAAATCCTATTGTCTGCACATTCCAGTTTTGGCTTTTATTTAACATTGACTGTACAATACTCTGGTACCACTGGTTACTTACAAGTCTGAACATTGTAGAGTTTTAGTGTCTAGAGAGGGATTTTGAGACTACTTTGCATTTGAAATGCTGCAGTAAGCCTGAAGTGGGACATTTTATCGTGGTTAAACACTTAACCCCCTTCCATTTTTAAACCATGTGGTGTTTTCCAAGTGCAGCTACACATGGAGCCCCAGTAAAACCCCCATTAGTGCAGCAACATCCCCACAGGCAGGGTCACCACGTGACACCCTCACACCCATGCCAGGCTGTGGCACCCTGGAAGGATGTACCTGAAGGCTTGAAGCAAAACCCTTTTAAAAAACCCCTCACACAGCACTGTTAAAAAATACAAGAGTAGTTAAAAATCCCTACAGAGCAGATGTTGTTCCAACTGTCCAGTTCAGCCTCTGCCCATTCCCAAAGTTACAGGTATAAAAGCGAGAGGTGTGCGAGAGCCCGGCGGCCACGGCTGAAGCCCGAGAATGCCAAAGAGAAGCAGGTAGCACTGCTGACTGCAGAGGGGAGAGATTGCACAGTGCAGAGATGAGAGCCAGACCCCACTAGTGTTAATGTCTGTCCCCCAGCACCGTGGGGACCCTGGGAGTGACGCCTGGCAGCTGCAGCCACAGCTGGGCTGTGCTGCCGGGGGGCACAGAGAGCTCAGACTGTACAAACAGGGGTTTCTTACACACTGCTCTAATGCCAGGCATTTTCTTCATTAAAATCATATACACAGGATGTATTTAACTGTTAGCTCAGTTCCTTCAAATTTTATACATATTTACGTTCTGTTAACAAAGGTAAAGGATAAAAGTGGCAAAAAAAATGACGTAAAGCTATTGAGCACAAGAATGAACAGATCGTTTCCCTGCGCCACCCCGACCCCAGCACATCCCACAGGGAATTCTTCCAACAAAAGCACATCATTACAGAGCCCCTTGCTACCATCGGAAGTCATTTCACAGCAAAAACTTATCCTTTACTACGGACAGCTCGAACAGTTAGAGGTGGGGAAGAAAGGCCAAAGAACCATAAAATAAACCATACAAGACAAAGCCCTGCGAAAGTGTAAAATCAGGAGTCCAGCATCAGTGCTCAGTTTAAATTATGTATCGGTGACACTATCACAAGGACAATCAAGGAAAAAAAAACTTCTAGATTTACCATGCAGGAGAGGTTTTATTACTCTACTTGCCTTTGATAACCTGATTACATCTAAAGTTGTTTAGCAGTTTAGTACTGTGTTAAACTTGTCTCAGAGTTTTAATTAAACCCAGTAAGATGTACAGAAGATGGGAAAGTGGTCAAAAGCACCACTCCCTTCAGCCAGAGGTGAGGGGTCAGGAAGGAGCCACGGAGGGGTCACTAGCAGCCGCAGCCTTCTCTCTGGGGCTGGGGTTCGCTCGTTAGCCGCCCGCCCTGCGGGGCTGACGGTTTGTGCTGTACGCCCGACTCGGCTGCGTTCAGGTCCAGGCTTCCGTCTTGGATGTTCTGGTAGATCTTCTTGGCAGCCTCCAGGAACGCGTCCTCCACGTTCTCTCCACTGCAAGAGAGCAGCAGCAGTTACTGACTGGGGCTGCAGCGCTGCTGACAGAGGGAGCTGGGCAGACACTGCCCTGGGACCTGACAGGCACTGCCCTGTCCAACCCAGCCCTGGCACAGAGCAATTCCCTCCCTGGCCACTGCAGCCAGCAGGACCAGCCAGGAATATGGAGTATGTGCCAAAGCACTGAGGAGCAAAACTAAGCCAAGGCATGGAGCCACGTGCACAGGGCAGCTCTGACAGAGGCTTCAAGGGAACCACTAAACTTCCTTTTGTTAAAAAGTTCCATCCCAACGGGTGCCAGTAGGAGCCACATTTCCTGGTGTCCCTGGAGACACAGTGACACAGCTGGCCCCAAGCACGGCACAGCAATTGCTCAGTGACTGGAGGGACTGGTGGTTTGCTACAGACCAAAGTTTCATCTTGGAACACACAGGGGAAGGAACCCTTTCCCCACATGAACACACTCCACACTCAAGGCCTGAAATCCAAAACTGTTCATTTGAATTCAACCAGTTTTTGCCTGAAAAGCAGCCAGAGGTTTAACTCCCAAGTTACCTTCAAATCAAAGCCAACAGACCAATGTGAATCATTACTGCAGCCAAAAGTCACTTACGTTTTTGCACTTGCTTCAAGGAACAATAAACCTGTTCAGAGACAGAGGTTGAACAGTCAGTGCACAACACACCTCCAACAGCCCAGTCAGACACATTATGACCTTCCCATTCATGCAAGACACTATTTTAGTACTATTTCTGTGACTATGTTAAGACATCAGCACAAGCTGATTTCTAGAACTAAGCACAGTTAGCACTAAGCCAGGCTGCCTTAGGCACAGCAGGAGTTTGTGCATACAATTCCATGACTCTGGATGTGTAAGCTTGCAGCTATCAATGCTGAGGATTCACTTTAACATCACTATCTTAGAGGAAATGTACCAGTTTAAGAGAAAAAAACACACCATTTTCTTCAGCAAATTGTTTGGCTTCTTCATATGTAACATCCCTCTGTGCTTCCAGGTCTGCTTTGTTTCCTATGAGGATTATCACCTGGGTCAGGAGAGACAAAGTTAGTCTGGGAAAAAGCTCATGAGCCTTTTCACTGCCACCTTCATTATTAATGAGACTAAAAAACCTCTTGCAGAGACCACTGCAGTGCTCTGGCCTGAGCCTCCCACCTCTTGTTTGGGGAGAAGTAATCTTGCTTTTAAGCTAAATTAAGTCCAACTTACAGTATTTGGATTGGT
The DNA here is from genome assembly GCA_013397955.1 of Grantiella picta. NCBI lineage: Eukaryota > Metazoa > Chordata > Aves > Passeriformes > Meliphagidae > Grantiella > Grantiella picta. The sequence goes on along the minus strand of VZRM01006185.1, from coordinate 272,385 downwards.
GAGGTTCCTTGCATCTGTCAGCCAGCTGCTTAAGTGATTATACGTACTTCTTCTGCAAAGAATCAAAAGAGGACAGTTTCAGCCTTACATAAAATATTTAAGTACCAACAGCAGTCAGCAGCCAAACACAGCAACATCCATCATCCCTGCTCTTCTCCCCACCTCAAGACAGATAAAGCAGCAGCAGTGTGGACTCACAACACAATTTCAAGTCAACTTTAAACCTCTGAGCAGCTCTTACACCACCAGTGGAAAGCCAGACCAATTCCCACTGCTAGCACACAGCTCTGCACCCAAACATTGATGCTGTTTTGTACAGAAAACATTAAAGGGGTTCTTGTCAAATACTTTCAGAACACAGTGCAGCAGAACAGCACTTCAGTAACAAACTGCAGAAGGTCATGTTTTACTCAGGATTTACACAAACAGGAAATACACCTACATATGCAGGGAAAAACAAAGAGGTGCCTGAAGAGTATCAAGAACAGCCCCAGAGGAAGATGAAAGACATGTGAAAGCAAAAGTATTTCATGTTGCATCTGATGCATTATTGTTTCAGCAGCATCTTTAGCTTTCACCTGTGAAGGAAGCCAGGATGGCTCCTGTGCAGTGTGAGGCTGTTGGGAAGAGGCCCAGGGTCAGCCTGAGGCCAGGCTCTCCCCTCCACACACACGGGCAGTTCTGCACGTTCACTGCGGCACAGCACTCTGCCAGGCCCACTGAGGACAGCCCTGCCAGGTGAGCAGCACTGCCCACTGCCTCCCACAGGAGTAAAATCCATGTGCTGAAGAGCAGATTTTAAGGACAAAACCAGTTCTTTAAAACAATTTCAACACAGGTGGTCACAGCCTGAAATGACAAGCTCCTCAAGCTCATCAGCAGCGAGATTTTCCAAGAAAAGCAGCTCACATTGTTCCCTGTGTCTCATGTGCAGCTCCTGAAATACTGTGGCATTTAGATAAAGTGTGGCAGGCATCCCACCACAGGATGCTGCTCTTCCAGACACACACAGAGCCCTCTGAGCCAAGGGGACAGACAGACAAGACAGTACTTACAGGGCTGTGCATCCAAACCTCACCAAGCACATCCAGAGCTCTGCTGCCCTTACCTGGTGATGTCGTAGACCATGAGAGCTCCTGCTGCTCCTCTGTAGTAGCTTCGTGTGACAGCCCTGAATCTCTCTTGTCCTGCTGTATCCCAAATCTGTAGTTTAATTTTTTGGCCACTAACTTCAATTATTCTTGTGCCAAATTCAACACCAATTGTGTGGGGACAGTCTGCCATAACTGTCATAAAAAATAAGAGCAGAGATCAGATCTTTCTAGGACAAGGTTTCCTTGCTGCAAAGATATGACTACCACAAGTTTTCAGTTATCTTTACTAGATTTTCAGTCTCTAAGAAAGCGTTTTTACAGCTATAGTTCCCAAACTGCATCGCTTAACCAGAAATAAAATGCTGTATTTCCTGAGCTGCTGCTAGTTTTAGAAACAGTTATAAAATTCCTTGCCTTCTCTGCTGCTGTTTGGCCATACATATCAGAAGGTACCAAGTCAGCTGATTCCCAGTCTATCCTTGCAGAAACGGTTAACTATTTTAATGCAGTAGGAAAAGATAATTTTTAGGGAATTACCAAGAAAGATACAGTTAAAAAGTGTGTCACATCTTCAAAGACAAATACCCACGTTGGTTCAGACAGGGCAATAGCTTATGACTCTCCACAGGAAAATGCCAGTTTCATAAGCAGCTACAAACACACCAAATCAAATCCAAAAAGGCATCTTTCTAGTTACGATAAACTCATGTTAATAAGCTCATATTTGAGAAAGATCAAGAAAATACAGACAGGATGAGGACCTACTCAGGCTACCTAGAATTAGTGGCAGTCTCACAGCAGAGGTGTTTGGCACATTAGTTTGGTTGTACTGCTTTGGCTTGGTGCTGACAGAGTAAGAACAAGACATCCTCGTGGAGAACATGACCATATGCAAAATGGCATTTAAATTATTGGCTGATATTGCATTTTAATTGAAAACAACAGAGAAAATCCTATTTCTACTAGAAAACAAGCATTTTAAACTGCAGCTCCTACCCACTTGTTACCACATCTCAAGTAGCACATGGTGATGCCTGCACTGATAAATACCTACAGAGTTACTCACTGAGTGAGGTAACAGCTGCTGCAAACCCCAATGTAACACCCATTAGGAAGAACTGAAGCTAATTCTTAATTAGTGATGACACCATACATGAGAAAATGTTTCACTTGAGAGAGACTGCAGTAAGCCCTGAACACCCTCACTCAGGGCAGGCCAAGTGTCCTGCAGTGCTGCTTAAGGCTGCAAACAAAGACTCAAAGAAAAATCGTTCCTTTTTTCCTTTGGAACTCTTTAGCAGCACTAAAAACTCCAACTGCTTGTGATCAAGCTACACCAATATTGAAAATATGCAAAGTGGAGACAAGAAATTTTGCTTTGTTCCATATCAGAATCCACAGAAAAGCTGTAAAAGCAGATCCAGTCCTCCTCCTCACAGGCAGGACTGGATGGAGGTTTTGCCATTACTACATCAACACTTTGTTTCTGCATCTGTTGAAGACAAACCAAAAATGTGACCCAGTACAATCCAAACTCATACAGAGTAAGACAGACACGAAATCGAGCTCATGCATGATGAAACAGGCAGGAAAAAGGGATGAAGATGCCAGGTAGAATAAATATCATGAACTGAAATACTCACACTTCTTTTCTGTGAATTGATGAAGCAAACAGGACTTCCCTACACCCATGTCCCCTGTTACAGAAAGAATAGTTAAACCATTGTTGCAACAAACACATTTTCTTCATCCCACACAACAAATGGTACAGAGACATTCATTCCTCAGGTCAGATGGGCAGTGTTCTATGCCTGGCTGCATCCTCCAATTTATCAATTTTGGCACTAAAGCTTTGGTTACAGGTACAGGGTTGCAAGAGTGGAGCAGAACACTCAAGAAATGAGTTCATTTGTATTAGCAAGTTTACAACTGGATTTCACAAGGTTATAAAAAGTATATATGAAGAGACTGAAATGTAAAATACACTTGATGCTTGCTCCTGTCTTACTGTGGTAAGAACACTAAAAATACTGACAAGCATTCAGTACATTTTAAGAAATTGCTCCATTTCCACTGATCCTCTTGCACAATGCCAAGAAGAATACACAGCAAGATCTTTTAAGAACCAATTTTTCCAGAGGCTGAGGCTGTCACAGCAGCCTGACTTACAAACCTGTACAATAACACTGCAGATCATTTACACCTACACAAAGTCATTAACAATTAAACAATTAACAGCAAGACCAGTTCTTCCAGGATAGCAATAAATGCAATCCCTTAGAGTCCCTGACTAAGCAGACAAGGAAGTTGCAGTGAAAAGCAACATTTAAACCCAAAAATATAGCCTGACAGGTCTGTACACCTCATGCAATGGTTTTCAATCAGTACTTGTGCCTTCAACATAAATTCTAAAACCTTTGAGATTAATGATGCAAAATGCTCTAGCAAATGCTAAAGCTGTAGAGAAGTGTGGTGACCTGGGGGGGACTGAGGTGGGACAAACACCTACTGAAAGCAGCACAGCACAGCCACAGGCTTCTCATGTATCCACACAGCAACATATAGAGGTTTGTGCCCAGCAGTACTTACCAATAATGATGTACTTAAAGATGTAGGAATAGTTGTAAGGTGCAGTTGCCATTGTGGCACTAAAATAAAAAATAAAACACATCAGAACTGATACTTGTTCCCTCAAGTCAACCCAATTAATACAGTTTAGTTAATATATATTTTAAAAAAAAAACAACCCTTCCTCCTCCTCTTCCCCAACACTACCCTTTCATTCACAGTTCAAATCGGTGTAGTTCCCCACAGTCACTGAATCAGTGGCACAGGCAGCCAGCAAGTTCCCACATCGTTTGCTCTGAGCCCCTGTCAGTAAGGCCTCCAAGTAGCAACATGCTCTGGGGTAGCACTGCTAATCAATTTTATCCAGAAAGACTTAGAGCAGTTGAAAAGCTCAGTCCCTCCTCGCTCTGCACAGTCACTGCCAGACCAGCACTCACCTGCCAAAGAGCTGATGTATGAACTGAAAATAAAATCTGACTCCAGCACCAAAATCTGAAGAGGTTTAACAAAACCAGCAAATTGGAACTATTACCTCACACTTTTGAGACTTGCAACAGCAACAAAGGAAGCAGGGCAGCTTGCAGCAAACAGCTAAGATTTCAAAGAATGCTGTAGTGGCCTTAACTGGGGCCTGGGGTGCTGCTCGTCCATGTCGGAAAAGCGGTACAAGCCACAAATCAGATGTTCAGGAAGTTGGTTAACATCTCTGTGGCTTTGTCAGCATGGCAGTGTTACAGCAAGGCTGCTGAGCAGTTTTTCTTTTTAACAAGGCAGTCAAAGTACTTCTAATATTCCAGAATTTTCTTATGCTTTTCTAAATGCAGAGGGAATCGGAACTGGCTTCAGCTGTTTAAATCTGCAAGGAGTAAATGCTGACTTACCAACTAACATGTCAGCTAGGCAGGATTACACATCTGTAAGGACCAGATGTTGCCAGGTAACATAAAGGATGGGAAATGCCTGCTTTTGTGGCAGGCTTTAAGTTATATGAGATACACTGTGATCAGTTAAGCAAGTGGAAAATTTCTAGCAGGAATTCAGCACTTCCCTTCCTGCTCCTGCGTGGCAGATAGCCAGCCATTACAAACACATGGTACTCCTTACAAGGAACACTGCTGGAGCCTAGAAAGATTTTCATTAGGTCATGTGTCATTCACATGACAAATGAAACCAATACTGGAAAGAAATAAAAAGAGAGGAAAGCTTACAGGCCTAGGACTTTCTCAAAAGCAAAGTACTGTTCCTTGAACCACAATTAATCCCTCACAGTGAACTGCAGTCATAAGAAAGGTGAACAAATCTCATTCTCAGCACAGAGCCAGCAGCCTCGGCTTCCCAGCGCAGAGATTTGAGGTAAACATGCTTATCTAGACCTCGGAGGGGAACAACTCCCAGAGCAGCTAAGAAGGGTTTACTGAGTGCCAGGCGCTGCTCTGCACCTTGTCTTCCCTCCATGCCTGCCTCAGGAGATGGAAACACTCAGTCCTTCTATCCCAGGCAGCAGGCAAAGCACCTCTGCTAAGTCCTGTATAGACACACACGGTTCTACTAAACCAAGTTTATTCCAAGATAGGAAATAAAGTGACAATTCTGGACAGTATTTAGCAGGCAAGCCAGCAGCTTTATTCCCCTATTTCCTGGAAGATTCCGCAGTTCCAGTACCAGCTTCAACACGTGTACTAGTTATTTTCAACAGCAGTAAATAAAGACAAGTCACTGCTCCATATTGAGTTCCAAAAGAATGTGTCACTGTGGAAACATCCAGTACTTCAAGCTTCCTGAACATCTTCACATATTATGGTCTTTTTCTTCTCCAGCATGTCCCAGCACAGTAAACTGGGCATCCAAAGCATGTGTTCTTACAGGACATTTAACCTGCCACCGGCACTATGCTCACAGCTCGGCTCCATTTGATGGCAGACAGGGCTAAACTGGGGGTCTATATACATACTGAAAGCTGCAGAAACATGGATTTTAAGTTTAAACACAATCTCTGGAGTTAAACTGAAAAATAAAGCAACACTTGGGTATTGGTATTACATTCATTCCAAGGGTCACATTACAGAAAAGATTCTGAAATATTCCAAACCATTAGTAAAGGTCAGGAATCTTTTCTGGAGAACACTCCTTTAAATGAAAAATAAAATAAAAACCCAAGCAATATTAAAACAACCAAATAACAAACTTTTAAACACTCAAATTCCAGTAAGGATTAGCAGGAATTCAGACTGCACTCAGATCTTGGAATAAAAGTGATATTCCACAAGGACTCTGTGCTGAAGGAGACCAAAAAAAAAAGCAACAAACTAAACACAGAAACCCTGCTGAGAATTCAGCCTTGGAAAAGTGACTACCTCAGCATTTACTGCAGACGAAAGAAGGAAGTCCAGACAAGAACAGGGCACAAAAGGGGACAGTGGATTCTAAAGTATCAGCTACATGCCAGTACAAGGGGTAAATACATGTTGATAGCATCACCCATCTGCAGAATAGCAAGTTCTGCCTCCACCCTCTCTGTTCCAGACATGTGGATCTCAGTAATTCCAGTATGGGAGCAGGATGGGGCTTTCCCCTTGGGAGAGCTGAGAAAGTTGCACATAAATATCCCCAGCTCAGCCTCAGCCGCTGTTGGCATTCTGCACAACATCAAAGTTAATCAGCCATGAATTTGCTGTTAACAGAAAGCAGAAGTTTCGTCTGGGAGCTTGGCCTACCTGCCATCCTTCTTCCGGGAAAGTCTGCCAGCTCCGAGCAAGTCTGGCTCCCTTCTCACAGGTAAGGCTGCCCTGGAGTCCAGAGCATTATTGCAGGAGGGCCACTGGCCAGAGCATCCTGCTTCACTGTGCACAGATTTATGCTCATTTCAAAGCCTGCACAATTCATTTCTGTATTGCATTAAGACTGGAAATTTTACAGTGAGCAGTGTCACCAAATCCACTTTCCATGTATCAACTTCTTCCTTACAGGCTTTCTTTTTTTAAAATAAAAAGTTAAAGATGACCTTAATGAGATACCAGTACATCTACATTTCCTCCTCTAATCCACAAGCACAACACAGGTATTTAGAAATCTCACTGAAACCTTATTTCAAGTACCAGTTACATCTGTAAACCCTGAGATAAGATTGTTCTGGGCACACTGCTGTAACATTCTTTATCACAATAACATAACTGTAAATATCAGATTAATACCAGCCTTTGTGAGACCTGTGCAGTTCCTTCCAGCTCAAGGACACAGTCAGTTTTAACTCTTCACTGGATATGATTTGCATTAAGACATTTAATATCTTTATGCAGAACAAGAAGCAGGCATGTTATGAGAATAGAATCTGCATGCACAGGGTTTATTAGACACTGCTGTGGTTCACACCATCAGCTGATGGATGCTCCACGTGTAGAGATGAGACCTGGGAAAACAATGATCACCTTCAAACTCAGCACTGCCCAGTTTTTATTGGTTCCCTCTAAAACCACAGCACTCTGCAGCCAGAGAACCACTGGTTAGTCACTCTGAAGCAAAAGGCAATTTGTGGTCCATCTGGCCAGCCAGGTGTTCTGTGCATCATTCTTCAAGGATGTGCAGCAGGAAAGGCTCTGACAGCTGAAGCTGCAGATTTACTTGGATATTAATCAACAGAGAAGACTGAAATCAGTAAGGGGGAGGAGGTGGAGAGAGGTAGAATTGTGTCATTTCATAACTGCACTTTTGCCCTGATAAAGACTTTTGTCAGGCACACAAAACAATGTGGTTCAACTGGTACCTCACTTCAGCAGGCTACTAGAAACAGCCTGTCAGGGCTTCAGTTATGGTCATCTGTAAGATCACAGCATACTGGAAGGTAGTAACAGTTCTGTTATCACTTAATTTCACCCAAGCACTGAATTCCCATAGGTCTGCTGTCCATAGCAAGCTAGGAAGTCTGTCACAATTAAATTCCACTGTGGTTCTCTGACTTTTACACACCAAGGACATTCAGGTCTTCCTAAACCACATCAGCAGTTCAGCCCTCTTTAAGATGGCTTTAAGATCCCTGCAGCCACCCTGCTCTGCTTATTTATTCATTCTTTCAGGCTTGGCTTTACAAAGCCCTGCTGAGCCTGTTCCCTGAGGACTCTCAGAGCCTGCAGCAGCCTTCACACCTGTCTGACAACATCCCTTGTTGCTGACCAGCTCCTTACTCACCCCTCAGCTCTTCCAGAGCCACCCTCTCCAGCTTCCCCCACTTGGATTTCACCAAAGCACCTGATTAGCATAAGACAGTAAATTTGGCTGAGCTGATCTTTGCTCACCCAGCAGCCTCTGTGATCTGCTGTCCAAGATCACTTTGCATTTCCTTATTATTCCCACATCCACTTACTCTTTCCATGACAGCACACGAGGCCTGCAGGCTCTGGGGCTCAGACTCACCAGCTGCAGCCCTGCAGAGCCCTTTCCAGGCTGCTCTTGAAGAGAGCCATTTGATATATTTCTTAATCGTGTAAAACACCTTAACCCAGCCTGAGGCCTAGGAGGTTTTTCTAAAGGCTTTACAGGCCTTCACTTCTCCTTCCTACAGGAGAACTTTGTTTTCATTCTTAAATCAAAGCTACCTTCACTTTCTGACTTTCCTCACCAGCTCTCCAGTCACACCCACACTGGGCTGGTTATCCTTCTACTGGTTTCACATCCTGCTTCATTAAGTTACTCCATTTTGCTTCCTAAACTTCCTGCATTTATATGTGCACACCTCAGTTCTCCCTAACCACACCCCAGCAGCAGAGCTGAACTAACCACTGTCCTCAGCAGCTTGGGCACCTTCTGCCATGTCCCTCCTCTCACCCATCCTTTATCCACCTGTATTCCTTCACTCATCCTATTCTCCTCTTCCTACAGAACAGTCCAACCTGTAGCCCATGTCTGTTGACAGCTGAGGAACCAACGTCCAGAGATATCAGGTATGTTTGGGACAGTATATACAGAACCAGAAGAGGTTATTTTTGTCATTCCAGCAAATCAGAACACTCTGGAGTCATCACCTTGGAAAACACAAGTCACAGACATTTTAGATAAATATTAACTAAGATCTGCCTCCTGTTTCAGGAAGACACAGCAAAATGAAAACCAATCATAAGCAGGCTTCATTAGATGCACAGGAATGAGCAGGTTAATTTTAAAATATTATTTACATTTTAAATCCCAGTACCTCCAGTAGAACAGGTTTGTTTCCAAACTGCTGTCGTTCATAAGAACTCCTCTTTTGTTTTTGTTATTCTTAAAATGGAAAAGAGAAAGAGGAACTTCTTCCTTCCACTCAGATTTATGACATTTTCAAATCCCTACAGGAAGCTAGCAAATTCCTTCTTAAACCATACTAAATAATGTGACATGTAGTAATTAAGGCCCCCAAGATTTGTATTTTCTTCCCATTCCTGAGTAATGTCCTAGCACAAGGGCCCCTCGATCCAAACTATGACAGGAATCAATCCTGGCCAATACATTTCCTAGGATAACATCTGGCTCCCGAAAAAGACGTGGTGATTTAGGGTTTGATATGATTAATGATACAGTCAACCAGAGGAAATCCCATTCACTAAGGGGTTCTGTTGCCTCTGAAAAATGTCCCAACGACACACATCTACCCTGTTTCAAAGCAAAGGCCAAAACACCAAGTGCCCTCCAAAACCACTGCCAGAGAGACCCCAGTGCAGACACCCACCTTTGCCGGGCTTCAGGGCAAGGATAATTCAGTACAACTTCAAAACAAAACTACCAACAGATGTTATAAACACTTAAAGTGTGTTGCAAACAGGCAATAAACAATTAGGTGAAAGAACAGAATTTCATTCTTCTGTTTAGCCTAAATAAGCTTTGACAAAAGAATACAGTCTAGAATACTTTCACTGCGTTCTCGAATAGGATGTGGCTTTTCCCTCAAGCCTCAAAGTCATTTTTCTGTCAAAGTTCATGGCGGCACAGGTCAATTTAACAATTACAAGTAGAGACAACGCTGCACATCGGCCACATATACGATACAATATACACATACACACCCAACGTGCAACTGCAACAGCTCGTAAGGGGGAGATATAGAAACACATCGATAAAAATATCCCCTCGCACGGGTGCTTGCTGCTGGCTGTGCAGTGCAGAGCAGCGGTGGGAGGCGGCGGTGACACAGAGCAAAGCGGCCTAGTCCTGCCCGGCAGCCTCACCCCGCTCGGCCCGGCCGCCCCTTCCCCTGCCTGCCGGCCCGGGCCCGCCCGCAGCTCCCTGGGGCCGCACGGCACCC
>VZRM01006185.1:224870-262220 GCA_013397955.1 Grantiella picta | reverse complement strand
GGGGCGGGACGGGGGCGGGGCCAGGCGCGAGCGCGGCGCGAGGGGCGGGGCGAGGCGCGGGGCGGGAGCGCGCGCCCTCAGGCGGAGGAGGCGCGGCGCCTCCCTCAGGGCGCAGGGAGGCCTCGGCGCCGCGGAAAGTGCCGGATTTCCGCGCTTTTCCTCACGGAAAAGTGCCAGTCACCCGCCCGGGAGCTCCGAGCCGCCGGGAAATGGTGCGAACAGGAAGAGTTGGGCGCTGTCCAGGTACGGGGCTGGAGCGCAGTGCCCAGCAGCTCTGAGGGGCTGCAGAGCCCGCCGTGTCTCCGCTAACATCAGCGGCTGCTTTGCCATGGCCCGGGAGATGCTCTGAGTTATTCCCTTGGGCTTTCAGTATTTTAGGCTGGCTTTTAAAATACTTTTGGCAGGCGATACTAAAGACCTAAAAATCACAACGTGCTGCCCAAATCTCAAAATATTCAAAAACTAAATCGGTACTTCAGGAGATGAAAAACTATCAGTCAATTTCCCCGATAAGGAAGTTGTCCCACACGTTATGGAAGGCATCAAATTCTGTTTTCTGTCAGTGTCCGAGATTCAAATTACCGCTTCCCCACTGCTGCTAACATTTCCATGGAAATATTTTTCCAGAAGGGGCATTTTACATCTCCATTAAATAACATAATTCCATTTCCTCAGTGTAGTAGCATACAGGGAATCCTCTGCTTCCCATGAATCAGCCACCCCGAATTACTGCTCAGCCTCGACCAGGCTGTAGATAAACTCCACTGCAGATAAACTCCACGTTATCAGGGCAGAAACCTCACACAGAGTGAAAAGCACTGATGAAAAACAATTAGAATTTTTTCCCCTTTATCTACATGCTAAATAAAAAAATAACTAAATCTCTGAGTAATAAAAAGCAAAGATTCAATAGGAAAATACGAAATTTGCTGGCAATGTAGTACAGATGTAGAACTCCTGTCAAGAGTTCTAACTTCAAAACACTGTGCAACAGAATAATTTTCAAGTTTTGCAAGGCCTTATATGGAGTGAGTTTTACTAGAAAAATAGGTCAAAACGAGTCAGTGAGAATGATTTCCACGAGAGGGAGTCTTTAAACGGAAAATGATCTGACTGTTGTGACACAGTTGCAGTCTGGTTTACTGACTTGAAAAAAATACACTGCCTTGGCATTGCCCCGAATATTCTATTAACACAGACACTGTAATTGGAGGTTTTAAAATTCAGGATTGTTCCAATATCTCACACAAAAATCCATGGACTACTTTTCTATCTATGGTTCAGTGTAGAGTCAGGCAGGCAGGGTGAGCTTCCCTGTTTTTACAAGGTGGAATTCATGACAGGTAACTATCGCTGTTGCCCATGGAAAGGACAACAGGCTGCACAGCCTGCCAAGGGTAGGAGTGGCTGATTGGAGCAGCAGCTGCTTTTCCAGTGGAAATTCCAAGCAGCCCTTTCCCCAGGCAGGCACACGCTCCTCTGGGATTTGCTCACCCTGCTGCCGTAAAAGAGGAGCAGAGCACTGCACCTCTCCAGTCACACTCACAGGGTGGCACTTCCCCTCCTCCAGTGGCCACAGAGACATCTCCAGGATTACTCAATAACTCTGAAAATTAGTTTAATCTGCAGTCGGGGTTGTGAGGAGTTTTAATTGTGAACAGAAATGAAAAGCAGTTTTGGAATATAATTACTTCTGTTTCTTACCTGCAACAAAACTAAAAGCCTAAATATGAGTACGATCCAGCTTTTTAACTGAAATTCTCAAACTTATTTTATGTAAAACCACCTTCCTTTCTCAGATGAGGTAAAAGGCAATACAGATTTGCTTTAAAACTCCTGGTTTTGATTCATTTTATAGGCTTTTCCCAAATATTCCTATAAAGTTTAAAGTTCACAAAAGATGAGAGCGAGACAGAAGATCGAGAAACAGCATCTGCATTTCTTTGATTCTTTATTCCTGTGAGTGCTTGAAAGCCTGCAGCAGTTTTTCAACAACAGTTATTGAGAAAAGGCTGACTTCAGCCCATTCATTCTGAACATCTGGACAGAACCACACAACAGTAATTAAAACCCACTAAATTGGTAACAATACCAAATTGCCAGGGATGGAATCCTGCTCTATCGTCCCACCCTTCCCTGTGGATTTCTGCTGGGTCAATCCACTCTCAAAAAGCCTTTCCTACGTGTCTCTTTCTGAGGTCTCTGTCAAGAGAGAACAGCATCCAAATTTTCTGGTCATGTGATCCCTGCTCTTGGGTTTGATTTTTGTACCACAAACCCCAGGAAAAGTAAAGACTCCATGTTAATGCAGTTGATAGAAGGTTTGAGGATCTTCTTATTTTCAAATAAATTACATACAATGGTCTATAGTATCTGCTTCCTTCTTTAGAATGCATCCTAGTAAGAAAAAATTCAAATATGATTAAATTACACATCAGCATTCATGAAAGGCATGGGATTGAATGGAATTTTTTATCTGCAACACTGTTTTTCCCAAGGACAGCAGTAAGGAGGCCTGCTGGAAGCACTCCTCTGGGACAGACTAGGCAGCTACAGAAAACAGCCACTGACAGACACTTCCAGGGCAACATGGACACAGGAATTAGCAACAGTTGGGAAAATCTAACTGGATTAGGAAATCTGACTGGTTAGGAAAACCTGGAGCCCAGCAGCACCAGTAACCAGTCAGTCAGAATTTAAACTGTCAGGTCACAAACAGTCAATAGAAGGTAGCTAAAGTAAGGTTTGTCCACACTTGGTTTGTCTGTCTGTCCTCTTCCCCTGAACCCCAACTTCATCTTCTGGCTTTGCTCAAGTTTCTCCAGACAAGGACAGAAGGGAGAAACATAGGATTTTTCAGGAACTAGCTTGAAATACACTTCTGTGGGAGTTGATCACATAACGCTGGATTGGTCAGAGATGACTAAATGGTCTTTACTTGTATTTTATTTTTGAGTTTCCCAGTTCTCCTTTCATCTCTTACCATTTCAGTTTTGTGGTGTCTGTAGAAATGTTCCTGTGGTCAATTTTTTTTTTTTTAGTTCCTTCTTTATCTTTTTTAGTTCCTTCATCTCATGTAAAATAGGCAGCCCAAACCCACTGGCACTTCTACAATCTCAAAGCTTCAAATTAAACTTCTTAGTGATAGAAGAAGATTCAGGCCAATGGTAATTCTGGTGTCAGTAGATGCAGCTCAGCTGAATTCTCTGTGTTCACATTTCATAGGAATGGCAGTATGGAATGGAGGTGTATCCTTTCCACATGAATTTCAACACTTCAGAATTAGGGAATACTTCCAAATATATAAGCAGTGAGCCCACTTGATGGAGTCATTGCTCATCATTACTCCATTTATCCTGACTAAAGATCAATCTGAGCTTCATTGACTTCATTTGACTTATTCTGGAGATCACCTTTATCTCTGACGCCTGGTTCACTTCTCCTTTAGCAGAATCCTCAAGCATTCAAACTTCTACGTGCCATTAGCAAGTAGTTTATATTTTACCACAAAACCAAACTGCTGTAGCAATAGGAATGCCTGCAAAATACCAGCATCTGCTTTTCCAAGACTTGCAAGTGCTGTGGTTTTCCTGGTTGACATGACAACATGCCCAGAGAGCAGATCCTGCCAGTGGTGAAAGACTGTGAGTCAATCACCTTGCACAAGGCAAGATTCCATCCACACAGAGCTGCTCCTAGAGATGAAACAACCTCTGGAGCTGATAACAACAACCTGTAGGGATTTGTGCACCACTTCAGGGGGTTTCCTTGCTGAAGGATTTGCAAGTGCAGAGCATAAAACTGCCACAGCACAAGTCTCCCTGAAGAACTTTCCACCCTTCTCATCAATCACAGTGGTTTCTGAGGCTCTTCCTGACTTCAAGACATTCTCTTAGTTCTGCTCTAAATACGTGTGTGGTTCCACATCTCACTCTCTGCTCTGAGAGGTTCCTTCCTGCAAAGCAACTCCCTCAGCTGGTTTAGCGTGCCAAGCTCACTTTTATATCCTCAACAGCACAACTGTTGCTGCATTTCCAGCTGAATGGGTTTGTTGTGGAAAAGGGGACCTACAATTTCCATGGAAACATTACGATTTAACAGTACTTGAGTAACGGAACACAGCGTTTTAAAAAGGCTAAGTCATTTTGCATTAATCATGTTTGATTTGCAGGTAAAGAATTTTTGGTTTAGCTTTGTAATGATGTTACAAATGCATGATATGGTATGAGCAGATGCAGAACATCAAGTAGATAAGTTATGAAAACAGAATTTGTGTGACTGTGGAACAGTGTCAGTATCTCTTTGTAAGGGATGTTCCTGATTTAATGAAAGGTTTGCTACTGCCCTGGCTACACACAGTTCTCCCAGACCGCAGACTCAAAGTGGCAGATGGTTTTTAGCCCATGTAAAATATTCTGGTTAATAATGTTCTCACACACAAAAGCATAACAACAAACTTCTTCAGTTACAGCCATGACAGAGGAGAAATACCCACCACTGGCTTTATCAATAAGCATTTCATTGTTCCATTTCCATACAATTCCAGCAGCAACTGAAGGCATTGTTGGTGGCATAGAAACCGTTTTTGTAAGAACCCATTCCAGGGTGGCACTGTCTCGGTACAGTGCTCCTCTCAAGAGCACAAGACAGTTCTCTGATTACATGATGGGGAGAGCAAAAGAAAAACAACAGCTGTCTGTGGCCTGCCTGCCTGCCTGTCTTAGATTTACCACAACTCACTTGTAGTGTCGAGCAAAAACTACATTAAAAAAATGCAAGAAGTTAGAAATTTCTGTTGTTTGCAAGTGCTGTTGGAGATGTCTGACTCGCTCTCAGATGTGTTATTACATACTATGTTTCACAGAAAATGCTTACTGGTAATTTGCTTTTAGGGATCATGTTCCTTTCTCAAACTTCAAACACAATAACCACGGGAGGGATGAGTGTGCTCTGTGTGATAGTCCCAAGTAGATGAGCCATAAGGTCCATGTCTTCATGGGTGTACTTGGTGATATTTTAGTAATTTAAGGTTATGTTAAACTTTTTAGGCGCTTCAATGGGTTATCTATCCACCAATTCTAACTTGTTAGCCATGTCATCCCAATTTGTTCCCCAGTTCCCTGCACTCACAGTGCCCAGGGGCACTCACTGTTGCAAGGAAGATGTTCTGAGGTACATTGTAGCTGGTGAGCATCAAAAATTGCCTTTGCGTGGCTCAGGGCCAACAGGACATCTCTGTGTACACACTTCTCTGTGCATCCACACGCACATGTCCCAGAGCTCTGGCTGCAGGGACAGGGTGTCTATAAATAGGTGACAGGACGGAAGAGGTCACTGGCCCCAGGACACTGCCAGCACTGACCCCAGCAGTGCTGCTCGTCCTCCCTCCCTCGGGATCAGGGGCTGTGCATGGACACTGACAGCTCCCAGACCATGAGGATGGGCTGTTGGGACATCCCACACTGTATCGTGGAATGATGCTTGATTAATGACTGTCATCCATAGACCCCCGTATGTGTGTTTTTGTGTGGACATACCAAAACCTGCATGAAAGTTATAAAAACGAGCAATGAAATTCATATAACAACTCATTAAAACATTGTCAGCAATTGAAGAGGTGGAAAGATATGGCAGAAGCAAACTTATCTCACCAGCTGTGAGCAACATAGTAAGAAACAGGGAAATATTTGCCGGTTAGTGCAAGGTATTCCACACCTCAAGGAAAATCCCAGCTAAACAGAAAATCAGTCTCACAGGGGTAAAGCCAGGAAAAGGCTAGTAACATCCAGAGAAGAGAACAAACCTCAACATATAGACTCGAGTTAAAGATTTGGAAGAAAAGTGGAAAAGGACAAGCTGGGGAAAGAGGCTGTGGCCATGTAGAGCTGGAAATGAGCAAACCAGAGCTCAGAGAAAAGCAGCTTGTCACCCTCAAAGACCCTGGGCAGAGACATTGCCCCTGTGTGTGCTCAGCACTTGCTTTGCCTTCAGCTCCTGCTATTGCCGAGTTTTGAAAAGGGTCGAGTCACCCGGCCTGCTGCCTCGGCACAGGGGACATGGCCTGAGCCTCCCACAGCACCCGAGTGAAGGGAGGCTTTGTTCGGAGCCTCAACATCCTCCTTGTTCCCTTGGGAGCGGCAGGGAGGCGGGAGGCCTGCAGGGAAAGGAGAGCAGGGAGCTCCGAGCATTCCCTAGCCGTGCTGGTGAGCGTTTCCCGGGATGATGTGCCCTGGCAGCCCTGTCCCACAGCCTCCGCCCCAGCCCGGGCAGCAGGGGCTCCGTGGTGGCAGCCGAAGGGCAGGAGAGACCTGACCGTGCGGGGACAGCGAGAACACGCGGGTGGCCGAGGGCCTGGACAGCTCCGGGGACACTGAGGCCAGGAGGGCACGGGAGGCACCAGCATCGCGTCTGGCCTCACTGCTGCGGGGTACCTGTGCCCAGGCGAACTGAGCCAGGGTCCCGGTGCCCGGTGTACCCGTGCCCGGGTGAACGGTGCCGGTGTCCCGGTGCCGGTGTCCCGATGTCCCGGTGTCCCGGTGCCGGTGTCCCTGTCCCGGTGCCGGTGTCCCGGTGTCCGGTGCCCGGTGCCCGGTGTCCCGGTGTCCCTGTCCCGGTGCCGGTGTCCCGGCGGTGCCGCAGCCGCGCCCAGGGAGGCGGGCGGAGGCGGAGGCGGGGGCTGGCCGTGTTCCGCCCCTGGGGCTGCCCGGCTGTGCCCGGCCCGGCCCTGCCCTGCCCTGCCCAGCCCCGCAGCTGCCTCTGCCCGGAGTGCCAGCACCAGGTAGGGCCGGGAGCGGCTGCCGGGGCTCGCCCGGCTCCTCGCCGCACGGCCGGGCGGAGGGAACGGGGGCTCGGAGGGGCGGAGGGAGGCGGTCGGGGTCCCGGGACCCGTGCCGGGGCGTTTCTTGCGGCATCTGCGAGGATCTGCCGGGCTGTGCCGGGCTCCGAGGAGCGCTGCCGCCGAGGAGCAGTTCCCGTCCGGCGGGGCTGGGGGCGGAGGAGCCCCCCGCAAACCCGGTGCGCCTCTGAACGCCGGGGAAAGCAGTGCGAGTGGTGATGGGAACAGTGGGGGCTTGTTTGTTTTGTTCTTTGCCTGGGGGAAGAATGTTTGAAAGCTCTGTTTGAATAGAAATTCAAAAAATGTAGACACTGAAAACATATTTAAAATGTTTCCTAGGAAGAGTGTTTAAAAAAAAAGTTATGGGGATGACTTGTTTCAAGGAGGCCTCATTAGTAAGTAGATCCCTCTTGGAATAAAACTGCTTTGAATGTTATTGCTTTTGGATGTAAAAAATCCGACTTTGCTAACAAGGATGATACTAGCATTGTTTCCCCTTAAGTCTCTTATTTTTCTTACTGATCATTACAATTTCTATTTTCCACTACCAACTCTGCATGATGCAAGTTTATCAGCCAAAACAAAAATTCCCTTTATTTCCTTTGTGGGAGTATAGCATGGCTCAGCTCAGGGTGTCCTGCTCTGGACTCAGAGGGGGTGGGGGTTCCTTAAATGCCTCTCCTCCATTGGGTTTCTCAAACTGTTTTACAGAATACCTTATAACATCCATCTGGAAAAACGAAGCGAAACCCGAGTGCTGAGGAATGGGTCTCACACAGCCTTGGCTACTGCAACTGGTTTCTCTTGGCCATGAGACAGTTTATTCCATAGTTTCTACCACAGAGAGGTGGGAGATGGAAGCTTAGCCTGTGCAGGAGCAGAGAGAAGCAGAAGTCAGCCCCGTTTAACATCTGCTCCATAGATGGGTGCTGCTGGCATTGCCGCTGCCTCCCCACCGCCCCACTCCCTGGCCTTGGTGTGGCTTCAGGCTCTGTCTGTCTCCAGAGCGGATAATGGGAATGCTGGCCTGTGCTCAGGCACCAGCCTGCAGTGTCAGTGCTCATCTGTGCCATCACCAGACTTGCTGGAGTGGTGGGAAGTCCAGCTCTGAGGATTTCAGTGGAATGCAGCACGAAGACAGTAGGAATTTTAGTTACACCTCATTGATGACATGGGTGGATGGTGAGCTTCTGAAATGTGAAATGTTTGAACTCAAGGAGAGATTTTCCAGAGGTTTAGATGGTTTTTGAGAGTTTAGATGGGTTTTAGTGAGAGCTGAGTACCTGCAGTGTCCCCAGGGGAATGACTCCTGCTCTTGGCAGAGTGGAGGCTTTCTCTGGCTGGATGAAATTCCAGTGTTATGGGGAAAACAGTAGGGAAATTGAACCAGCCATCAATCTTTGGCTGCTTCTGAATGTCGAAAGGGTGACAAAGCAAAAATGCTACTGCTGGTACTAGTTTAATTTGGATTTTACAGGCACGAATCCAAGACGTTGTGAATTTGTTCCTTTCATCACCAAAGCAGGGATGGGAGCACTCAGCAATCCAGGTTCATGGCTCTGATAATATTACCAGGGAGGATTGCTGCCAGCTCTGGCTAAAAGGCTGCCTGATGTGTTCCATTACAGGGCTGGTTTTGTAGTGCTTTATATAATTTTGGGAGTGCTGCAGCCACGTTCTGAGCTGGTGGTGTGGGCAGCAGTGTCCCTGTGCCAGGGAAGGGATAGGGACCTTCCTTGGGGACAAGGAGCAGCAGGGTCAGCTGCTGACCCAGACTGAGCCAATGCTTTCCCCCATCCCAAATTCTGACCAAATAACTTTTTTTGGTAGGTTGGGTGTTTTACAGAATTCCAGTGGGAACAAAACCATTTTTAAAATAACCCCGTGACGTATTTAGTGCTCAGGATTTATATTTGCTTTCAGCTCACTTACAAATACAAGCTTTCCATTTTAATCCCAGTCCCAGACATTAGCGTTGCTACTGAATAGCATGTATGGGAAAGAGGATTTTGGACAGAAATGTGCAGCTTCACGAACCAACTATTTCCCTGTTTTACTTTAGAATCTGGAGACCAAAAGAAACTTTAAAAAAATTTTTTAAGGTGAAGTGATCGAGTGTTGCAGCTTGGTTGCAGTAAAGCAGAACATGGCTAAACACAGATATGAAGCAGCTTGGGCACAGTAACTTCTGCCTAGAGAGAAGCAGCTGCTCTTGTTTGCTGTTCTCTTCCACAGCACTCGGGAATTATCATGTGAATAATCAAGTTCTGAGTGTCTCTGCCTCTGCCTGATTACTATCAAATGTTTTTCCTGAAAGGCAGAAGATTCTGATATGGGCATTTTCTCTGTAACAAGCTGTGTATTATTTCTGTTGTTTAGTGATTGTCTGGTTCCCCAGACCAGGTCTTTGATATCCCTTCTAACAATTTCAACTGGAAAGAAAATGATATATATTGTTATTTCATATGTCATCTTCTAATCTCTTTTGGAACTTTTTAAATTCAAGACTCAAAAGATGTCTTGTGCCGTGGCTTTCAAAAGTCACTGAGGTTTTGCATTCGGAAGAAAACCTCAAGTTATCTTTTTTTGTGAAGCTTTTGTGCAGCTTCTTGTGTCACTTCATTTGTTCTGCTTCTCACAGCATTAGTTCAAGTGTGTGTCTTTTCAGTCTCTTAATCATTAATTAATCACTTCAGACATTAAGAAGCCTAAGGGAATCGGAAAGAAATGCTCTGGATGATTAATTCTTTTCCCATAAAAGCTAAACTTGCTGGAGCTCTCAGCTATGAGCCATGCAGGAACTATTTTTTCTGTGTCAGACACAAGCTCCCTAGGTGGGGATAGTGCACAGCTATTGAGCTGAAAACTGGGGTTTGGCACTTCGGGAAGTGTTTTACTGCAAGAGGCTCCACAGAGCAGTGGGAAAAGGGAATGTAGCCGGAGACAGCCCTGGGGCACAGCAGAGCTGTCATGCTGGTTCAGCTCTGTCTCACAGCAGATGTTTGCACAAAGAAGAGAATGGAAAAGTGCTCAGGCAGTTTTCCTCGGGTCTGTCCTTGTGACTTTGGCAGTCGGCAAATGTCGTGATCAAGGATTTCTGACTCGAGAGTTCATTCGGATATCTCAGTAAGGAGAAGAAAGGTAAATGAGCCGGTGGTGGGAGTGTCTGAGCACTCTGAGTGCACCAGGCCTGGTTTTCAGAGGTTTTGCCTCTGCATCATCTCTGCTTCCCAGTAAGTCACAGCCGTTGGCAGATTTTCAATATTTACACTGCATCCTACACCCTGATAGCAAACTGCACCGATTGCCACAGCAGATTAATCAGGCCTCTTAATCAGCTGTCAGACACTGCTGGGTGCCTCTGTCCCTGCAGCAGGGTGTTCATACCCTCCAGCTCCAGCTGCCCTGCTGGAATGTGCCCATGGCAGCAGGGAAATGCTGGGAATGCTTCAGCACAGGGCCGGCTGTGTCCATCAGTCAGTGCACCCTGCTGATCCAGGA
The DNA here is from genome assembly GCA_013397955.1 of Grantiella picta. Taxonomy (NCBI): domain Eukaryota; kingdom Metazoa; phylum Chordata; class Aves; order Passeriformes; family Meliphagidae; genus Grantiella; species Grantiella picta. The sequence goes on along the minus strand of VZRM01006185.1, from coordinate 251,884 downwards.
GTGTATCCAGGGCACTGGGATGGAACTGCCTGATAATGTGGCACTGAGCAATCCTGTCATAGATGAAATCAGTGATTTCATCTGACAGTGTCCATGAAATGTCAACTCAGTACTTCACACCTGCTCAGGAAAGGAAAGTGTGGGCAGAGAAGTTAGGAAAGGCAGTAGCAGCCTGTCTCAGCAGGATGGCCAGGTATTTATCTCCGATTATCCACTGATGATGCATTTGCAAGGTTAAATAGATCTCTGACATTAGAGGAGTTAAATAGAGCTCTGGATTGCTTTGCAGTGCTGGGCTGTCTGGAAATGCCAGCTTGGAATAGCTGTGCTGGATTGGGGACACTCAGCCAAGGGAGCCTGGTGGTGCCTGGTGTTGGGAGTGGTTGATTTGGTTGGTGTTCTGGGGATCTCACACTGCCCTCTGGAGAACAACCTTTAGTTTAGTTCATCTAGCTTTCCCCACTTTGGGACTTTGTGAGCAGCTGCATCCACAGTCAGGATATTCAAGCCAGGTTGTCAGGCTTTTTTGTGATCAAAATTTGGGATGTGATGGTGTCTGGACGGAAGGGTTAGATTGTATGGACTCTGAAGATTTATGATTTTTTTCCTTTTACCTGTTTCAAAGTGGTTTTTTCTGACTATCGCCTATGGATTTGGTCTTTCCTTTTCCCTTTTTTGTTTCTCATTCACCTCCCACTGAGAACCTGGAGAGCTGGGATCGATCTCAGCTGAGTCCCAGCACAACTGGAGCAGGAAAAATAACTGTTTGTCTGTATTAGGGCAGGCAGGCAGTGGGACACTGTCCAAACCCAAAGTTTAAACATATGTTATTTACTCAGTGTTTCCACATGCAGTAAAAGTACAGCTACAATTCAAAACAGCATCTTTAAAACACTGGAGGAAATGAATCATCCTGGGATCTCTCAAGATGGACGGAGACTGCTGCAGGGAGCACTGACACCGTGAGGACTTTCCCTTCTTTCAGGCTGTCTGCTCTGACAATGCTCGTGGTTCCTCCACACCAAAGCCTGAATCCTGCTTGAAATGAAATCAGATTAAACCCTCTTCTGTTAATCACTTGGCTCCGGGGAAGAAGGGATGATTTTGGCATGTGTGTTTACAGCATTGCCCTCTTGTGGCTGTGCCCGGCGGGATGGGAGCCTGGTGCTCCGGGCATTCCAGCTGCCAGGGCTGTGCTGCTAGCTCTGGAGCTGGGAATAGCCTGGGTGAGAAGCTCTGCATCTTCAGCCACAGTCATTAACACCCTGGCCACACCTGCCTGTGACAGGAGAACTGGGACAGAATGGAGAGGGGAGCTCTGATGACTCTGTTTCCTCATTGATTTACTTGATAACTCCTAAGTCCTTTCAGCCCCTTGCCTGGGCCTGATGCTGCACATGGAGTGCAAGGCCACACTCCTTGCTTCCCTTCTGGACTTGTTTTAGGCCATCTCTCCTGGATTCCGGCCTTTCTCTGGCAATAGTGTATTGCTCTGTTCCTCTTTGGGTTATGGATCACGGATTGAACAACTTCTGTGCTGCAGAGGAATGTATCAGCTTGTTCTCTGGGGAAAAAAAGTTTGCATAAAGTTGCAGATGATTTCCCCTGAACAGCCAGGACCTGGAGACTGGAGGAAGAACATCTGTGTCACTTCCCTGCAGCTGACCACAGGCATGTCTTCACTGCTTCCCTTAATGTGTTCTGGCTGTCACCACCAGCTCTCTCTCTGGGACATAATTTGAGGAGGTAGTCATATTTTAATGTGCTGGTTTATATCTTATGTGTTACATAAGCACTCCTAAAATATTTTTTCAGCGCTAAACAATGATTTGTGTTGGAAAATAATTCAGGGTTTATTTTTGCTCCCAAGTGAATGAAAGTGGTCGATGGTTTCCACTGATCCAGCCTTCCCTGTGCTGTGTGTGTGTTTAAGTGCATGATTCAGCTCTCACTCATGCTCAAGGCAGGGCTCTCAACCAGCTGATTGTATCAGCAGATTTTCCCTGGGTGTGTTTCAGATGGCAGACCTGTCTAATCTCCAAAGCTTTCTCTCGTGGAAGTAATATTCTCCCCAGTTTACATCACTGCAATTGAGAAGAAACTCAGGTTTTTGTGTTGAAGTTTTGTGCCTGGGTGCATGGGGCTGAAAGCTCTGTGTTTACTAAGTGGGTTGTATTCAAAAGGTACAGAGACCAGAATAGAGCTGATGTGACTCATAGTGCAAACAAACAGCTGGAAAAAGTGAACAATACTCAAATCTTCTGGGCCTTCTAATTTGCTAAAGTGGTTTAGTAGGAATCTTAACAAATGCAGAAAAGCTACTTGCCAGTTGCACAGCTAATGCTGGACTTCATGTCCTGGACTCTTGATGTGAGTTGGACAACTCAGAATTTTTTTAGGTTTGTGGCTTTTCTGTTAAAATGTAGCTGCTGGGAGTGCCATTAACTGTGCTGCTCCTCATACAGAGAGCTTAAATAGTTCATGGAGTCACCATGGCTGGGGTAGGAGGAGGTTCTCCCATGCCAATTTTTTCTTATCCCAAACAAGCTTTGTTTACTGGCTTCTTCAAGGGATAGAAGGGGTTGGGTTTAAATTTGTGTATATATGAATGTAGGGCTGTCTGGAGACTGAAAATTGAGCTAATCCTTCACTTTAGATATTTTTCAATGCCTGTCCCCTTGGTAACAAAGCTGAAGTCCTGCCAGAGTTATTTTCAATGGTTTACTGAAGAATTATTGATATTCTATACTGGTTTGGCAGGGAGGCTGAAGGAATAAACAAGTATTTCCATTTTCAGGGTGTGCTGTCATCACTGTGGATTCTGTGCTGAACTTTCCTGTATTCAGCAGCATCACAGCCTGAGTTTTGAATTGTCAGAACTTGGGTGATCCTGTGCTGTTCATTCTCAATCTTTGTAAATTCATCAGAGGTGTTATGGGTCAGCAGCAGATCAGAGAATAAAGAAATGGCTTATGTGGGTAGTCAGACAGTACAGACTGTGTTCAAAGTGCACAAAGAGCTAAACCTGAAGCAAGCAAATAATTTTATTAGGGTTTTTGTTTGTGTGATCTCTTCAGTGTCACTATTTCAGAGAATGCAGCCCTTGCTCTGGGGTGTTACTGTGGCAAGTACAACCTGTTGATTTCCTCGGATTGATCATGCCAGGAGGATTATACCCCTGTGCCTCTTGCAAAACACAAGGATTTAGGGTTTTCCTGTTGTTGCAGCAGAAATACAGCAGTGATTTACCTCTTCTGGCACTTGGTATAGGAGATCTGGAATTCTGTGAGATAAAGGAGGCTTTGTTTTTTGAGGACATACATTGTTGTTTATTTGGAGCAGTTCATATTCTCCAAGCAATGTCTGGTAAATAAATAAAAGGAAAGAGAGTTTGTTGGGTAAAAATGGAACTGTTTGCCCCCGAGGTGCAATAAGGATTGGTACACAAGAGGCATTTTTGCTGCATGACTGTAATGTGGATACAGTCTCTACTCAGATTTACTGTTCTCCTCATATTGAAGGAATTCAGTCTGTATTTGCAAGCTATTTTGATGTTCTGCAAGTGTCATCCATTAAAAACACAGCCTTTGCCATGTAGAAAGGCAGGAATTGGTCCAGCAGTGAGCAGCAGGTGGTTTAGATGCTCTGTGGTGAAATGTTGTTTGGTTGCAGCCCTTCCTGTGGGGGTTTTTTTTGTGCAGCAAATTTAGACAAATTATGTGAACCCATCACGAGTTGACACCAGAGCTGCAAATGAGCACCACCACACGGGGATGTGGCCTAGCCTTGTTTCTGTCTCATTTAATTCAGCCAAGCTTTCCTGAGCAGCCCTGTGCAGGTAAGTCCTGACTGTATTTGTGGGTGTATTCAGGTGTGAATTGCCACAAATTATTACGTATTAACTGTGCCTCCCATAAAACGTTGTGCTCATTTTTCTCTTGTTCACCGCCAGTTACTGAATAGAGATTTTCTTTCTTCCCTGCTGTGAGTATAGGATGATGTTATCTTGTAGAAAGTTACTTCAGATACTTCATTATGCTTTAGATGGTGGTAGGTATGAAGATGTGAGAGTGTATTGATGTGGAGGAGCCATACATTAATTATTCCCTGTAGTGGATTTTGCAATGTGATGAAGTAGAGTAAGAGATTCCATGTTCAGTGTCTGCAGGTTTTTCCTGAAGGGAACAGGACATTCCTCTCAGTGTGGTTGTGCTGGGTGCTGCAGAGCTGGGCAGCACCTTGGCAGAAAGTCCAAGGAGAATGGAGACAAACAGCCGAAGTGCTGACAGTGTCAGTCTGTGAGGGCATGGGGTGACTGTGACAGGTGAGGGGGAGGCACAGCCATAGGGTGAGCAAGCAGTGCAGAAATGAAGAATTTAGGGAGGGAGGCAGAGAGAGCTGTTTGTTACAGGCTGCAGGGTGGAAATAAGAGAGGTGTTTTGGATGGAAACCAGGAGAGATGAGCTGAGGCCTGGGTCAGAGGTGCTGCAAGCAGCAGCAGTCGGGGCTTGCAGAGCACTGTGACAGGAGGAGCCACAGCAGTGCCAGGGTTGCTGAGCACAGGGACTGGGGGCCTCTGCCTTTTCTGGCCTTTCTTCTGAAGCAAACAGCTTCCAGCTTCATGGAAATAATCTCCTGGAGAAGCAGCTCCAGGCTGCCATGGGTCTGTGGGCCAGACACAGGCTTTGATCAGTGAGCACTTCCCTCCCGCACCGAGCGCCTTTCCTTTGGGTGCCCTGGAGCAAATCCTTTGGATTGTTCCTGCAGGCCAGACTCCTTTCCAGGGCATTCCCAGGCTGGCCTGTCCTGGTGGTGCTACTGCACATCTGGAGACCATCATGACCATTGTTGTCTTCCAATGGTTGCTCAAATCTTTGGACTAATTTTCCTAAGTTCTTGTTTTTATCACTTTGCAGCCAAGTGTCATTTAGCTGATCCGTCTGCACTGAAATCCTGTATTCCAAACCCTTTCCTTGTTTGCCTTAAACAACTTTCTTTGCCTGAGATGTTGGCTGTGCATAGCACCCTTTCTGGGACCAAGCTGGACACTTTTATTAACAGCAGCTTGAAAAGTGCCTATTTTCCATGTCTCGATCCATTTTCAGTAGGGCCCTGGCGACCTCAGCTGGCAAATGCCCTCGGAACAATGTCCAGAGCAAACATCTCTGGGGCTTGATTTAACAATGCAACGCTTGCTGCCAGCAGTGATAAAGCAAACCAGCTGTTGGGGTAGATTTACACCTATTCCCTTCAGGAATGGCTCAGATTAATTAATTTTACGAAAGAACTCTATAAGAAACAATTCATGCACTGTAGCCCTCTTTCATTTTTTGCTCGTATTTACATGCTGCAGCTCACTGGCAATGCAAGTTTGGGCTTATAAAGTGTCAAATTAATTAGAAGACTAAATAAATTGTTTATTCAAAAAAATCATATCTGCATGTATCTTCAGATTGCAATATATTCTACAGTGGGATGTTAACAAAGAAGATTATCCTATGTCTTTTTGCTTTCAGTCTGTGACATTTGCCCAAGTGTGGCACTATACAGGTATTTAGTTTAGTAATTAAAAGTCTAGAGTACTTTTCCATTTGGAGAGGACACATCTCTTTCTAATGTTATGCAACCCAGTAATTTTGGTTTGGGTTTGCAGCAGCTGCCAAAGCCTTTCACAGCTGCCTTCCTTGGAGTCAAGGTTCCAACATGTTTTTCACTGAGACTTAGACCTCTGACACTCTGAACTTCCTTCACAGAGATCAGAAATACCATCAGGACTAGCACATTGTTTTCATTGTCTGTTTCAGTTTGAGAATTTCCAGTGAAATTTTCAAAGGTACATTGCCAAGGTGACATTTCAAATTAAAAGGCATCAGCTTGGACAAGAGAGGAGCAGAGTGTTCTCATGAGAGAGGGAAAGAAAATATCCTCATAGAGAGTGGAGAAAGCACAAAGCAGAGTCTGGAGAAAGCACAAAGCAGAGTCTACTCTTTCCTTCGTGGAAGTTTTGTTGTAGACTCTTGTGGGTGGAGGGTTTGGCTCCTTATTCAAGCCTCTTTTGAGAGGTTATGACAATGGGAAGCTCAGCCTGTCAGTAATTCTCCCCTGGGTGTGTTGGGAGCAAAAGTGCCCAGCAGCACAACTCCACATTGTGTGGCTGCTCTGTTCCTGAGGGCCTCGGGAAAAGTTTCCTGCACAGTTCACTTGCTGCAAACACTTGGAAAATGTGATAGATGAACTTGCTGAAGTGTGAGACAGTTGGAAGAATAATCTCTTTCTTGGTGGCAGATTCTGTTGTAATTCCTTTGGCCTGAGCAGGTTTGGTGGCTGTTGTATTCCTGTCACAGCGCGTTGCTACACCCTCAGAATACTTGGTTGTGAAATTATTGAATTACTGAATGAGCTTGTGTTCTGTCACCTACCAGACTCTGAATGCTCTGCTGTGAACGCAGGAGCTGAAATCCATCAGTGCATCCCCAACCCCCCCCGAGTTGTTATCTGACAGTGGTGTGTGTGGAGGTTTATCCAAGTGTAAAGCACAGGCTGAACTTTGCTCGTCTGACAAGCTCAGGGAGCCGAGGATGTATTCCCCCCATCCTCAGGTTGCTCAGTCGAATCCTTTCAGTGCTTATGTCCTGCAAAGTCTCTTTCCCTGCATCCACTGCCAGCTGGAGCAGCCCTGCTGTTCCTCTGTGTCTCATCAACTTGCAGCTCTCAGCTGACAGAACGTTGCCTCCGTTGCTGATGTCTCTTAATTTCTCCCTCTGCCGTTGGCGCCGTGAGTGGATGTTTGGCTTGCTTGAGCCTCGCTGTGCTGTTGGTAATGGATAGCACATTGTGTGGAGTTAGTGCCTGCTGGGCTCCGGGCTCTGGGAGGCTGGAGGAGGCTCTGCGATTCCAGCAGGATTGTGTGCACAAACACGTTCCGCCCCTGTGCTGCCGAGGGGGTGGGTGTGTTTGTCCCCGATAAAAGCTTGGCTCCTGCCCTTCATCTTCCCCAGCAGCGAGAGGAGCTGGGACTCCCCACAGCCTGGGCAGGAGGAGGGAGAAGCCCATTTGCTCATAGAAATGGGCAGAAAGGACTTCAATTATCTTTTCCTCACCATTCTGTGCACAATGGCTCTGAAGCTGAACTGTGTCAGCTCCATGTCTGTGGCAGGGCTTGGATATGTTGTTACGGCAGCTGTTGTGCTTTCAGCTGTGGTAAGTGATTAACATCACAATTAAACACTGAAAAACTTCTGGTTTCCAACTACTTATAGGAGTAACTCTCTTATTACTCTGTCAGGGTTTTGTCCAGTTTTTAGCGGGAATTTGGGAGGAGTCAGGCTGACTGGTACCATGATGAAAAAGTTCGTTCTTTTCCGTCTTTGACATCTGATTTCAGCTTAGGAATCACTTTGGTACCTAACTTGCTACTTTGCTGTCTAGTTTGTAACATTCTTTATTTCTGCCTGGAAAACTGAGCGTATTTTACTTTTGTCCGTCAGCTGCTGTGAACCATCTTCTGTGTCAAAGTACTGAATGCTTCTGCATAATATTGTAATGTTTTCTTCCCTGTTACCTGATAGCACTCAAAGACATGATGTGATCGATGGACAGACATCATTGCCAACACAACAGAAGAGTTCTATTTTCTTTCAGAATGACCAAAGTGAATTCTTTTATAAGAGAGAAAAGTGTTCATTATGTTTGTTTAAAAAATGGGTATTGCACCATGTTAATATATTGCAAAAGGATGGCAATAAACATATTAAACCAAAATTTGCAATGTCCTTAGGACAGGATGTTGTGTAAATTAATGTAATTCCTACAAGGGAGCAGTTAAAGTAACAGCTTAGAACAGAAGTGCTTTAGGAAACCTGTTAATTGCCTAAATCTATGATGATATTCACAGCATTTTCCATTTGGTTTTAGAAAACCTGTAAACTATGTTTGTACAGGATGTACAACATGTGGAGTTAACAGGTGTTTCTTTCCGACAGCCTAGAACGTCAGGCTTCACTTCTGTGCCATACTGAAAAGTTATAAATTAGTAAGGAAAATAGAGAGATTGAAATCAGAAGAGAGAGACAATAAAGTCTAGAATAGGATAAGTCAGGAATAAACCAGGAAGTAGAGGTGATTGGAAGTGAAAATTAACAGCGATCAATGGAGAAGGATTCTTTCCACACCCATCCTTTTTTTTTTCCCTTCAAAACTCGGTGCATAAGAAAAAAGGAAACTTTCCACTTTTTGCCTGTCACAAGTCAAGAGATGAGAAGCAATTTAATTTAAATACTTCCTTGTATCCTGCACACTGAACAGCATCCTCTGTCTCGCCCCCAGCCTGTCAGCATGGTGGAACACGCGGAGTTTTTGAAGGCTGGGAAAGAACCTGGCCTTCAGATCTGGAGGGTCGAGAAATTTGATTTGGTCCCAGTGCCAAAAAACCTGTATGGAGACTTTTTCACTGGAGATTCCTACCTGGTGCTGAACACCATCAAGCAGCGGAGCGGGAACCTCCAGTATGACCTGCATTTCTGGTTGGGTGAGTGCTGGGAGTGTCCCTGTGCAGCTGGGAGCCCAGAGTGACCCCTGAGCCATGGGCAGTCAATGGTACCCGAGGAAATGAAAAGCAGAACAGTGAGAATGCAGTTCTGGGTGTAAGTAGCCCTACTCACCTCAGATATTTGTACAGTCTCTGCAACAGAGAGTACAGCCCCCTCTGTTCCTAAAAACAGCTTTTCCTGGTCAGTAGGACAGGTAAGTCCCTGTTCTGCAGAGGTTTACAGGGAAGACAAGATCTCAGGTGAAAGGGCTGTGTGAAAACCTCTCTGCCAGAAAGCTGGGTGTGTTCCTGCTGACCAGGGAGTGGGATTTTCTCCTCTCCTAACTGCCTTCTGCAGTCTGTCACCCACTAGCATACCAAGGCTATACCCACAGCCTGCAAATCCCAAGCTCTTTGACAATATCCCAGTTAAATCTGCTTTCTCCCCTGGGGTTTGCACAGTTGAACACCCAGTTTTCTCCATGTTTCAGGTGATGAAAGCTCTCAGGATGAGCGTGGGGCTGCTGCCATCTTCACAGTACAGATGGATGAGCACCTGCAGGGCAGGGCTGTGCAGCACCGCGAGGTGCAGGGCCACGAGTCCTCCACCTTCCTGGGCTACTTCAAATCCGGCATCAAGTACAAGGTGGGTGACAACAGAACCGAGTCTGCAAGAAATGGCATCCTGCCCAATTCCCAGGAGAGTGAGAATTGCCCTTTTTCCAGTTGCTTAAAACCCATTCTCAGCCAGATGTTTTCAATGAGTTGGAACTGCACGGGGTGGAGAACAGCAGATCCCAGTGGAAGAGATTTGGCTGAATTAATAAAACACAAGAAAAGCCCCAGAAAATTTTATGAATCGAGGTTTTGTTTTTCTTTGAGAAGCAGAGGAAAGAACAGTCCCAAGGCACCTGGAATGAATTTAAGAAGCAGCAAAGTTAATGGGAAACGCCTACCCAGGAGATTTGCTTTCTCCCCACTTGCATAAGAGTTTGACCTTGCAGTCTCTGTGCTTAGCCCACCCTCTCAGCGTGTGCAATGTTTTGGTAAAGGAGATGAACAGTAGTGGGAGTTACTCCTCCCTGCCATCACAATCAAGTGGGATAGAAGTGAAAACATGCAGTCTGTCTGTTAGGAATCCAAAGGCACGAGAAAAGTGATAGCAGGTCACATGCTTGCAAAGTGCTTACATTTCCTCATGTCTGAGACTTCCCTGATCTTTCTGTTCTGTTTATTTCCCACTCATTTGTTGTTATTTTCATTCATTTAAAAGTGGTTGTGCTTTTTTTGAGGGTAACTGACATGGGTTCTGTTGCCTGCATTGATAAATAATCCCCAGCATCTCTTTATCAGCAGAGAAAGTGAATCTTGTCCTTGGGATAATTTCTGGTAGGCAGGACATACTATACACATGGGAATACACTCTTCCCTGCAGTCCTACTGTGAATCCTTGCTCCTGTGTTTCCCCTCAGGCTGGTGGTGTGGCTTCTGGCTTCAGACATGTGGTTCCCAACGAGGTCACCGTGCAGAGGCTGCTGCAGGTCAAAGGCAGGCGAACTGTCAGGGCCACGGAGGTGCCTGTGAGCTGGGACAGCTTCAACACAGGGGACTGCTTCATCCTGGACCTTGGCAGTGTGAGTACCATGACGAAGGCGGGTTTGGCAGAATTCCAGGGGCAGGAGAAGGGATACCTCACATAAGGCTTTTCCCCCCAACTGTGGAAGCCATCTCAGTGTTGAGCATCCTGAAACACTGACATTGTTCAATCCCAGCTGAGTCCTGTCTCATCTAGAGAGGTGTTGTCAAGCTCTGACAGCATCTTTCTCCTTCCCCCAGAACATCTTCCAATGGTGTGGCTCCAACAGCAACCGCCAGGAGCGGCTGAAGGCCACAGTGCTGGCCAAGGGAATCCGTGACAACGAGCGCAATGGGCGCGCCAAGGTCTACGTATCAGAGGAGGGAGCTGAGCGGGAGGAAATGCTCCAGGTTATTCCTTTGTCCATTTGTCTGTGCTGGAATGGGAGGTGTGGTGTGTGGAAGAAAGGGAGTGTTGGTGGTGTAAACACATAGCTTAATGCAGACCTGGCCCTCTGCCCTGCTGGGGCATCACAGCAAATTTACACTGTTGATCTGGAATATTCTTCTACTCATTCTCTTAACTGGAGCACCTGGGAAGGAAGATCCTTTTGGACCTGCTGGTAATGATTTTCTGTCCCTCACAGGTCCTGGGACCAAAGCCCAGTTTGCCAGCCGGCGTTTCTGATGAGACCAAAACCGACACAGCCAACAGGAAGCTGGCTAAGCTCTACAAGGTAACAAGGAACCCTGAGATAACCCCGGGGAGAATGGAGTGATCTTTGCAGAATTACATGGGGGTGGAATAGCAGAGAGGAGCTGAGCTGCTTTGAGTCCTACTCCTGCGTCACTCTGCTTCTTAACAAATTTTATGCAGGAACCTTGGTTGCTTACATTGCATGTCCATTTACTTTCTGTTGTGTTTATCACCACTTTTGACTGTAGTGAGACAGCTGGGACTTTGAGGAGTTTTTGAGGAAAGGTGGAGTGTGAAACAAATAGGAACAGGCAGTTTTCTTTAGTGCTGCCAGGCATTGTGTTGTGCTGCCAGGCATGGGAAGGTGACAGGAAAGAACTAGAAACAGTGAGCCTGAGAAGCAGGATCTGCCCCTTTCTAACTCCCAGGTGATGCAATGACTTGGAAGGTGCCATCTGCCATCAGCTGTGTGAGTGGAGAAGAATGTCCAAGACTTTTTGGGAGGCATCTTCTGTACAGCAGCCTGTGGTACCCACAGGGTGAACATCTGCCAAGATGGTTTGTTATGTAGCAATTTATGCATTAGTCAGTACAGGAACTCAGACTTTTAACCCCACTTGAGGGGCTGTTTTCAGTTACCCTCCAGTCCCTGTGTGCAGTCGATTTGCTTTAGAAGATATTTCCTTTGCACTGAGGATATTCACCATTTTGGACCAATCTTTCTTTAGTCCCAGCAATTTCTGCTTTGCTAGAAATACTTGAAATCTTCAGAGTAAGTGGTATGTTTTTGTCATTCTGTTGCTGTGTCAGAGGTGTCTTGTTTGAAAACAATAGTGCCTGCAGCAGCCAGTGCATTCAAATTATTTCCCTTCCCCTCCCTGAGTTCTGAACTAGGAACACGGAGCAGGAGGGAGCAGAGGGTGCTTTATGTGACCTCTGTGCTGTGTTTCACAGGTCTCCAATGGGGCTGGGAACATGGCTGTGTCCCTGGTGGCAGATGAGAACCCCTTCTCCCAGGCAGCCCTGAGCACAGATGACTGCTTCATCCTGGACCATGGCACAGATGGAAAGATCTTTGTTTGGAAAGGTACTAGAGAGAACCAGGGAGAAAATAATTAATGTAATAAGTAGAAAGGCAGTTGTTCTCTCTCAGCCATCACAACAGGCACAAAAGAGATAAAACAACTGTCATTTGCTATTTGGCATCATTCTTCTGGAAGGCTGAGTCCTTCTACTTTTGCAAAAGGTCCCTGGGACAGTTTCTTCTCTGGGTAAAAAACCCTGACCTCTTTTTTCTCTATTTTCATTAAAGGCAAAGGTGCCAACTCTGAAGAGAAGAAGGCAGCACTGAAAACAGCCTCAGAGTTCATTGACAAGATGGGTTATCCCAAGCACACCCAGGTAAGGATGTGCAGCCCACCTGAGGCCAGCCCCAAGCACTGGGGTCACTCTTCTGCCACACGGACCAGGGACTGCAGAGCACCCATGTGATGTGTCCCTGCTAGTCAAGTAGCTCCTGTTTGGGTGATCTGCTCTGTTCTGGGATATTCTGCAGTGGTGCTCCTGGGCTAAACCAGCATTTAGCCCAACACAGCTGGTAGTTAAAGTTTCTTCATCTCAGATACTCTTTTAGCTTTTCCTTGACTCTCTCCAAAGTGGGAAAAAGAGGAGTAGATAAATCTGGTGTTCTTGTGGAGATGGTTCTAAAAGCTCATTCCTTTCAGATCCAAGTCCTCCCTGAGAGTGGTGAGACACCTTTGTTCAAGCAATTCTTCAAGAACTGGCGGGACAAGGACCAGACAGAAGGGCTGGGGCAGCCTCACGTTTCTGGCCACGTTGCCAAGATCGAGCAGATCCCTTTCGACGCAGCCACCCTGCACAGCTCCAAGGCCATGGCTGCCCAGCACGGCATGGAGGATGATGGCTCCGGCAAGAAACAGGTAAGTGGTGGCAGAATCCCTTTGGGAAGGTTTGCAAACTTTTCTTTGCTACTTGATGGCATTCCTGCAAGAGCAGCGAGACAAAGGGAGGCCACAGCGGTGCTGGCCGAGGGTTGGCTGTTTAAAAATCCCCCAAAAAGCCTCAAAGCTCCGTTCGGGATCTGCTGCTGGATGGGAATTGTCCTGTCAGTCCCGGCAGAGGGCGCGGCAGCACCGCGAGCTCGGGGATGCACAATTTGGGGATAACGCGGGCCGGGAACGAGCTCGTTCTGCAGCGCCTCTGCTCCTCTCCTGCCAGATCTGGAGAATAGAAGGCTCCGAGAAGGTGCCAGTGGACCCCTCCACGTACGGGCAGTTCTACGGAGGGGACAGCTACATCATCCTGTACGATTACCAGCACAACGGGAAGCGCGGACAGATCATTTACACCTGGTAAGGGACTTACTCTGGGGCTAGTCAGGAAACGCTGGGGCTGAGAATCCCCTTGGGAAACCGATCACTGCTGGTTCCCACTTACAGAGAAACCTTGGGGAATAAAATCTCACCCTGGATAATTTTCCCTTGCAACAAAACAATATCAGAGGTCTGGGGTGTTTCATTTGAAGTGGAACAATGGAGGGAATTACTGTGTGAGCTTTTTTTTGATTTTTCCCCCCACTGGTAGTTACTCCCATTTTTGGCTTTGTCTCTCATGTCCATGGAAAGTGCTGCTTATCTAGGAAAGGTTCTTATCTCTCCCTGTACTCCCTGTGCTATAATAGAGGATAAAGAATTTCTCCTTTATGTTGAATGAAGTGCTGAAGAGATTTGGTAACACAGGATTTCCTTACCTCCTCTTGATCTCTGTAAGGTATGTGTGTGTGGGGGGAAAGGCTGAGAATAAAGCTGGGATTTATCCTTGTTTTCCAGGCAGGGTGCTGACTCCACACAAGATGAAATTACAACCTCTGCATTCCTCACAGTGCAGCTGGATGAGGAGCTGGGAGGCAGCCCCGTGCAGGTAAAGAGACCAGCAGAAGCCAAACCCCAACACTGGGGGAATAAAGAATATTATAATTAAAATCCTGGCCCCAGCTGGGTGCTGTGTGAATATTCCAGCTCGACAGAGATTTGTAAAGGCCATTTCTGGTACATCTTGTGCTACTCAAAACTGACAGCAAGTTTCTTTTCTCCAGAAACGAGTCGTGCAAGGGAAGGAGCCCCCTCACCTGATGAGCATGTTTGGTGGAAAGCCCTTGATTGTTTACAAGGGTGGAACCTCCAGGGAGGGAGGCCAGACAGCACCTGCGGCAACACGGCTGTTCCAGGTCCGCTCCAGCACCTCCGGAGCCACCAGAGCAGTGGAGGTATGTGGGGGAAAACCCAGCCTTGGTGATGTGTGTGCAGCCCATGATGGCAACATGATCCAGTTGAAGAGCTGAATTCCCTGTATGGAAGTGGAATTTCGGCCTGGACGCGACTTCAGAACCCCGCTGCTCTAAAAGAAAATGCACACAAACCCCTCTGTGCAACAGCAAAGGGGAGATTAAATCCTAGAATAGGTGCAGTTGAGGGGAGGGCAGGGGTTTATGGCTGCAGTAACTTCCCAAGTTTCCAGCTTCTAGAGACCTGTCCTTGTTGTCACAGAGGAGCTGGTGTTAATGATTGATCAGCCTTGGCAGCAGGGACTGCTCTGCTATGGGCTCTGGTAAATTCCTAAATCTCCTGCCATAACCATCAGGACCGACACAATGATAGCCAGGCATTCCTGCCATAGATCATATATACCTGTAATCACACACTGAAACAGTTATTTACTCTTCCCATGTGGAAAATCTGACTTATCACTGGGATACAGGGAATATACGACACATCTGACAGCCTTACACACTCATATGGAATATCTTTTTTGTGGTTTATTCAACTACAGGTTCTGGTTTGATTTTGAAATAATAGGCTCTGTGTAGAGGATGGTTACATCTGACACCTGCAATGTTCCTTATTTTCAGCTGGATCCTACTGCCAGTCAGCTGAACTCCAATGATGTCTTTGTCCTGAAAACTCCCTCTGCTGCCTACCTGTGGGTTGGCCAAGGAGCCAGCAATGCTGAGAAATCAGGAGCACAGGAGCTGCTGAAGATCCTGGGAGCTCGCCCAGTACAGGTTGCTGAGGGCAAAGAGCCAGGTGAGAGGGTCACAGCAGAGTCTGGCATCATTTCTGTGTAGCTGCACATCCTCAGCAATTATTTCACGGATATTTTGTCTCCCAGAACAAGGAGATGTGGACATGGGCACAGAGGGGCTCTCTGGGGTATTTTCATTGTGTTTAACAGCACTCTCCTGTCTTTAAGCCCTTGGGACTTCCTGAGCCAGAAGAGCACTTCAAGTTCTCCCCAAACCGTAACCCTGATGTGAGTTCCATCAAGAGGTGAAGCATCAGTCTCTCTCTGTGTTTTGCAGACAATTTCTGGGCAGCCTTGGGTGGCAAAGCTCCGTACCGCACGTCGCCCCGGCTCAAGGACAAGAAGATGGACGCTCACCCCCCGCGCCTCTTCGCGTGCTCCAACAAGAGCGGGCGCTTCACCGTGAGTGTCCGTGGGGATTCATCCAACATCCACCTGCCAGGGCTGGGAGGAACTCAGCCCCAGCTGCTCTGAGCTCCCCACCAGGGCTACACCTGAGCTTCCTTCGTGGCATTTGTCCTGTACAGGTGAAGTGGCCCTTGAAGCCTGGGCTCATCTTAACCCTCTGTTTTCCAGATTGAGGAAGTCCCTGGAGATCTGACTCAGGATGACCTTGCCACAGATGATGTGATGCTCCTTGACACATGGGATCAGGTATGTCACCTTTACAGGGGGACAAGAGGAGCAAAGAATAGGCACGGATTGGCTCTAGATCAATACCTGAATTGCAATGTCCAGAAGTGCTGTTGTATTATAGATTCAGCACAAAGCAGCCACAAGGCAATTCAGAGATTAATTTTGATGTTTTATGGAAAAATGTTCAAATGTCTGCTGCTTTCCCCTGATGTTAAGCTAGTGAAAAATTTGTTCAAGGATCTACAATTCATGTACATAAAATGCAGGCAAAAAACTTCTCATTATTGACCAATAGCTTTGGTCATGTTGGTCAACAAACCAGGCACACCAAGACAAGCATGTTCTGGTTTGTGTCACACTCTGTTCACTGAGACTTCATCTAAATTATCCCTTCATAAAGAGATTGATTGTTGCTGAAGCAATTAATATGCATATTTTTATCTTTAGGTCTTTGTATGGATTGGGAAAGATGCCCAAGAAGAAGAAAAGACTGAGGCATTGAAATCTGGTAATGTCACATTTTCCTCTCTGAACTATCCCTTTCTCATCTTCCCACTGTCTGATCATGACATGGGCAATTTATCTTCTAACAGGCATAGATAAAACCATAGGGTGCAAACTTTCAGTGTTTTTTTTTTGTTTGTTGAAATGGACAATGTGAAGCTGCCTCTCTCGCAGCCACTGAGCCCCAGTTTAGGCACTGCTCTGCAGGCCTGGTGCTCAGTGAGATCCCCTCTGTCCCCAGCCAAGCGCTACATTGAGACAGACCCATCCACTCGGGACAAGAGGACCCCTGTGACCATCGTCAAGCAGGGCTTTGAGCCCCCCACCTTCTCCGGCTGGTTCCTGGGCTGGGACGATGACTACTGGGCTGTGGATCCTCTCCAGAGAGCCATGGCAGATGTGGATGTGTGAGGAATGTGTTTGAAACAGAGCAAGTGCAGTACCTTCAGTGCCTTCAAGAGCTCCTTCCTCCAGCAGGATGTATGTTAACGAGGGAATGATGTTAATAGCCAATTAGCTGTGCAATAATTTCTGAAAACAATCATGACCAGTCATTGACCCTACTCCTTGCTTTGATTATATTTAATACAATAAAGCTTGTATGAAATATGGGAAGAACAGAAATGGTGGGATTTGTTACGAAGAAGAAAACATTAAGCAGCAGCTGTAGATCCCACATTTGAACACACCTTAGAAACCAAAACCTTCTTTGTGCCATCTTCTGCACGTGGACTTTTTACTAGTTACAGAAATTATTTTGAGGGGTTTGGGACTGCTTTGCTTTCCCCTCTTCAGAATTATGAGCACTTGAGACCCTGATAAATAGTATTTTACGCTTTCAGAAAGTCACTCATTAGCAAACAGAACGTTTTTATTCAGGATGAGAGCAAAAAGCATCTTGTGTTGTCAACAAGAATTCAGAGAGGTGGCACCTGCAGCAGCAACAGAGGCAGTTACAGAGTGACTCATCTTCCCTAAGGATTAACCTGGAGCTGTGCAGTTGCTCTGTTTCCCTCTCCAAGTGCCTGAGTACAGCAATGCTAATTATTCCAGCTTTGCTAACTGATTCTCCCCCTCCCAACCAAAAGTTAAGCTCAGCTTCCATGACAGTGACAAACACAGAGTATATTGCTTTGGTGATACAGAGGAAAGCCTGCCCAGCAAACAGGCAGAAAAGCAACAGCACTTGGGCATCTTCTCCTGCCAGTGACAAAGGCACAGTGTGTCAAGGCACGGGTAATGAGGCCTAAACACCCGTAAATACAGAACTGATCGGAGCAGAAAAGGCATAAAACCAACTTAAGGAGTTAATGCTGACCAGTGGGAGAAGGGCACTTACATCATTGATGGTGGCTTTTCAGTTTCTTTGCCACCTCCCAGAATTCAAGGATGCCAGACTCAGTGCTGGTGGCAGCTTGAAGAGCCTCCCCCCAAGCAGACTCCAATTCTTCTCATTTTAATCTGTAATTACATCTACTACAGAGGTACAAAACAGGAAGTTTAACAGCTTGGGTTATGAGGCTCACCTGCTTTTGGGATGAAGTGTAAGCCCTTATTGACACAACACCCACTCCAGGTCTGCACAGAGCAGCACCAACAGGTAAAGCACCAGTGCAGCATCTTCTGTTAAACACCACCCCTCCCTGCTAGTTACAGACATCTTGTTTCCTGGAGAAATAAGGTTTTAGACCTGGATAAAATGCAGTACTTTGGTTTTTAAAAATCCATTTTAGGAGAAACAGATACAGGCAGGGCCTTTTCAGTGCTTTAAAGCAGCGTAACTGTATATAGACACAATCCCATAACAACAGCAGCCCATCAGTGACCACAAGCACGTTGTATCCATAACTACGGCATGTTTGTGCCATTCCTGGGTGGCAGAACAGACAAAGTGCCACTATCAACTGTTTCTCATGAATGGGGACTGGTTTAGAGTGCATGAGCCTGATTTTCAGGAGTCCCCAGGACAATATTCCACTTCCCTTCCAGGGCTACAGACCCATTTTGTAGAAGGAATAATTCCAAATGTTGGATCACCACTACCCCAACTGGTTTTCTATACTATTTGAAAAGGAGGTTTTGGATTAGAGATGTCCCATCCAGGACAGTATGGATAAAGCTTATTTAAGATCACAACCTGCTTGTACTCCTTCTGAGAGGTTCTCAACTCCAAATATTGTGATTGTCCACGTTCACAAAAATTACATACAAATTCTCTAACACTCAGTAAAACAAAAAGGTTCCTCAGCAAACCCACTTTGCTAACACAGCCAAAAGCTACACTACACAGGGAATTCAGTGCTGCAAACTTGGGCTGACCCTGAGCTCGCACCTCCCACCACCCTACTCTTTCAAATGCAGGAGGCCCTGCAGGATGTTTATGGGCAGGGGGAAGACGATGGTGGAATTTTTCTCCGCAGCGATGGTGGTCAAGGTCTGCAGGTAGCGGAGCTGGAGAGCAGCAGGAGACTCTGTGATCACCATTGCCGCTTCCTTCAGGGCCCTGGACGCGTTCATTTCCCCCTCAGCTGCGATCACCTGGGGAGGCAAAACGAGGCACACTGAGTTCCTCCTGCACAGGAAGAACGAGGAATCCACAGGGCGATTTCAGCCCCAAAACCAATGTCCAGCACTCTGATAAGTGACCTGCCCTGGGCACATGGCACAAGCCCTGTTTGCTCTCCAGGCCCCAAGGCCTGCTTTCCTCCCATCCAGAATGCCAGGTGACAAAAGCTGGCACCAGATCTTGAGAATGCAATGCAAGTATTTATTCTACCTTCAAAAGCTTTTGTGCTTCTTACAGCACTGCCTCTCGAAACCAGAGGCATTCCCCACCAATAGCTGAAAATACTTTCTCCATCAAGATGTACTTTTTTGTGGTTTTTTGTGTACTCAAGGGCTTGAGAGGCAATGGGGTATTTCTTACTGGGGAAAAATCAAATCCAGCCCCCAGGCTGATGTCATTACCTTGGCTCTTGCCTCCCGGACAGCCTCTGCTTCTGCAGCCATGGCTCTTTGCAGCTGCACAGGTAACTTCACATCCTTGATCTCCACACGCTCCACCTTAATGCCCCAATCATCTGTTGCCTCATCAAGTGTGGCCTACAGAAGGCAGGACAGGTAAGTGAAGCCATACACTTGGCTCAAATTAATGCCCAAATTTGAAGAATGACCAATGAACCAAATGAATTATCTTCAAATTCCGAGACTTTCATGGCTTTAGTATTTGTATTGTGATTTGATAGCTATAAGAGCATAACTCTTTCAAACTAACAAAAACCCCCAGAGCTTTATTAATATATTGAAGGAATTCTGTGGCACAGTCACCTTCAACAGCGAAGTACTCACACAAGGATCCTGGGAGGCCCTCCTCTCCTGTATCCCTCATTCCCACTTGCAAGCCCCACTGTCCATTAGTGCTTTAGTCCCTCATTTTTATTTTACAGAGTACCATTCCCAGAGATCTTGACAGGCCTTTGCTACAGCTCCAAATCACAACTTATCACTTAGAGGTGAAATAAATCCACACATTTAAGTTATCTATGGGATTGCTGCTTCACCTGCTGTTTGATGGATTGCTTACAGCTGCTCATACCTGCATGCTGTGTGCAATTTCCTCACGATCAGAGAGGATCTCAGAGAGGCTTTTGGTGCCCAGGACATTCCTCAGGGTGGTCTGTGCCAGGAGCCGGGTGGCTGAGTCGGCGTTGGTGATGTTTGCCACGGCCAAGGTGGCATTCTGCACCCTGTAATAAACCACTCCATCCACGTTAATTGTCACCGAGTCCCTGGTCAGGATCTGAAAAGCAGTGGGGAAAGTACAGAACATTCAGTAAATACAAGGTTAATTGTTACGACAATCACGCATTTGTTTTACTGCACCAAGTCCTGGTTTTCCACTGTCTTGAAAATGTAAGTCTTTATACACATATGCTGCATGTGAACATGTCCCAGTGTTCACAAACCTCCCAGTACAGCTCAGCCAAGATGAGACTAAATATGGGATTAGAAACTTCCCAGTGAAAAATACATTCCATTAGCTTTGCCGTAATGTTATTTTTAACTCACTTCCTCGAATTCACAGAGGGATCTGAAAGTCATGCAAGTGACAGGAAATAGAAAAAAAGCAGAAATTATTTACCCTGAATTACATCTTTACCTGGGAAGGGTTAACCAGTGATTCTGGCAAGGAACCACACTCAGGTAGATCCCTGTGCTGCCTTTCAGTGAGGCTGTAAGCAGGGCTGTGTGAGGCAGCCTGACAGCAGGGCCATGGGGACTGCAGAACTGCAGACTCGTGGGACAGAAAGGTGGCACTGACAGGGGCTGCTCAGAGAACCAGGGCCGTGCCCAGAGCTGCCCTTGTTCAGTGTTACATGGTTACTGTTGTGTTATTTGATAAGAGAGAGGGATGTGTGAGTTACTCAACCTTCAAGACTTACCTGCTCTGTCTCTTCGCAAACTACCTCTTTCAGCAGGCTTTTCATAACACAAAAGCTAAAGAATGAGCAGCATGCACAGAAATCATGTTGTACAAATAAAAATGGATTTCTGCCTCTACCTACAGAACACAAACAAACCTAAATCTATAAGCGTAACTTAATCAAGTCAAAAGAAAAACCACATTACTGATGGCCTCACTAATGGTACATGCCTGCCAGTGATTAGGTTTCTCCCAATTACCCTTTAGAGTGTATCAGGACAGCTGCCATTTGTCTCAATCTGCAAGGATGAGCAACAAACCCATGAGCAAATCTGACAGGAAACAGATGCATGAGACAGGTTGCATGAAGCATCTCTGCCTTGCAAAATACACCAGATACAGGAGGGATGCAGTTATAACCATACAGATACAATTGTTCACCAACTTATTTTTGGAGGGACAGTTGGTTTTAATTCTTTTGTTATATATCGAGTTGGCAGCACTGAGTTCAGCTGGCTTAATGTTCTGGAGAAATTCTGGTACAAAGTTAGGATGCCCAAGGAAAATCAGACTAGAAAATCAAAGTAATTCTTTTGTTCTTTAGGACCTGCCACGAGTGGTAGCACCTTTCTCATGTTCCTGTGCAGGGCACAGAAGCCACATGCACATAAAGCCAGCTAAGGGAGCTGACCACTCATTCCAAGTTGCTATAAATAGAATTTGATGTATATTCCAATTTCATCCCATTACTTAAGCCAGTTTATGCATGTAGATAAATTGGCACAGGACAGATCACTGCTGTGCCTGGAAATCTTCCAGATTTCACAGAAGCAATTAGGGAATGTTGTATGGAGCCCAGCAGCCTTCGCTCCAAACCCCTCCCATCCCAGTATTCAATTATCTCATTTGATTCTCAAATTATCATCTTTTTTTCTTTCTTCTCTTACTGTAGGACATTTCTAAAGGATGTATGTATTCTTCACAATACATTGCACCCGCACAAGGGTAGTGTTTAAATTACATTACCCAATACCGAGAAGAGAGAAGCAAAAACAAGGTGCACAAAATTCTGAAAGTACTTTAGTAGATGCAAAGGCAAATGCACACTCACCTCCTGAGGAGGGATATCAAAAGAGATGGTTCTCATATCAACTTTGATGAAGCTGTCTGTGCATGGCAGGACAAAAAACAAACCTGTGCCAAAAAATCCATTCAAGAAGATGTGAAAATGGGTCATTCAAGAAATGAAACTTGTTACAGCAATAAGCTGAAATCGGGTTTAACTGATACATCAAACTTTTTTCAAATAACCCATCTGATGCCATTATTCTTCCCTTTACATTTAGTGCTTTTGATTCTGCCTGCAGATCATACATTACAAAGGAAAGCTGGGTAAAATTAAGCTGGCTGTCTTCTTTACCCACAGTACAAATCAGAACACTATGAGCTAAAAGATGCCCAGGAGGCTCATCAAGTCCAATTCCTGTTGTAACACATCCTCTTACTGGAAGTTACAGAATTCTTGAGAAATCCATTCGCCACTTTACTGCAATGTCTCTACACAATTATGGTTTTGCTGATGACTAATTAGAACAAATTGCTGTCCAGGACATACCTGGTCCCTTTGCTCCCCCTTTTAAGATGCGTCCAAGTCTGAAGATGATGGCTCGCTCGTATTCCTTGATAATCTGTAACAGATTGTTGGATGTCATGCATGGGTTACCAGAAGTCACATGTTGGATTCCAAATTATGTACACACCAGTCTAAGACAGTCTTGAGTTTCTAATTTAACACACATTTCTCTACTGGGCTGCTTTTGAGAATTTTAGTCTAAGCGTTGTTGTCAGAAAGCAAAGACCAAAAGGAAAAATCAGGACAATAAGTCCACAAGAAATATTCCTCAGACTCTCAACAGGATGGCACCTGGGCAGTCCAAGCACCAGCAGCAGCCATCAGGAATATCCTGGCAACAACACGACAAAGTGCAGCATTTGTGACCCAGCAGGGATTTTTCCAGCTCCAATTCTGGTGCTGCACATCAGCCAAACCAGGAGGAAATAATTCCTCCAGCCTGGAAACTGCAAACATCAAGCTCAAAGTGATCCCAGATGACACCATGTCTTCAAATGTGTCACGTGCAGCCACATCTATGTACATAATTACAGATTTCTATTTGCATGCTTCCTATTTAGATGTGATATACAGGGAGAGATCACCTTAAAAAAAAAATCAGTTCTCTGAGAGTAATTATGAGTTCTTCCAATTATTCTGATCCTCCAAACGACCTCATGTACTAATGACAACTAGGCAGACATAGTAAAAATGTCATTGCAGGAATCTTTTTGACCAAATATTGTAATAGCACTTTTATTTTTGGTTTGAAGATGAGTGCACTGAAGTGTTGGGGTCTGCTGTCTACTGCCTGCTATAGCTCAAGAAAGAACAGAGTTGGATTAATTAGTGTTTAGAACAAGTAAATCCAACTGAGAACAATAATAACCACTCTGCATTGCTTAAAGTTTTAATCCAACTTAGCAGTGAACAATTTTACCTTTATGCACATCCAAATTGAGATAGGAAATGTAAGAACAGTGAAAACAAGTGAGGTGATCACCAGGATCCATCCACACAAACCGAGGCCAGTTGCATTATCATCTAAAAAAGAGCAGAAATTTTCACATTTTTAAAACCAAGAGTTTTTAGTTAGAGCCTACTTAAGTGCCTAAATTGGATATTTATGTTGAATACTCCTTGAAATAAGTCGCTCTTAGCACTACTCCTCTGGCCAAATGCATTAGGTTTAGATCAGAAGTCAAATTAAAAGCCAAATTCTGTTTTGATTTTCACCAGTTACTCTAAGTTGTGCAAGATACCTCAGGGCAGAATGCTGTCCAAGTAGCATTTATGCAGAAGTATGCCAACATTTCAGTATCAATTCTCAAACGCCTTCCTCTTCCCCAGTTTTTTCTAGTAGAGTGACTAATAGGCAGCAGTGGAAATCCTGTTCTTTTGCTTTCTGAGAAATCAGAGGAACACCAGCTTAAGGAGTAAAATGGAAATACCCACATCCTGCCAGCTCTGGGACAGCATTGGTAGAATCTGGTTTCTGTTCCAGCTGTCACAGGTGCAGATCTATGAAAAATCACAGTTCCCAGACCTGTTGGATCTGAGAAGTTGGTTAAGATGCAGTACAAGATTAGCTGGATGTGAAATAAAGTCTCCATGAAGAATTTCGTGGCCAGAAATTCCTCATGCCTTATTTCTCTGTTAGGAGAAGACACCAACTGAAGATCAAATAACAAGCTGGTGGTTTCAAATGCTACCCAGCTAAAGCCAGCCATGCTCTATGAGAAAATGTGGACTGGGAGGTATTCACAGAGCTACAGGAAGTTTCTTATCCTGCCAGCTGAGACTCCTAATGCGCTGCCAGGAGCGTGCTGCCAAGCAGGGATGTCCCAGGGTCACACTCAGCACTCACAAACATCACATTCCTACTCTGGAGATACTGAATTTCATGTAGAAGTCACACTTCAGATGATGTAAAATTTCAAGACTGAGCAAACGGATGCTTTATTTATTTATTTAATGTGTTGTTTTTCACAGTACAAGAAGGGCGAGAGATGCTGTCCTGTGGAAAACTATATGAAATATAGGAAACATACTTAGCATTTGTGGAATGAGCCAGATTTACCCCACACTAAATGTTGGCTGACAGTATCCCTAAACATGCCACCGGAATTTTCTCCTGAGCTAAAAAGCAGGGAAGCCCACAACTTGGATTTATAGCCTGCTGTGGTGGGCAAATCAAGGCAGGCAATTAAAAAAAAGCAAAACTCTGGAGCAACCTCTTTAAGAAATAAACCACAAGGGGAAAGACCAGTAAAAAAATTAAAAACTTAATTGAATGAGCCTTCAATGCCTTTAAGGCTTACTGGAACAGTTACCGTTACTTTAGCAAGAAATTATCACTTGGATCATCAAACACTATTAAGAATTTATAATATACACTTAGTGCTGCAGGCTAAAATGAGAGGGAAAAGTTCTCATTACAGCTTGAGGTGTGGCACATGCTTTATTTTGATTTATTTCCTTCTGCAAAGACTCCACAATCCAAACAAGCACATCACTATCAAACACCAAAAATTTATCCTAATTGAAAACAAAATGTTTATTTCAATGAGAACTAGATGTCTTCACAGATGCTTCTCAGGGCATTTCACATGGGAAACAGGCAAAATTACAACATCTAATAACCAAAACTACGTCTAATGCCATTTACTCTATACTTTATTGTGATCACATGAGAGCTGCAGGAGAAACCACCTCAGCATGGTTTCCATGTTCAGGAAAGGCTTGCAGAGACAAGATTGGCATCAAAGTGACCATGGCGAGGTATTAATAACTAATATAGTTACAGCTTGAAATGCAGATCCTCTCCGGGGATACCAGAACCCGCATGTGCCATTGGGCATGAGGCCCAAAGAGATGCACAGTTATTTATACAACTCAAATTACCCAGCCAAAGGCTTCGTACACAAAGCAGTCTTATAAATACATTTCCTTCTCCGGTTGCAAATAAGAAAAGCATAAAATAAATCATGACTTTTCCATTGCCTGTTTCTGAACAATGAAATTAACAGGAAAACACTTGAGCTTCCAGTGAGTGAAACTGTCAGTTGTACTATCTCAGTGCATCATCGCCAAAATGTCCTGACCCATGTCACACTCTCACCTACTAAGTGCAAGGCCAAAACCACTTCAATAACGACACCAAGAAGTAAAAATTTGCTACAACTCATTGCCCCACTTCAGGACGTCTACCACTTCCTCCAATCACACCTGCAGAGGATTTGGCTGTGGTGAAAAGCCACAGTAGTGTCAAAAACCAATCTCCAAATTCTCCTTGTTCTCATTTGCTGGTGCAGTGCCCCAGAGTTTACTTTTGTTGACTCTGTTTGTCATTATTTGCGTAGTTTTCCCCTTTGTCATCCGAGTTACCACACAGGAAAGGAAACCACACACCAAAAAACGCACCCGAGCGACGCCACCGGGGCAGCTCGTGGTGATGCTCCGGCACGTTCCCAAGGGCGGTGTGAGGACCTGCCGGGAGCCACCGCCTGCGGCCCGGTTACCCGAAGGGTCAGCAGGGTGAGCCCCCCATCAGCCGGGGCAACGGGCCCAGCACTCCCCGTTAAGCGGGGCTGGGGGCCCAGCATCCCCCGTTAAGCGGGGCTGGGGTCGCTCCGCTGACCCCTCGGCGGCGGCTCTGGGGGAAGCGGAGGCTGCCCGGCAAGCGAGACACGACCGCTCCTCGCACCTCCCGCGGGCTGAACTTTGGTGAAGCATCTTCAAACTTTCCTCCGCGACTGAACAAGGCAATAACTAAAACCGAGACCAGAAAGCGGAGAGAGAGACAGGAAGGCGCCCCGCGCCCGGAGCCCGCGAGCAGCGGCCGCTGCGGGGCCGTTTGGGGACAGCCAGCCCCCTGCCCTGTCCCCTGCGGCGGTTACCTGCCGGCCGCCGGCACTTGTGCGGGAACCCCGCTTCGTGGTCTGCCATGGTCCCCGCGTCCCCTCTCGGTCCCCTCGGAGCCCGTTCCGCGTCCCCTCTCGGTCCCCTCGGAGCCCGTTCCGCGTCCCCTCTCGGTCCCCTCGGATCCCGTTCCGCGTCCCCCCTGAGCCTCCTCCGCGCTCTCCGCCGCCGTGCCCTCGCGGCTCCCTCAGCGCCGCCTCAGCGCCGCCGCGCGCGTCCGCCNGTGTCAAAAACCAATCTCCAAATTCTCCTTGTTCTCATTTGCTGGTGCAGTGCCCCAGAGTTTACTTTTGTTGACTCTGTTTGTCATTATTTGCGTAGTTTTCCCCTTTGTTATCCGAGTTACCACACAGGAAAGGAAACCACACACCAAAAAACGCACCCGAGCGACGCCACCGGGGCAGCTCGTGGTGATGCTCCGGCACGTTCCCAAGGGCGGTGTGAGGACCTGCCGGGAGCCACCGCCTGCGGGCCGGTTACCCGAAGGGTCAGCAGGGTGAGCCCCCCATCAGCCGGGGCAACGGGCCCAGCACTCCCCGTTAAGCGGGGCTGGGGGCCCAGCATCCCCCGTTAAGCGGGGCTGGGGTCGCTCCGCTGACCCCTCGGCGGCGGCTCTGGGGGAAGCGGAGGCTGCCCGGCAAGCGAGACACGACCGCTCCTCGCACCTCCCGCGGGCTGAACTTTGGTGAAGCATCTTCAAACTTTCCTCCGCGACTGAACAAGGCAATAACTAAAACCGAGACCAGAAAGCGGAGAGAGAGACAGGAAGGCGCCCCGCGCCCGGAGCCCGCGAGCAGCGGCCGCTGCGGGGCCGTTTGGGGACAGCCAGCCCCCTGCCCTGTNGGGGCAGCACAGCCCCGGGCCGTGAGGGGAAAGACATGGTGGGAACATAGCCATGGAGGGAGCACAGCCGTGGCGAGAACAGGCATGGCGAGAGCACAGCCCGCAGCGCAGGGCTAGGGGCGGCGGACGGGCAGCGGCTGGAAGGCGGCCCGGGGCAGCAGGCAGGGCAGGGAAG
>VZRM01006185.1:178876-224762 GCA_013397955.1 Grantiella picta | reverse complement strand
GCCCCGAGCAGCCCCTCGTGAGGGCAGCGGCGGGGAAAGTTCCAGATGGCCCGGCCTGATGTGTAGTTTAACGTAAGGATGGGACAACTCTTCCATGAGGTTTTATTGCTTTTCTTCCTGGTATTAGAGGACACCAATGGAGAGTTTGGGTCTTTAATCCGTTTTGGAAGAGGTCACGGTTGTGATCTCTGCTGCTCTCCCAGAAGTTCCATCCGCAGAGACAGGGTGTGTGCAGAAGCACTTCATACACACACAGGCATTGCATACCAGATTGTAAGGATTGTTGCATGTGACACGAGTCCCAAGGTTGAATTCTATATTAGTGTGAGTAACGAGGACTATAATGATTCCTGGCTATTCTTTAACCTCTGTTTCTCTGTGGGATGTTGGCAATCAGTGGGCAGGAAGGGGCATGTGCCAACTCCCCTCTATCATTGCACTGCTGTACTGACAGCGTGTAATTGCTGGCTTCTTCATAAAACACATTGCAGCCTATGAACAAAAATGGTATTAGACAACTAAAAGAGAGAGATTTCAGTGTTGATGTTATCTCTTCCTTGGAAGAGCCTCAATGGACAGCCTGAATTTTGCTATGTACCAGAGGAGCAAAGTTGTTGGTTTAGTAGCACAATTGGTTGAGGCATGAAGTATGTGGTATGAGGAGTGGAGCTGAATGCTAAATGTAGTCTTGGTTCTGGATGTCTCCAAGTGTTAAGAACAGCACTGGAGAACGATCATCACTTTCTCCAGTGAGTGTAAAACACCTCATGAACACTCTTCCTATTGCTTCTGTGAACTCCTCCTGCCACACTTGAGGCAGTTGAGTTCAGACTGATCCAGGTGAGAAGTACATGAAACTAAAGACTAAATCAATCTCGAGTTCCCTGAGTGACCTTTTAAAGTTCCTTCTGTCCATTATCTTTGCACGTGTTTGCTACTAATACATTTGAGTGCTGACACCTGCTGTTCCCATATTAGAAATTCCTCAACCTTTTTGTTCTATTGTTTGCAATTTTGTGTGAGTTTACCTACGCTCTGTATTTAACACACAGGGTTAATTTTTTACGTAGGCGAAGTATGTGAGCTGTCCAAATGAGAACTGATAAATAATCATTCTGTGCAGGCTCGAGTTGTCACCTGCATGCAGCTCTCAAATAGTATGAAGAAACTTAAAATGCAATGTGATATTTGACCCTGGGTAGTAAATATCATGATGCTGTACTTAAATGAGACTCTGTGAGATTCTATGAGCTGGTTGACATTAGGATCTTTAGGCAAACAGGCTGTTTCAGAGTGTATCAGCATTGATAAGGAAAGGGAAGGATGTGCTGGAAATGGGAGGGACAGGCTCTGTGAAAAGAGTAGATAAGCTGTGAGGAGCCCTCGTCATCCACTGCAAATTTGGCACTAGAAAAATCTAAGCTGGTGCCAATAATAAGATAGTGATTCTATGATTCTACAAGTGCTTTGGAAATTAATACGGATTGCTCATTAAAAGATGTAAAGCTTGGGTTTACCTTATTTCAGCAAGGAAGAGGAAGCACCTATTCATTTCCCCTCTCCAAAGTAAAAAAGATGCAATTAAGACCTTTATCCTCCATAAACTGGGAACCTTGCTTCAGCAGCATCTCAGCAGCACGATGTGTACTGATGTACAAATTTATGTTGGCGTTTTGCTTAAAGAAGAGGAAGATTCTCTCTAATTTTAGATGGGCCTGCATTCCATTCATTTTATTCTTTGCCTGTTTGCCAGGGAAGTTGGACAAGCCCAGGGTGGGGTGAGCAAGGACACTGCTGTCCTGTGGGGCATTGCTGCCATCTGCTGCCATCGGGTGCTCCTCCATAGGGCATTTCTAGGACCTTAACCAGCGGGAGAGCTTCTCTTCCCCTTCCCTTTCACCTTCCCCTCCTCTCTTCTCTCCCTCTTTGCTAAATGATAATATTGGACTATCTTCTCTTCTAATTTTTGGTTCAATAACTAAAGTAAATAAAGAACTTGATTTTTGTCTGGCTAGAAGAAAACAGTGGACTTGCAAATTGATTTATTAATCTGGAGGTCTTATGAAGAGGAAAATTTAATTGGATTTGCCTTTATTATTTCCATAAGTCAGTATCATTTCAAAAATTTCCTTGTTACTGCTCTGTAACAAAGCCTGGTTTATTTGATCTTTCCTTGAATTCTGATGTGTCTGGTGGGCAGTTAATTGGAAGGAGGATTTGTGTAAGGTGTATCAGTCTTGGAAACAGAGGCAATACTCTACACTCAGGGTATTTATTCACCAGACGTGCTTTATCAACGTGATTTTTCTGAAGTGCACAAAGCTGCCGTTAGATGTCAGCAGGACATTGAGCACAGCCTCCACTGACAGCTGTGTTTGAAGCTTCTATTGAGTGCACTGATTTTTGTCACCTCAGTCTTTTTTAAAAACACTTACAGTAAAGTAAATTGTAGTCCCTAAGGATTATGGAATAATAGTAAAGGCTATTCCTGAAACTGTCCCTGATTCTTGCCTTAAAGAGTTGCTGGATGTGGAATGTTCCGCTTCAGAAATACGTTTGGAGCTGGTTTACTGCACTAAATTTTATGTGAAACCTCAGTTTTACTCATGCTCTTTTAAACACATGAAG
Source organism: Grantiella picta (assembly GCA_013397955.1). Classification (NCBI taxonomy): domain Eukaryota; kingdom Metazoa; phylum Chordata; class Aves; order Passeriformes; family Meliphagidae; genus Grantiella; species Grantiella picta. The sequence continues at coordinate 222,134 of VZRM01006185.1, read as the reverse complement.
TGCTGTGTGCTGTCAGCTTCCCACAGGGACTAGACGTGACAGTTTGGTAATGAGGTGTGCCTTGTTTTAGTGTGTTTTTCCAAGTCTACAATACATTTTAAGCAACTCATACAAACATTGTTTTCCATTGCTGTTTGCCATTCAGAGTTTTGAAAGGTGAATTTAAGTATGTCAGGACATGTACTAGGTTCTTGCGATATATGTGTTTAAGAATTTTGTTGAATTCTTAATTCTCTGGAGAACCCTAAGCCCTTTTCCTTACACATTTGCAGTAGGTCTGTCTCCATATATTTTGGCTTTAATCTTAAGAGTGTTGCTTTGAATCAGTTTCCCCTAAAACATCTAAAAGTAATCAAACCCAGAATGCAAGTTCCACAAACATTTCCCACGCTACAAAAGCCTGCATTTCATTTAGTTGCCTATTTTAATATCATGGGACTATTTGTTTTCAGTAGAAATAGAGTATATATTGGATAATAACCCCAAAATAGGAATGTCCTAAAATCAGGTTTCTTTAAACAGAGTAATTTCTCCCACATTAAAAGATTTATAGTTTAAAATAGCTTTGAGTCTGGGAGGTTCATTATTTTTATGTTGTTTACACTTAGAGAATACATATGAAAGAGCATTCAGAGCAAAGCTTGTCCTGAGGGAATCCTGAGTTTTGGTGGCTGCTGTATATGTATTTAACAGGAGAAACCAGGGGTTACAGCAGTCTGCCTCCCCCATGGGTTCTGCTGCTGGGGGCATTTGAGCTTTGAAACAAATCATTATGCAAAATCATCTGCCTGTTTTTTCCCGACCTTGGATGCTTTCATTATTACACGTATCAAGAATATCTGGTAAAATGTTCAGCAAATGTTTTAACTGCCAAACTATCTATGAGTATTTACATGTATTTTAGAAATCTAGGAGATTCTACACAACTAACTCCTTTAAATCCTTTCATACATTCTGTTAAGGGATATTTGGGTCCGCAAATACAAATCAAAGTTAAATTAAACTGTCCTTGCTCATGCATACAGAGAATAATTGTTGTTTTCTGAAGTGTTTCTTATGGTTCAGAGAGGCAGAGAACTGAGTTTTCAAGACTTTTAGCAGCCTCAGATCTCCTTCAGCCCTGTAGCCAGGTTGGGGGTGGGGAAAAGAAGAAAAGGGGATGTAGCAGTTGTAAATTTCCAACTTTCTCACAGCTCTCCAGTCCGTTTCTTTCAGGAGAAACCTTCCTCCTATTTCCTATGCTGGTCATGTGCACAGAGCTTTTACTTGTCATTTCTGGGCTTACCCAGGATCCATCTGAGCAGCCAGGGCTCTTTTTGATTTTTCAATATAATGATTTCTTTGCTTCTGTAGGTTTGGCAAAAGAGAAAATTTGTGTCTGACAAAACAGAAAAAGCCTGAGGTAACACACACAAACCAAGCAAATGTGTTAGAACAAGTCAAAGTCATCAAGGTGCCTCAAAGCAGCAGTGGAATGTCACTTTGCTATTCCAGAAACCCAGGCTCAGAAGAAATCCTCCTGCATATGTCACTGAAATTACAAGTTTGTCTCACACTTAGATAGCCTGGAGGTTTTAGCACTTGTAACTACTCCATCCCTGGAATTGAGGAGCAGAGCTGCATTCCAGAACACTGGCATGCTTGAAAGATTTAGTTGGAGAGTAAGAGATTATGTTACTGAAAAAACAAACAAAAAAGATACTGAAGGGGCTGCACATTTCACTCTATGTATGTAATGGTTCTATATTTTAAACCAGAATAATTGTGTGAGACACTGAAAGCAGTTCTGGACAAACAATACAACCTAAAGCTGATGATAAAAGTAACAAAGCTCCAGGGACTTTGTAATAAAAATGTATTTCATTGCAAATACATATCTGGCAGCAGTGATTAATGTACTGGATGAAGAAAAAGAACTAAAGGAAATGTTAAGGAAATGAACATTTGTATTCACTTTTATTGACAACAAAATCGACTCTGAGCTGGGGGTCAGTGGTGGTGGACTCTGGTGAGTCATATGTTTGTGCCAGAATATTCCTGAAATGTCCCAGTTCATCATTTGCGTGACATTAGTTTTTCCATAGTCAGGGCTCCTATGAGGCTCAGATTTCTGTAACAACCTTTGACAGGAGATTTTAAGTGCAAATGGGAGTTCACTGGGACTCAGAGATTTTACTTGATGACCAAACCCCACAATTTTCCCTGTTGTTTCCCTGTCCATGGCAGCTGTTGTTCTTCCCTTGCCTTTTTATAGAATCATGGAATCATTTAGGTTGGAAAAGACCTCTAAGATCATTGAGTCCAACTGTTACATGAAATCAAAGAGCTAATTGGTGTTTTTGAAAATCTAGCATTAACTAAAGCTGAAAGTTTAAGAACAGGTTTGATAGAGGAACCGAGAGCCCCATGATGTGTTTCTATGGAAACTCCAGTTTAAGGTTTTATCTGATGGATTCTAAAAAGGGTACAATCTGCCTCTTTCTTGTGATTGGGTAGACAGAGGAGAAATATAGCAAAATTAGTATTGCAAAGTGGTCTTTGGAAAGATAGTTAATGAAGTGCTTCAGGATGAAAACTGCTGTGTAAATGTAAGGTGACATTTCTATCTTAATCACTGCCTTTAATGATGAGATTTTTAGGACAGATTGCTGGAGAGAAGCTGCAGATCAGCAGTCAACGTATTGTGTAAGTTTCCATTCAGCTGCTGTTGTTGAAATATTTAATTGTTTTTACTGAGTCTGAGAATCAGAGCATTAACTTCTTGCTTAGATTTGGTCATAGGATGTGGACATTTCCTGTGCTGACTCATCACGCTTCTGACTTCCTCATTCTCTGCTGCTAAATGCCCACCCTGCCCTGCTGAGCCACGTCACTCCAGTCCCAGATTCCCCACAGCCCTGCCAGTGGCCTCTTGGTTTCTCTGGTTATTGTGGAATTCCAGGATGGTTTGGGTTGAAAGGAGCTTAAAGCCCATCAATAGACCACTGGAGCAGCTGGCTCCAAGCGCCATCCAGCCTGGCCTTGGACACTTGCAAGGATCCAGGGGCAGCCACAGCTTCTCTGGGCACTGTGTGCCAGGGCCTTCCCAACGTCACAGGGCAGAATTCCTTCCTACTACCCCATCCAACCCTGCCGTCTGTCCGTGGGACGCCATTCCCCCTTGTCCTGTCCCTCCCTGGTGCTGCAGCACCCTTTGCACAAACCCTGTGCCGAGGGCTGTGGTAACGAGGCTAAGACTGTGCAATTTATTCATCATATCAGAAGTGAAACGTGCTGGTCAGAGATGAAAGCTGTGATTCACTGAGCCCTTGTGCTATTTCTGTCCATGCTTTTATTCACTTGATTTCACTTTCTTAATCAACACAGATCAGTTCACAGCCTTACAATTCATTATGCACCATCTATTCATCCTCACTTTCTACCAGATCTTTCAGTAGTTCATGGCAGAGACTGATTCTCACTTAATCAAGTTTTAGTTCAGAAGTCAGTGGCACCTTGTGCTAGCTGTGATTAATTCCCTCACAATTCCATGGGCCATATAAATGGCTTCATTTGGAACATAGCATATGCTCATGTTTATAATTGGTTGAGACAAACATCTTCATCTTTGTCTTCTAATATTGACTTACAGAGCAAATGAAATAACACATGTATTCCTACTTGTGCTCTAATGAGTTCAGAAACTACTTAGACTCTTTTACACCAAGTATAGATTCACTTCTGAATTGATGCTTTAAATTGAAGAGTAATATGGAAAACAGCAGAGATTTGTTTCCAGTTTAAGGAATTTTCTTTCTTCCCACCTCCTCAGAAAACTCAGAGCTACCAGCAATTTCTTTCCTCTTGATTTGGCTCTTCATCTTTTGTTGAACTATTTCCCATGTTTTCTGCTACTTTCCTTTGGGGAAATACTGTTGCAGAAGTAAAATGTGGAATATAATGTAAGGAGCACTGTTTCCAACAGCAGCTACCAGGCAACTCTAAAGTTCAAGATTTTTCGTTCTGACACAAGTGCTTGATACTGGAAATGAAATATTTCTGCTTTGGCTCGTGTGATTTGTTCCTTTAAATAGATCGAGTGGAGTACACCAGGTGTTTTGAGCTCTAGCGCAAAATAAAAGGAGAAATTAATAAGGGTTTGGATGATTTTAAAAATAGTGAGAGTGGTTTAATGGGAGAAAAATTTACTGTCTCCATTGTACAAAACCAAACAGAAACAGGCTGGTGCCAGCAGCTGAACAATGTAAAATAATGACTGGCTTTGGCTCTGTGAGGCTGTTCAAACCAAATGACTGAAATTATCCCAATGACGTGTTCTCAGTTCAAGAGATAAAAATGAATTCATGAGTATCGTGCATTTCTGGCCTTCGTAATTCTACTCTCCTTTCACTTCTGGCTGCATTCTCCCTAGAATTTGGGATAGCAGTGCAGCATTATGGAAAGGTAAATTGCTGGCAGAGAGCTTGAAAAGGATTAATTATCACCATGCCAAGTTAGAAGAGATTTTTTTCCTTCCTTGATTTATAATGTGGTTGCAGAGACCAGCAGTTGCTGCTCTGAGTGAAATCTCCAACCCCTGAGAGGTCAACTTTATTCTGCCCATTTTGCAGGTGGTTAAAGAGGAATTCACATGGATTTCAGACATGTTCTGCAGATTACTGACAAGACTGTACTAAACAGAGTCACTGATCTTAATGTCCATCTGAGCTTCACTCGGAGAAGTTCAGACTCCCTGTCTTGTGACAAAAGGACACTTCCTTAGCATCCACATAATTTTAGGAATTATATCCACGCTATCAATGTGCTTAACTACAAGTCCTGACTGAGCTGAAGTCGCTGCAGTAATTCCAAATATATTGTGTGCAATATTACACCGTAGAACAGGAGTGTTTAAACAAACTGTTTACCCCCTAGGGCCAGCAGTAACATTATTTGAAAAGAAAACAGAAATTATTAAACCGTTATGGCCTCTGACTCTCTCACTCAGTTGACAAGATCTAGTTGGTTAGAAGGTTAGATAAATTTGATGACTATGTTTAAATTACAAGATATGATGATAAACTTTTCAAGAGGATATTGCTATATTTAGTAAATCTCTCTAATAAAGCACTGCTTGTAGAAGCTTTTACTCAAGCTTTCTTTAGAGCTGTCAAGGCACTCTTTATTCAGTGACTTTTATTGCTTGTCTCTATGCAGTGTTTGTTGAGCAGCTGATTATCTGATCATAGTACAGTTTCTGGTGTGCTTTGTGAAAGAAATATTTTATTTTTATTTCTACTGCTTCAGCAGGACAATTTCATATTGAGTGCATCTGTTCTTATTAGTCATAGCTAAAGTAGCTCAAGGGAGCCCCACGAAGCTGTATAGATTTTTTAAAAACTTTTGTGACAGATATATTGCTGTATAACTCCCCACTGGGCTGATTTTTGCTATTTTCTGAAACTTATTTAGTAGAAAGCCTTTCTTAGGATTATTGCTGTTAATTATTTTCCTTAAAGCAATAAGATGCTGTTTTCATTTACAACATGAAAGAACTTTGGTATGTACATAAAACATCATAATCTGACTTCTGTGCTATTTTGGTATATTTTTATTTTCTTTTCAGTTGAACTAGTGAGTTAGAAGCAATTATTTTGGGTATATATTCAGTGTGGATGTTCCTGAAAAGCACCTGGTTTACTGTGTGTGGTCTCCTTCCTTACATTTAACTCAAACCAGTTTCCAAACACTGGGAAGGGCCTAGTTTTAGGAAGAAATCTCTAAGGAACACCGCAAGCCAGGAGGCAATTGTGCTGTAATTTCAATCACTGTGTCTACTGATTGTCAATATAGAGATACAGTTAAAACATTCAAAGTGATAACATAAAACAATCCCTGACATCCTCTGCTCCATTCGAGATCCTGTGCCATCTCTTTGGCCTTTGCCTTGTCTGGGTTCTGGCCATGAAGAGTTTCCCTGAGCCTCACTAAATTCTCATGCTGCGTGTCAGGAGGATCTGCCCATGGTGCTGCTGTGAGCGTGGCTGTCACTGACCTGCCGTGACCGTGTCACAGACCTTGAGGTGATGGTGAGATCCATTCAGTTAATATGGCTGAGAGGGGCTGGAGAGCCCTCTGGATCCAGCCTGGGTCATCTGTGCCTCCCATCCTTCAGCTGTGAGATTTTACTCCATGGATCGTTCCTCTTGCTAAGCAGCTGCTGCAATGTGCCCCAGTGGTCGATGAAACTGTTCCACTGTAGCTCATAGAGTGCATTAAATCTGCAAAGTACTGCTGAATTCTCTGGCTGACAGTCTGTTATTACCCCACGCTGTATTTTTACTTAAATGTGCATATACCTCCAGGAATGGTGCTGTAATTAACAGTATGGTGGATGCGGTGTATGACCCTCTTAGTGCTCCGTGCTCTGAACACAAGTCCATGAATTTGCTGATTGTTTGGTCCTTACTGATACTCCACCTGGTTTTGTTCTCTTTTGCTGCCTGTCTCCAGGGAGTGGGCAGCATGTGAATGTCTCTCCTCACACAGCAGCTGAAGATGCATTTCCTTCAAAGCCTGCAATCAATTTCTTAAATTACTATTTTTGCTCAATTTGGCATAGACTTGAGGTCTCGTTCCCTATTAAGTTGTTGTAAAGCTCCCTGTGACTCTGGTTAGACTGGAATCAACACGGACAATAGGGGAGATCCCACTCCTTTCATCTGCAGGACTGTGTCTTAATGGGTTGCAAACTTTCTCAGCTGAAGTCATCTTGCATTTGGAAAAAATTTATTTTTCTGTTTCTTGCTGTATGGATTTTGTCTTTGACTTTTTAATGTAGGTTTAAAATACAATGGAAGTGCCTGAACAGTCTGTCCACAGAGATGCCAGTTACACTGAAGTAATTAAAGTCATGCCAGTGTTTCCACTATAAAATGCATTTCTCCAAGTTTTATTACTCAGCTTCAGTAGTTTGTTCTTGTAAACAAGATGAACACACAGACAGATTGTTTTGAAACGTGTTTTAAATGTCCCTTTGCAAATTTTTGAGCTGTAACACAACTGGGGAGAGACCTGAGCAGTTGGCTGAGTTTTGGCTTTCATAAATCACAGAGAAATGTATTATTTTTCCTAGTGAAATGGTGCAACTTATACCTAATGAGCCTCACTGCTGTTGGGGACATTAGGCTTAACATTTGCTTCTGCTGTGATTTCTGGGAAACATAAAAATGAGAAACTTACTATTATGCGCAGATTAAAATTTCTACCTAGGCCTAGGTAGCTATGGACATGACAGAATGTTTCTTTTTTTCCCCCTTAATTTACAACAAAAAAACCTTTACAAGACTTTATGACTCTAGACAAGTTACAAAGGCTTGAAGGAGAAAAATAATGTCAGTAGGTTAGCTGTTAAAGACTATAATACTAATGATAAATATAGCCCAATTAAACTGAGCCACAAACTTTTCCAGCAGATTCTATCCTGCTTTAATGGCTGGGATTTACTGCCAGCAAACTCCATCTCCTTGAGACTGATATAAACAGAGACATAAAATGTCAAGCTTGACAAGTAGCATTTCGTATCAGGTGCTGTCTTGCTCATTGTGTTCTCCAGTCACTGATTGTCCTTTAATACCAAATTGTAAACCCACCTTTTCAATCAGCTTTAAGACAAATGTTCTCTATTATAGTGTAACAACCTCTGCAGTAAAAAAAAGATTTTGGTTCTGCTGAGCAAAGAATTTGCCCTATGCATAAAGCCCCCCATCTCTGGATTTCCATGTTGATTTTAAATATAATTTGTCATTACGGAGATTTCTTCCCATTTCTGTTGCTCTTGGCTACAATCATAACTTTTTGGTAATGAGAAATTATTTTATTTCTTGCAATTAAAAAATTATAGAAATGAGATCTATGTCAGTGTGTAGTTTAAACTTGTCTTAAAGTTGTAGTGTAATTTAAGTGTGTGCTTACAAGAATTCGAGTTTGAAGAAGAGGGAACATCTGCAGCCTTTGTAAATAGCCATACTAGTTTGGGATTATCAGAACTCCATAGGGGGAAACTTCCCAGTCTTTACATCATGGAAAACACGGAAAGAAATTCCACTGAAGAAACTGAATGAATGCAAAGACCCATGGGAAAATCGGTATTCTAATTATTGTACAAACCAAGGAGAGCCAGTGATCTTCTGTTAGATATTAGAAGTAAAAGGGAGAAAGCCCTAAACAGTAGGACAAATATGCTGTTCCTTCTGGGAGTGAGAAGATTGATCGATGAAGGGAACCCAAGGCAGGCATAATGTAATACCTGACGTGGCTGAAAAGACAAACAGATGGTTTTAGGATTGGATGTAAGAATGGAAGTGCAGAGTATTTGCACTGGAGCAGGATTAGGTGACTCAGTTGCTGTGGGAAGTTTGACAGTGGCAATGCAGTGGAACAGAAGGTCAGGGCACGATCCAGAAACTGCAGAATAGAACAAGGTGAGGAAGCTGCAAAACCTGGCTCTGCCAGAGGAAACACTCAACATAATTACCATTCCACTTTGTGTTACATAACTTCAGAGGATGAGGTCTGCATTTAATTTATGAATGGGATATAATCTAGGAGGATTTGGATGTCATCTTCCTTTAGTCACTCACACTGAATATGTAAGTGTGCACTCATAGTACCCTGTACCCTCAGCTGAAACGACTGCTGGTTGTTAAAAATAAATTCAAGGACAAGCAGTTGACTTCAGTTAAAAATATAAGCAATGAAGGGGTACAGCTGTACTGGGATAGCATTTTGACTACCATGGCCTTGACACCTTGTTCATGATGTTATAAAGCTTCGTTGTAGGAAATGACTCAAATACTCTTTTTATTTCTTGAGCTTTTTCTTATATACAGGCTTTGAATGGGAACATTTCCTGAGTGGTAAATTCTGTTTTGCTGTTGTATCTTCCGTCTCCATCTCTGCCATCTCATAAAATGTTCATTATGTTGAGCCCAAAGCGACTGAGCTGAACTTTCATGGGATGATCTGAGCTCCACAACAAAGCCCAAGATCCAGGCACTTGCCTTAGCTCGTAACTCTCAGCAAACAATTGTAACCTCTGAGGATCTCTAGTGCTCCTCTGAGTTTGCAAAGTGCTTTGAGACTTGTGGATGTAAAACATTGAGTAGATGTATTGTTTATCTGGCTTTACAAAGTAAATACTGATGCTCAGAACCATATTGGTATTTTTCGAATTAGGCTGTGGTGTATCAAAATGGTAATTTAGCAGTACCTGGGGCTGCAGTTTGTGGTTCCTTTGGGGTACAAACAGAAGAGGCTCTTAAGATGCTTCAGCTGGTCCTGTATATTTGTGTTGTTTCATTCTTAGTCTTTCTTCATCTTGGGAATTAGGACAGTGAAGTACATTTCCACGTTTCCTGTAGTAATTTGCCTAAAATCTTCAGCAGATGATGATGTCAGCCACATTTGGAACTAATGAAATAGAGTAGTACGAAGTTCCTAATATGCTTCCATGCTGCTTTTTCCTACCTCCTGTTCACCAAGGGTCAGCTCTAAGGTAAAATCTGGTTGCTCAGGGCTCTGTCTTGTCTGGTCAGGGGATGTAGGATGGGAAAAAGGGAAGATTTGAAAGAGATTAATTTCTTGCTGTGGTGTTTCTTTTCCGGAAGGGATCTTCCCGAATCCCCCACAAGAGGGAGTTTCAGCCTTTGCTATGGGGGAACAAAAGGTGGCACCAAAATGCACCACAAGCGCTGCCGTCCAGATTGGTTTCTTCAGATAATCCCAGTTAAAAGGGTTTAATGCACCGATATCCATTGCCCCATATCGCAGGCTGAGGCCAGCAGAGGTGTTCTCGTCATTGTACTTCGGCTGTGGGGTCTTCTAGGAAGAGCTGTTTCCTTGTGTCTCCATGGCAGAAATTTAGGTGCTCTGTTGTCACTAAACTGTACTTGTTGTTGGTCATCTGTACAGTAAAGAAGATGGCTCTTCCTTCTGTGCAGCCGAGGAACACAAGTGGGTGCCATTCTCTCATCCCTTAGCTCCAGCTTTGCTCGGAAGCCACTCCTAGGGAACACAGTGAGAGGAAATGCCTTCTGGGGAGAGCATTGGTGTGCAGGGCTGAGGTCACCCAGCATGGTCACTGCTGAGCTTTCACACTGCAGGCAGATGCAGCCCCTAGCTGTTGGTCAGGTGTGTTTTGCAGCCTCTGGCCAGAGGGAATTAGTCCCAAGACTTAGCTTAGCCAGAGGGAAACACAAGGATGACTATCAGATGGGTCTGTGGCCTTGAACTGACAAGCCAAGTAAATGATGCTGATTGATACTGAAAGGCTCAGCTGTGAGGAAGCCAGGAATGGGTTTGCTCTTCACCCTTTAACTGAAACTGTTCCCCACTTCTGGGTGCTTCCAGCGTGCTCAGGAAGGTCAGAAACGTAAGGGCAGACTTTGAAAGTTATTCTGAGCAATTGACTATGAAAACAGGGCTGTTATTTATTCTCCTGCTAAAATTATTTGTGCAGAGAGCGAGACAGAGCTCAGTTGTATCATGCCAGACACTTTCACTGGTTCTCAGCTGCAAATTAAAGTAAAAAAAACTAGAGCAACTTTAGTTTAAGTGATTTTGAAAAACCTCTCCTCAGGATGAAAATAAGGAATAAAGGCAGACGACTGTCTCTACAGATCTTCTCTGAAGCACCATATCCAAACCCAGGCTTGTATTAGTAAAAGCTAACTGCTTTTAATCTATTGTGAGGCTGCACTCTTATGAAAAACCTTCTGGCTGAAAGATACATTCACTTATGTTTAACCAGAAAATCCATTAGAAGCACAGAATAGATCTTCATTTCAGATTGGTTGAAAGGAAGCCAAGGCTAAAACACCAAGAATATGTGGCAGAAGCTGAAGAAAGCTAAGTTAAAGGAACCAAATTAAGGAATTCAAAGAAATTATTCAAAGGCCAAAGGAGGGCTGGCATGAAAATACGATATTTCTGATGATGCAGACATTGTTCTGCAGTCCCTATTTCAAAGTTTTGGGAACACCACCCAGGGATTAGTTGGGACCTGCAGAAGTTCTCTTGCCTCCTTTTCCAGGGAGAAAATACTGCCTTCTTGGACACATATGGGAAACAGCTCTTTCTAAGGGCCTTTCTCCAGTTCCTCTCTGGAACTCCTGCATCATGAAGGGAGATTTGTGTCCTTAACACCACAAATAGGCTGCACAGTTTGCTACAAGGAGTAGCTGTGAGCTCAGGAAGGACTCTACAACAAACACTTTTGTTTTCATATGGAGGCAAACATAATTACTTTCAGTTTAAGTGCCCTTCCTGCTTAAACTACTCACTTAATGTTGATTTAGGAGAATGGGTCTTACATATGAAATGCAAATGATACTCCTTGAGTATCATCTCAATCCTTGAGATCAAAATCGTATTTCTCTTGGGTGAAAATGAAAGAGGTTTATTACAGGTTAAGTCTCACTACTGCTACTCTTGTATTTGTATGAGGTTTTGCTCTGTGGGAAGGAATTGGATCCTCCCTAAATCTGTGCTCCGTGTGTTCATGCAGTGGGGTTTTTGGGCTTATTGGAAGGGTTCAGCCCACCTGAAACCTTTGCTTCTCTTCTGGGGTTTCTTTCAACAGCACTTTTGTCCATCTTCACTTTGTTTATAAAGGCAAGTAACTTCCCATGTTTATTTGTAATACATCTATCAACAAAAATAAATGCTCTAAACACATTTTAGAAATTCTCATTTTAAAATATGAGGCAAAAGTATCTGTGAGTTTAGAGAAAAATCAGCACTGATTCTGTGGTCAATCAGTTTGTGAGATTTGTCTAAAGCATTCTGTAACTCTGCAGTCAGTGCAACTCAACATCTTTTCCCTTTGTTAAAGAGAATGCTCAAATCCATTAGTTAATTCAAGCTGAATAAACTCTGTGGTGTGCCAAATACTATAAAAGGGAATATTGAATTGTTCCTTGGAAAGGCCCCTAGGATCTGTCATGTCCATTCAATATTTTTTTACTAAGATGCAGATATGCTCCTGTGTCTTTATGAACCATCATAATGTGAGGTTTGTTCCGTATGACCAAGTAAGAACATGAGCCTGATGCTTGCTCAGCTGACAGCACTTGGTGAATCCAGTGATTGTGCTGTGAACTGCAAGGCCCTGGGGTTCAGATTCAGTCTGATGGTGACACAGTTCCTGTGTGCAGGTTTGGGTTTGTGACCTCCTGCTGCAGCAGTTCAGAGGAATCTGTTACCCTTGGAGTTATTCACAGCACTGCCACTCCAGCTCATTCATGTTTCATTTCCAAATCACACAAAGTCCTTCCCAGGGAAAGGTGAACATACAGGACACCAGGCAGGAGGATGTCAGTGGGAATGCTGAAGTTCCAGTGTGACAGCACTGGGCAGTGTGGCAGCCCTCGTTTGGGCTGCAATACCCAGCTCTTGGCATGTGCTCTGGAGGGCAGAGAGCAGAGTGCCCAAGCTGCTTTCTCTCACGTTTACAATGTGGGGAATGGCTGGAAGAGAGGCCAGAGAAACATCCCAGGGCTCACATGAAGGCAGAGCTTGGCAGAGGCTGTTACACTGAGGCTGTCAGAGCCGATCAAGCAGGAGCAGATTGACACATCTGTGCTAAAGGGCCTGGAGAAAAAGCAAGGAGTGGGAGTGGAGGGGGTGTGCCTGTGACCCTGGGGTGATGTGAGTGTGGGAGGTGTGCCTGGAACCCTGAGGTGCTGTGAGGCCTCCAGATGTGAATATTCACATTTATCTAACTGATAAGGCCTATCATGTCGTCTGTTTGTAGAACAAATCCACCTTGGCTCAGTGCTCCTCCTTTTGCCCGGATTCTTCTCAGCCTGAGTGAGGGCACAAAACTTTTCCTCCAAAGCAGGACGAGGAACAATAAGCAGTAGGTCCTTCTGAGGCAGTTATGCAGAGGCACTGGCACATCTCTGGACTCACTATTCCACTGGGAGGGAATAGTTGCTCTACAGCCTATCATTCGTAAGCATAGCTGCAGGGAGACTTTACAGATATGATTTCTCCATATTTAATTTGTGCTCTCTGTATTCAGATAGTGAAAGATCATCCAGGGAGACCTTTTTGCCATTGGAATAGCAATGACTTTTCTTTCCAGCCTTCTTTGTGCTTTTGGAAACTTCATGCTATTTTCTGTGACTGTGTGCTACCTTTATATAACCCAGGTAATATTTCACAAGCATTTCAATGGACAATGGTGCTGTCAAGGACTGTGGTGCTGCTTCTCACATTATATTGCTAAGCAACATACAATACAGCAGCATGACACTTTCTGCAGTTGGTAAGGAGTCAAGCGCCAATATTCAGTAAAATTATTCTGCTCTACATTTGTGTCACACAAGAATCCACTCATTTCAGCACATAAAGATTTGTATAAATAGTAACAAAAATCATGCAAAAGTTAGACATTAATTTCCAAGAGTTAAATATATATATTTTAATATTTTTTCTTAATTACCCCCAGAGAGTAGGTCTTTGCCATTTTGAGGTTGTGTGGCTTTCACTGGCTTTGTCAAGACTTGCTTTTATCAAAGTACCAGTTAAGTAAAATACTTCAACTTTGAAGGAGGTTTGTTTGCTTCACTGCTTAAAATTACAGATGTGCTTCAATACCTCACTCAGCATGGACCAGCTTAAGGGCAGAGAGAGGATGTCAAACCTCTGTTCAGATCAACACAGATATTTTCATAACATCTACCTAAAATACAGACTATAGTATTTGATAAGGTGGAATCTCAGTTCTCCCATGTATTCCAAACTCCTCTATTTAAAGGCAAGTTAATGATGAATTTGAAAAGATCTGATCACTTTGTAAATCCACATCTGACATTTCATAGTGGAGATCATTTTTGTCAGCAAATCTCATCTCTGTAGAAACAGATGCTTATTTTTGTTTAGATTGATATTTTAAATAATTCAATAGGACCATCACTCACAATGTAACCTCCTTTGGAGAGGTCTCTCTAAAGTATTTGAGTAGACCATGAGGGAAGAATTGTGGCATTTGGAGATTTAATGAAGCCTTTCCTGGGAGTTGTTTCCCACTGGCTTTCAGCAGCATTAGCACCAGTTCCACTTGCTGGTCCTGGGTAAGCAAAACTCTCACGTTGTTTCTATCAAGGGCTGTTTCAACCTTTTACTCTCAGCATTAGCCACTGTGATAGGGATCAAAGGAGAGTTTGTATTATTCATCTTGTATCTTAAAGGCTTGGAGCACAAGGTCAAAATCAGAGTTATTGTCAGTAATGAAATCACGAACTGTGTAATATTGAGCAAGGCAGGATTGGCAAAACTGGCGATGTGGAACAGAAATTATTTAGGTACTTCCAGGAGGGACTGCTAAGAACAGCTGGGCTGATGTGGTGGGAGGGAAGGATTTGGGACTACGAGAAGCTAATTCTGAAGCAAAAGCTTGAGCCACATGGAGGTGCTCTCCTCCGGCTGGGTGTGGGATGTGTGGTTGTTATGCTGCTCCTCCAATAGCCAGAACAGTGCCAGGACCTTTCCTTTCTGTGTGTCCCAACGTGCCCACTGTGCTGGGACTGCTTGGGAGGGAGGGAAGGCCTGTGGCTGGGAAACTCGCTTGTTCCCCATGGATCTTGGTTTCCACATCCTGAATTTAAAAAGAGAGACTGAAATTTGGGGAGCTGCGTACCTCTGGAGGGGTAGTTAGCTCTCCAGGTGGCATATGGAAGAAAATACAGGCTTCGAGGATAATAACAGTGGTAGGGGGTGAGGCAGAGCAGCTCAGTGTGTGAGAAATGGTCTTCACTGGAACAAGAGCACAGTAAACAGATTGGCTGATAATGCTGAATACCAGGCAATTTCCTTTTAAATTAGCAGATGGGAGGGAAAGGAATATAAAAGGAAGTAAAAGAAAAAAAGAAGCTAATGATGAATGTTGAACGGGAACAAAATGTTGCCAAGACATCACGAGAGAATGAAGAATTGATGAAGAAAGGGAAATTAAATTGGTGCTTGATACAGGAGCTCAAAGAGCTTTGAAGCCCTGGCTCCAGTGTCAGAGGAGCATTTTATAGAATCCTGGGACAGATGTGTTTTACTGACATGCCCCTTGTGGCTGCAGAATTGGACACGGGGAGGATTTTGTGCTGCTGATAAAAACCTGCAGCAGAAGAGAAGCTCAAGAGGGGATCTCATAGCCTGTGCAGCCTGAAAGGCATTTCTGAGCATCAGGCAAAGCCAGTTTCATCTGACACTAAAATTATTCTATCAAGTGATGGGAACTGATTATAGAAATTTGTTGTATCTCCTTGTCAGAATAAGAAGGCAAACGAGGACACAGCTAAATCAGATAAAAGTAGGCTGCCAAAAAGGAGGGGGAAAAAAGTACTTTTAATTCTTCCTACCATTCTAATAATTTCAGTTTGAACAAAGCTGGAAGAGTGGAGAGTCTGGAGGTGGTAATATTGCAGAGGGAGAGGTGGACACAAAGGTCTGAACAGTCAACAGGATCAGCAGCTGAGGCTAAAGCAGTTACACACTGCAGCAAGTCAGACTTGATACAGACAATTAATAAGTTATTGAAAACATGGAGAAGTTGTACACACCTTCCTGGAGTTTTGAGAGTAGATGAGCCATACAGGAAGATCAGTTATAAAATCCAGCATGTTCCACCAGAAAACGGGGTCTGGAATGAGTGGGTAAAGTAGGCAGACAGAATGCCTGTATGTGGGAATCTGTATCAATCATCTGCATACACATAGAGAGGAACTTGCATATTTAATTTTGGTTTAAGTAGACTAAAATGTTTTTCTTTCATTTCTTGTCTTTGTAGCTGTATTGCCTAAAATGCTGTAAATAAATGTTAATTCTATTTGACCTTCATCTGAGCTAAGAAGTGTTTTGGGATAAATGGAAGATGCATCCCTCACCTGAGGGCTGATCTGTGGTGGATGGATGAACCAAGAGGGTGGGATTCCTGAAAAACTGTTCTAGATTCCCAAAATACTCTGTAGAAAAGACAAAGGATAAGCCTCACAGGGACTAACTGGAGAAGTATCGTAGGAGTCAGGAAAGGAAGTGCAGAATAGATGACAGATTAGTCAGGATTTTTTGTTCATCAGCGTAATGAATAGCAGCTCTGAAGCTCAAAAGGATGCCAAGATGAGCATTTATTTTCTGTCTTTTCACCTTATGTTTCCTCTTCCTGTTGATTTCAGTGAAGTTTCTCATTTTCTAGCCAAGTCTGAAATGAGATTTGCTGGAATTACTTCACACCCACACCAATATCTCCACAATTCTATGGAAACCTTCGGTTAAAAACTGGTTTCTCTGTCAGGTACTTCGATCTATTTCTAGGGCTTGGCTCAGGCAGAGCTAATTGAGTAAGAACAGAGACTATGTTGTCATATTTTTATTCTGCCTAAAGCAAGGGAGAATATTGAAAAAGTGAATGTGAAACCAGAAGTTACTGGACAACAAAAAGGAAGACTGACAGTAATATCCCAAAAAGAAACCTTAAGAAAGAATAAGCCATCATTTATCTTAGGTTTCGCTTTCCAAGTGACAGCAACAAACCAAAGTTAGCTCCAAACCTTTGCAGTTTGCTGTGGGAATTTCACATAATGCAGGAGCCCTTATGGAGTAATTGAGTCTCAAAAAGCCAGTGAAATGAAGAGGCTGCTTGATTTGGAGGGACAACAATTGGCTGAATCTCTAAACTGAAAGGGAGAGAAGGAGGAAAAGATAGGAAACTATAAATGAAGGAAAAGGAGAAGGAACAGGCTCAGAGCAGACAAACTGACAGCCTTTGAGGGCTCACATTATGTTTTAATGCAACAGCTTTGTTCATGTGCGTAAACACTGTCTGGAATTTTTTCTTCTTTCTAAGTTCCATGGATTTCTGGAGAGAACTTGTAAATGGAAAGGAATCCAGTATTTCTATATGGTAACTATGGATGTATGGGAATAATCTACTGCTCTGTGGAAATCGAGATTTCAGAGGATCTAGATGTCATTTACACTGAGTATGACACTTGGTCATACCTGGAAGGGAGAAGAAAAGATGATATTCAATATACAAAAATATTTATAAATGCTTCACCAGGGCTACTTTTCCAGCAGACACTGTTAAAGATTTAGTAGTTTCTTTGGATAGTAGTTCTTTTAGTCTGGACCTTCACAGAAACATCAAACAGCTGGAACTTCTGTCCATGTTTCAAGAATCTGCATGTGTTTTCCCCCATGTTGCTGTGCAGTTAAGATCCCTTCAGAGCTACATTCACTATGAATTTAGCCTGGTGCAAGAAGGAGGGATGAGTAAATTCCAATGTAGCCTACACTTGTCAGATACTGATCCAGTGTTTGGATGTCCTCGGGATCCTGGTTAAGTATCCAAACGTTTGTATGAGTATTCCTCTGCATTGCACTTTCCATGGGTACTTTTTGTTAATATTACACCTGTTGCTATTGTATTTCATTTGCATTACATGGCAGCAAAGAGAAATGCACTCTCTAAGGCTGTCCATGCACTGAGGAAATACACACTGATCCATGAGCAGCCAGAACGTGAGCAGAGCTGTGGCAGAGTTTTTCAAAAGAGCTGAGAAAACAGCAAATGCTTCTTGTTCCTGTTTCTAGGAGACAACTGCAGGAACATAGTGAGGAATCTGTAGAGTCAGCTTGGATGGAATCTCAGCAGACAGCTCAGTAAATTGGGCACAGAATTCTGGGTGTTGCAGACCTTTTGTTATTTCTGCCCAGGAGTCAGCTTAGTTTGATTTTTCTCCATTAAACTGCCAGTAGGATTTTACTAAAGAAGCCCAAAGACACATTTCTCAGCCTGAAGTATACAGTAGCAAGAGGTAATGTTACATTCTATGACCCTGAAAGAATGTCCTGCTGTTATTATTAATTTTTGGGGTCTTTAAAATATTGACTACATTTGATTATTGGCATTTTTCATGGCAGAATATTTTTACTGCTTTCATAGCAGTAGTTGTATATTCTATAATTACTGTAGAACTTGTAACTCTGAAGCATTTTGTAGTTTTTTTCCTTTAGAATTTTTTTTTGTTAATGATTACAAGATTTAGTAGTTTGTGGCAGAGGTTTAAACAGAGATAAAAGGCTCAGTGTGTTCAGCAAATGGTTTCCAAAGGCAAAGGGGGTTCGGGAGGTGCCCTATTTTGGGCACATACCAGACACACAACTGCTCTGCCACCAGAGAACATTCTGATACACCAAACTCCTAATGGGTCACAGCACAGAGAGCACTGAGGGAAGGTGTGACAGGAGCCAGTTCTTGCACTGATATCCTGGGGAATGTCTTTCACATTGGCTCTTCCTCCAACACTGATCTTGCAGCTTTTCACACTCCATTTAATCATTACACCTCTTTTTTTGCATATGCTTCTTCTCTGTGGTGGAGCTTTGCTGAATTCTGGATGAAAAGTTGCCACCTCAGATGTGTGATTAGAGCATCATCTTCCTCGAATATTAAGATAAAAGCCTACTGACTTAATAGCAGGAGTGTTTGCACGGATAGAATCTTCATAGCTGGGGCTGCTCTGCATCTGGGGCCTCCTGAAGATCCCAGTTATATTTGACTTCTCTAAATTAAATGGTTAATTTGCCCTTGGGGAGATTCTTCCCCCCAGTATGAAGTAACCAAGGCTGCATCATTTCCATTTGTGCTTGTGGCACATTCAAGCACATTTCTAAGAGCTGTAGTTCAGCTCAAGCAGCACAAAAGGCTTTGGCATGAACTTTTGGAGTCGGATGATCCCTGCACTTGCTGTCCAGAGCAAGATAAGCTGCATGTCAATGGGAACAGCCCCAGCCATGAGCAGTGACTTTGAAAATGTGCCAGGTAAAGCCAAAGAAACTGAAGCTGGTTACTGGGTATGAATTGTTATTCAGCCCTCACAAAAGAGGAGGCTTTGACAACACCCCCGGTAACCTTGGCAAAGGGTTTTGTTAAGCAGGTCTGTGCCTCGCTGGCTTTTCAACCCGCAGGCATTCATTGCTCCCTCCTACATGGGAATTTGTGTTCCGGGGAAGGGCTGGGTGGTGGCAGCAGCTGGGGCATCATGCTGGGCCTTTGCGCTGCTCCCAAGCCGCCTCCAAGCACCGCCAAGGAACAGAGCCTGCTCTGCTCCCCAGGGAAAAGCAACCCAAGCTGCCCTCACTCATTCCGGGAGAGAGCCAGCCTCAAGGGCTGTAATGCCTCCTTGTTTTAAATCACAGAAGCGTGGAGTCATTGTGGGTGGAAAAGACCTTTAAGATCGTCAAGTCCAGCTGTTGAGATGGAGATCTTTCAATCTCCAACTTGAGTTTCTCCCATAGTGCGACACTGCTGAGGATGATAAGTCTTCTGGATAAATGGAATATTATTTTGAAGAATGGAGTGTTGTTCTCACAATGTCCCTTGGCTGCATTTGTTTATACACACAATATTTCTACTGACTTTCTGCTATAGATCCTTAGGCACCTGGAATAACAGAAAACAGGCTTTTTATAGACTCTGCTGTCTGTATTCCATTGCCACTATACATGAAGTGGGAAAACCTGGTCCAAACAGACCTGCAAAGGAAGTCCTTTCCCTTGAAATAAATCCAAGACCAGTTATATCACCACACGTGTGCCACAAACTTAGACTGTATTGCTTAATCTGGAAATAAACAATTACTTCGTGATAAAGATTCAGTGCTGATCTGTGTGGCTGATAAAGAGAGTTGAGGTGATTTGCCCCAAGTTTTACAGCAAACCAGAAGCAAGGGTCATCGTTCTTGTTTACAATTTCATGTTATGGTGTAAAATAAATGCCAATGTGAGTGATGATTCCATCTGTTAGGAAAAGACATAGGAGTAAGAAGTAGCAGCTCCCAATTCATCCGATGTAAAGTCTGACATATTGAGCATGACTGGAGCCTGGGCCATAAAAGATGCTGAAGCAAACATCATGCAGCCATTAGGCAATTAGATAGAACTTCTTTTTCTGTCTCCAAACCAGCGATTGAGTGGAATGCAGAGATGCTCTGATTAGACAGTAACAGAAGACATTTAATTTCCATTTCCATCCAACAATTTCTAAATTCCTTCCTTGAATAGTCAGCTTTCCAAAATTCTACATTTTGTGTTCCACTTAACCTCATGGGTATTGCAGAGAACATGCTCGCTGGACTTCTTTTCCACACTCATTAGTTCAGTGAGCTTGGCTCATTTCCTAGGATTTGGTCTAGCACAGCCTCTGACCATTCAGCCATTTGTCTGAAAATCATTTCCCTCTTCACTTCTGCAGTTTTCCTTTCAGTGCCTGAGCAATTAAAATCCCGAGTGATCAAAGCCCTGGTCTTCCAACTGTCCCTTGTTTTTCACAATCATGGCATGAGCTCCTTTGCCTCACTGCATGAGCTGAGCTCAAACAAAGAAGGTATGACAATTGCTCAATTGTTAGGAATTGTGAATAGTCTTAGCCAAAATATTGACATCATTCTGACTTACACATTAAGGATTAATTTTTACTAGGTCTGTAACTAGAGATTAGTAAATCATTTGGATGCCATTAAAATCAAATTGGTTGTCACATAAAATCATTGAGGTCTAAATAACTATTGCTTTTCACCTTCCTATCTTGATTTCTTGATCTAAATTATTCTGGAGCATTCCTGGATTATTTCTGACTCTCCACAAGGAAAGATTTCACAGGTGTTTATTCTTTTGAGGCTCTAAATTGTCTCTATTATGTATATGCAGCATCTGTTTCATGGCAGAATACAAATTGTTTCTCTGTATATAATTTGTCTTGACTCAGATGTTCCTTGCAGAGCTATGGATTCCTTTACGTCGACAGTCCTGATTCTCCAGGCATTTTTAGTCCCTTGTGATCGAGGAGTCAGTGAGTCACTCAGCCTATGTTTGTATATCCCCACATCCTGGGGTACAGAATAGGCAGATCACACCTGCTCAGGCCTCCTCACCCCCAAAACATCTCTAAATGCCTTCCATGCCCATTTTTGACAGGCTGAAGGGGTGCAAGATGTCAGAAGTTGACACCTTTTTCCATCAGACACTGGTCGTGGCCTGTGGACATGACCCAGAACAGGTGGAGCACTGCTAACAGGCTGTGCCATGTGCCTGCAGTCACAGAGTAGGTGTTTTTGTGGGGAAGGTGGAAAGAGGGAGGTTTTTTTGTTTTGTCAGCGAGTGGGAGAAGTATTGAAGTTGTAAAGAACATCGGGAGCGTAGGGTGCGAGGGGGGAGAATAGAGGGTTTGCAGCACTGTAATTTCCCCCAGGGCAGAGATCTCAGAACAGTATTTAATAGGGGCTATAGACTGCGCAATACTTAAAACAAATAGATGGAAATGAGTCTTTCTTCTATTAATATGGCCTAGCCCTCAGGAACAGTGCTAAAATGGTTTTGCAAGGCACAATTACCGCAGAGTCCTGTCAGGCTGCTGTTAATTCCTCCAGGCAGAGCTCGGTGTTTTGCTGCCTTCAGCCAGCAATTCATTTGTCCGCCCACAGCCCGGAGCGCCCGGCGGCAGCAGGGAGCTCCACAGCGCGGCTTGCAGGGCCCTGGGAAGGGGGAGCTGCTGAGGCACGAGCATTACCCAGAGCCCCAAAATAGCCCCTGCCTGCCTCAGTGCTCTGCCACCAGCCACAGCAACCCCCAAATGCACTCAGTCTGCTCTAGGTGTTAAAGTGATTCTTGCCTTGGATTCTGTGAAAAGCATTCTTTTGAAACGAGGTATGTTTTAATGCGTTAGCTGGAGCATTGAGGAAAGAGTTTGAGTTGTGGGTTCAAAGTAAAATTGATCCTGAAAGCTAGATTTGGAAAATTATTTCAGGGTTGTTGTAACAGCAATATGAATTTACCTTTTGGAGGCACAGCTTGGTTTAGAGTTGCACTTTGATATATTTTTCTGTTATTTTGAGGACATGTCTTCAGAGAAAATGAAATTTTTATTCCTCAGCCAGGTGATGGAATCTTCTTCCTCAGCCCTTGTACTGTATCATTTATCCAAGAAGTTCAAAGCGTGTAAAGCTGGGAGGTTTCAGCTCCTTTCCTGTGAGATAAGATATATTTCAATGTCACTATCACAGAAAATTGAGGCACAGAGAGCAGTTCTGAATTACGAGAGGTCTCGAGGAGGTAGTGGCAGACCCAAGGAGCAGAGTGAAGGTGACCTGACTGGTACTGCTGTGATCTGTCAGCTGATATGGGATCTGTGGAGAGACTCTGGTGTCATTTACCATCCGAGTCCAGCCAAGCTGGGGCTTGTCCTTCAGCTCCTTTGCAGGAGCTTTTCAAATGCCAGCCTAGCAGCAGTCCTGGCTCAGCAGAGCAGGGAAATGCAGGACAAGGTCCCCAGCCAAAGGCTGCTGCTGCAGCAAGTTCCAAGTGCCCGGCGCAGCGTCCCGGAGCTGCCTCCCAGTCAGGCACGGGCTGGGCTATTCATTCTGCAAACAGCCTCCTTCCTTTGCAAGCCAGCCCGAGGGACACGAGGGAATGGCAGAGTTTATTATAAACTGAGTAAAGGAACAGACTATTGCTGGAGGAGATCCAGGGTTATAAAAGATTGGAAGGGGGGGGGGAGGGAGGAGGAGGGAACAGGACATAATTTGTGTTTGTGCGTGAGGGGGTGCAGACTGGTGGCTTCGGCAAGGCATTCCCCAAACCCTCAGGACCTTCGCCTGGTTTTGGTGGGATTTTGTGCAGTGCATACCGTGCTGTGTCAAAGCCCACTTACTTTTTATTGTATCAATCATTCTCTTCATGCAGCACCACGACTCGGAGAACGCTTGCAGGTCCTGTTCTGAATGAGCTGTGCTCGCTGCCAGCTCAGCCTAGTTACTGCTGTAACTTAGTCTGGGGGATGGGAGAAAAAGGTTGCTGCTACTTTAAATATAATGCATTAAGAGGATGCTGGAAAAAGGCCTGCATGCTGTAATACCCAGCCATCGAGTTGGAAAAGGAGCCAGATGTAATACAAAAGAAGAAACACAGCCTCTTATGGATGCTGCACTAATTCATAAATCAGGTGAATCAGCTTAGGCAACTGCTGTGTTTTTATGCCTCTGCTGCATGGAGAACTGCATGTTGGATGCTTTTATTTGAAGTAATGGAACCAGATAATCCTTTGGACCAGGACAACTCCAATGGTAAGAAGTAGAAAACATAGAAGAGAGAGGGAAAAAAAGGATAATGAGAGTGTCTGAGTTACCCATCCTGCTAAAGGCACAGGGGTAGGCATGTGTTTGTACTGTCTTCTGTATGGTTAAGTGGAAATGAATGTGGGAATGTGCTTCACAAGAGCTTAGAAATCACTCTGTTTACAGGATCTGGAGACAAACATGTAGTAGGCTGATACATGGAGATATTTATTCTACTGGAAGGAGCAGGAAGCAGGCAGAAATTAACCTGTCTCCTGAGCAGTCTGTGCAGAGGGAAGAGGGACCTGTGCATTCCACTTTATTCAGTTTGGGGGGCTTTTTGCCACTGAGAAGAGAATGGAACTTTGTGCTGTATGTGCTATCAAATGTAGCATTTGGGAACAGATTCTTTATCTGCAGAAAGCTTTCCTACAGGCAGTCGAATGAGTAATTTACTTAGGAGGATATATTTAGCCAAGGACCACATAAATTCACCCTGGCATTAAAGTCCATGGTTAAAAATGCAGCTATTCCATGGATTTATAGCATTCCACATGCTGATGTTCTGCTATCCAGTCTATTGGAAGGCATACGAAAAAGCATAAATTGAGGGGAAAAGTTGTTTGCAATTGCAAGTCTTATTTCTCTGTTAGTGGAGAGAATTGGCTGCATTGAGGACAACAAAGTATTCATGTTTATGAAAACAATTTCAGATGGTGATTTTTGGAATGAATTGATTCTCAACTGTTTAATATGCATTTGACATATTCTGAATACAGCTTGAAATCCACTAAATATTCCACTTCCTACATAAATATTGTTCAGGAAGTAGTTATGGATTTCCCACAGCATATTCTCTGCTGATAACTAAAGCTTCAAGTCCAACACAACTGCAGTGTTAAAATCACAGAGACCTAAAACTGTATGGAAAGAATGTGGTTAAGGGAATGAAGTAACATTTAAACTATGTGAACAGTTGACTGGGCAGATATAAGTGGGCAGCACTGCTTTATTTAGGGCTCTGTGCCCTGCTGAAATCGAATTTAAAATAATCAAGAACAGATTTTGGTGGTGTTTCAAATGATGATATTTGCATGAAAATATTAAGAGGGGAGTCTCACACTTTTTATTTCTGCTATTTTATTGCATATGTAGTTATATTAATTCCTCTCTAGAAGAACAGCATCTACCTCTCATGTCTTACATCTCCTCTTAGACCACTAAGACACAGAATTAAATCTTGTTTTCCTTGCAGCAGGAAGTTTTAAGATTTTCAGAGAAGTGCATGCATAGTTTGAGCTGATGTTAACAAACATATGTGCAAGTGCTCTTGCCTGTCCTGACGTTAGAATCTGACCTTTAGGAGTCACAGAGAGCATCTGGGTTCTGTGGGAAATACAAGTTTAACTTTATTTTCTCTAATATGTTAAATGTATCACTAAATTTAGAATGCATATTTTAAGATACACAGGTTTTCTCATTCTTTTCTTACAGACATCTAAAGTATATCCCGTCCCATTATGTAGAAACTCGTTTTCCTACAAAATATTTGAATAAGTAGGCAAACGCTGGGAAGGTTTGTAAGCTGGGAAAGGAGAGATAAGCAAGCACTGCTTGTACCAAGGATCTGGGGGAAAACTTCACTGCTTCTCCATCCTAACTGTAAATCTCCATCTACCTTTTAGTTTCTTTGTTTTAATTACTTTGATTTAAACTATCTCATTATAAACAAATGGGTTGAACCATTTATTGATCAGACAGTCAATTCCTCCCCTGTGCTGCTGCTGGAGCTGCGGCACTGCAGGACGGATGGATTCAGCTGCTGTTCTGAGATTCCAGGCATTTTTTGCATGAATTCAGGAAACAGAAAGTTCTCAGAAATCAGCCAGCAGAGTGCTGTTCAGAAAGATTTGCCCCTTGAGAACTTTCCCTTGTTCTGGAAGCAGCCCCTTGGTCCCTTCTGTATCCAGCAGCTCTGCACAGGCTGGGAACAGTTGTGTTTATCCCACTGGGTTGCTCATGTGACAAGTATTAATGCCCTGGGGAGTGACCATGACTTGAAACTCCTGTGCTTGCTGTAAAAGTGCCGTTTTGCCTTCAAGACAACCAAATGAAATCCCCTTTTCACCCAGCACAATGAAGTAAATTCTTTCATTTTTGATCTACCTGAAGTCCATGTGGGTTGGCAATCTACCTTAAAATTCAGCCTCAGTTCTTTCTGCATTGCTTATTGCCAGCCCGATCAATAGATCATTAATGACAGAAAAAGCTGTTCTGAAGAATTTGTGGCAATAATATACTTGAGAGTTGCTTTTTATGCCTCCTGCAGCCCTTCCATTTGCTTACTAACATGCATGAATTCAGCTCGCAGGACGTTGGTGGAATATTCAAGATTGGGAAGCTGTGTCTCATTTCTTAGCAGAGGGGATTTTTTTCCTAATCAAATTAGGTTGCCAACTTTTCATAGCGATGCCTCTTAGATTTATTGTTACTTGTAGCTGGAACAAGGAATCTCCACGCATTTACGTGGGGACCTGAAATGAGATTTAAGCTGTGTTGGTTGCCTCGACCAAGCAGGGGTAACAGCCCCTGGAATAAAACCATCACCTCTGGGTGCAGTGGGTGCTGAATTTTTCGCTGTGATCCTCCATGGAGGTGCAGTGGTTGACTGACTTGAACACCGCCTGGTAGGCTGCTCTTCATTTGGATGTTTATGGAGGGAGTTCTGAAACTTTTCTCCTTCTGTGCATGGGATAGAGGCTCACAGAAAGCTACAGGTTCTCATATGGATTTTAAAATTCATTAAAGCAACCCCCACATTATTTTCTCCTTCTCCCCCAACCATTATTTTCTTTCCATTCTCTGGAATGCAGGTGTGTAGAGAAAGATTATTGTCATTTTATGGTGGCTCACAGCTCTGACTTTTTTAAAGTGTTTTTTATAATGTACTGGCATGAATTTACTTGATTCTTTCCACCAAAAAAAAAAAAATTCTTGGAAGAAACTTGCTGAAGAATGTGCTGATTCTGAAACCATAACCCTAAATTACCCATTTCAGAGGGATGACATATCACAGCTATGGATTTCTCTTTTGTACTATAGCCACTTGCTGCTCCAAGAATAAGAGACAGCTCAGCAGCTTTCTGCAAGCTGGTGAAGATTTATTAGATGTTTTATTTGTGTGCAAACTCTTGAGTACAAAATATCTATGAATTATGTATTCATTGTGTCTTCTAATTGCTCAGATCTCAGATTGTACAGCTCTTGTCAACACTGGAACCACCTCTGAGTTTATTCTTTTCTGTGTCATCACAATATTTCTTTGTGATTTGGTTGTTAATCCTTAAAAAGAGCACAAGATTTTTATTAGACTTTTTGAACAACCTTGTAGACCAGATCCCAACTACTGGTTTTAGTGGAATCATATTCCCTACACAATAGGTGTGAATCACAGATGCAGATTTTGTGCCACAAAGAAATAAAATTAAACCATTGTGCTTTAATAACACAATAATTACAGCATATTTTTTTCAGTCTCTGACATACACATTGAACCAGGTGAATTACTTGGATGACAGCCAGGCTTGAACTCTGTCTGCTGTTGGTAATTTAGATTCTTCAGGCACTGTTCTAGGGCAGTAATGACATCCTGGCCTCAATGACACCTTGACGTGCATTAAAAATCACACTTGGTAGAGAGGAAAACAGAAGCAAGGGTGAGCTGGGAACACAGAATTTTTTGTTATGTGTGGTAGCAGAGTTGAGTGGGAAAGCTCCATGGGAATAGGAGATCAAGGATTTAGAAGATGACTGGATAATGATTTGTAGATGCATTCTGCAATTTCCAAGTTGGAAACTGAGCTGGGGACAACCCTTGCATGCAGTGGCTTCCTCTCTGTCCCTGCTGAAATCAATAGAAGAGGGCAGAGCAAATCAATAAATGAGCATCCCACTGGATTATGGGCATTTAACAAGGGAGAACCATTCGGATGGAATCCTGAAGGAACATTCCTGAATGGATGAAGGAGTGGGAAACAGTCATCCCTTCGTTCTTGGGAACTAAAGAAAAGGGTCTTTTCATAGATAAGCTTAAGGCCTCTTTTATATTCCTTCTAAAAGAGAGGAACTTCAAAGCAGAACATTGTGAGGGAACCTCCCAGATCTGTCTCTTCAATACAGCACTGCCAGTCTCAGAGCTTTCTGCATCAGCCATAGCTGGAAGGTGAATTCAGTATAACTGGATGGAATGGAAGAGTGCACAGACAAGGGATTTCTGGGAGCAGAGCTGAGGAGGAGTTCAAAGCATACATCTAATGTGTCAAGGTGTTTATAGGTGAGAAACTTTTGAATTACAGAGATTCTGGTAGTAGCTGACAGGAACTGGAGGAGCCACAGAGGGAAGTGTCCCGTATTAACGAGATCTGAGCCCCACATTTTGGCACAGGGATTTCTGAGCCCTTCAGTCAAGGGTTACTGTGATCCCATAGATAGAACTCAGCTGTTGGTCAGGAGCCTCCTGTTCTGGTGGTGCCCAGAGAGATGGATGGGTGCTGATGCCTCACATTCCTGGCTAACAGATCCACCCTACAGAGGGATGTACAGAAAAAAGTGCTGCTTACCCTGAGCCACTGCAATGTTCTTTATGATGTCTGATCAGGATGTTTGCCCAGGAGATCCCTCAGGGCATACATGGGGTTATCCCAGCAGTTAGAGCATTATGGTGATAATGTTTGGATTTAGATGTGCTTCCTCTCCGAGCATCTCCAAGGAACCAGCACATGGAAAAGCTGTAATTGCCAAGCATTCCTCCTGCTGGTAGAGGCTCAGAGGCCCAGCAGATGCCTTGCTCAGTGAGTCAGTTCTCAAAATGATTTTGGCTGCTGTGGAGCTTAATGCGGGGATCAGAAAATACCTGCCAAAATGAAGCTTCAGAAAATGTTTGTTTTCCTAGCAGATCTAGATATGCCTCTAGTTTTGTTTTACACCTTTAAACACTTCTCTAGCTGCAGCTGGAGGCTGTGGGCAGCTGTGGCAGATGTTACAACACCAGCCCTTGTTCTTTGTGCTGTAGCTGCTGGTGTGGGTTTGTTTGCTTAGCATTGGGTGTGCATGGCCACGCTGATGGAGCAAAACAATGCCTCTGGATGTGGGTTCTGTTCTGAATCTTAGGGAGAAATCCTGATACTTGGTGTTTTGAAAATAGGAAAGTAAAATGCAAATAGAGTTCTCTTCTTTGGTCCAGAATGACGAAAAAGAAAAAAAGACAAAATAGTAATTGTAAAAGTTAGTCCAGAGTTCACAAAATTTTATTGTCTCTCCGACTGGCCCTGTATTTGCAGAAATGCTGTTAGGGCCTTACTCCTGGCAGAGAGAATATCCCTGAAGAGTTTTTCACAGTCCATGCGTCAGACAGGAATGCAAAGGATCAATTTACAGCCAGAGACAAAGATCTGAAAATGTCCAGGGGGACGTGGGGGAATGTTTCTCACCCCAAACAGTTTCAGTGATTTAAGTGATCCCACTTGCCCGACTGCAGCATGTCCAGCTTTGCCGAGTTCAGCCCTGAGCAGCAGCAATGAAAACAGAGTCTGTGGCTGCAGCAGAGCTGGGGCAGGAGCACCAAACACAGCAAAACCTCCTTGCAGTCACTTCTGCTACAAAGCTAAAGAGAATTCCAGCATGTTGTGGAAAGCTCAGAAGTGCACTATGGTGTTCCAGGGAGAAACTGGGTGCTGTGCTTGTTTCCATGAGTAACTTGCTTTGTTTAGCAGATCATCCTTTATTACTGGGTTGCAGCTGTCAGAAAACAACAGGCATTGAGCTGAGGAGTTGTATTTAGAAGTGCCCTCTGGATGGGATGGTCTCTCAGCTACACAAAGCAGTTGGAAGTAGTTTTCCAGTTCAGTTTGGCCAGTTTTTGGATAATAGTTGTACTTTCCCTGAAAGTCGGTGGTCATTTTTATTTCATATGTTCTTGTTATATTGTCATTTAAAGTTTGCTGGTAAACTTCAGGCAAAACCAGAGGATGTGTTAATCTATTTCAAATCATTTGCAACAGGATCTGCAAAGTCAGGCCTTAATCTTAGAAACATATTTGATGTATTCCGTAAGAGATGGCATGAGGGGTTTGTCGGAGTTGTCTGGAAAAGCACACATACAGTTCATCCTTTTTCTGTGACACAGATGTTTGTTGTTTTTAAGACTGAAGAAAAAAAAAACAGAAGATTTAATTACTGTGACTTTTAACCCAAGATGAAGCTGATCACACAAATTCAAGCCACAGAAAAAGTAATCAGGATTTAGGGAAAAAAAGCAGGTGCATTCAAGTTGAAACCAGTGCTCAACAGACTGAGGGCTGCTGAACCACTTGCCTGTGCCTCTGCCTAGGAGAGAGGCAGGTTTTATTTTCCCTGCTTATTCATTTTCTGAGTCATTCATCTTGTGCTATAGCTATTGAAAACTGTAACAGAGTCTGGGAAGCGCTTGGCTTTTGAGTGCTGCCTCCTGATTGGACTGGGGAATGCTGCTGTTCGGGAATAATGTGTGAATACCATCTGCTCCGAGGAGCCGGGAGCCTCCGTGAATTCTGCTGGAGAGGCACCTTTAGCCAGGACTCCAGGCAACGGGAGCAGGCTTGCCTTCCCTCTTGCTTATCCAAACTTTTAGTTGTCACTGGATTTCCTTTCTGTTTCCCTGCTGAACTTTTTTTGTGCTTTGCCCAAGGGCTGAATTGCTTCTCCCGTGGGTTTCGGGGGTGTTTTTCCTTTATTTTTTTTCCCTGTTTGAGATTTCTTCTGGGGTTCAGCATGCACACCAACTCGGGAAATAAATCAGGGAGTTTTGCAGCTGTTTATTGCAGCACGAGAGTTAACATGGAATGTCTGAGTTGCTTTGAGAAACTACTTCCAAAAATTTGACCTGCTCGTAAAAAGGTAAGCAGGGAAGGACTTCAGAATTTCGGGACTGACGTTTTACTTGTGGGGGGGTTAGTTTTGTTAGAGATGACTGTGCCTCATTGCAAGTTGCCTTGTAGCAATGCCTGAGATGAAAGACTGGGGTTTGTCTCCAAATGTCTTTAATGAGCAGAGTTGGAACAATGATTGTCTTTTGCTCTTTTGTGTAGAAATTGTTTTACAATAGGTCTCAACCCAAACTTTCTGCAGTGTGAGTGTAATTGTAATTCAGAACAGCAGCTCTTTTTTTGGGTTTGTATCTTTATGCAGAGAACTCTCTCAGCTCTGTTTTCTTGCTTATGGAATCTCTCTTTCTGTTATGTCAGACCAAACACAGTTGGTTTTCAGCAGTGTGGATTTCCACTTCCCCAAGACAAAATGTAGTTTGTGATGCTGTTAAATCCTGCTCACTGATGACCTGCTGGGGCAGCCTCAGTCCCCACTGGAGCCATTCCTGCACCCTCAGGACAACAGGCCTGACACCCCAGCCTGGGGGCCACCACTCTCTCCCTGTTAGCACATCCTAATGTGACTTCTAAAATATGGTTACAATTCTTTTTCTGCAGTTTGCATTTCAGTCAGACTCTTTTATATACACAAGGCAAAGTTAGTGAAAGGAGGGCAAGAAGTGTTGATGGTTTGCAAAACTATGGCACTCCTTCTAGTGAGCCTGTTTATTCAATTTACTGTGGTCTGTTCCAGGGGAAATCTGCAAAAATTAGTTCTAAGACTGTGCTGAAGGTTCATCATAATTTATTTTTGAGACATGCATGATTTTTAGCTTCTTTTGTGTTGGTATGTTAATGATAACCGTGTAACAAGCGTGTGAGTTGCATGTAGTGATATGTACTCCAAGGCATATATTTAGTACCTATAATTAAGGGAACAGTAAATTTATGTAACTGATCCTTGATCTGACCCAAACTTTTTATATTGAATCAAGTTCAGATAAACAAGAGAAGGTCGTACTCCTGTGCTTTCTTACACCCAGGCCTGTGGAGCAAATGTTCTTGGAGTACAGAAAAGAGCTGTTGCATTGACAGTGAGGCATCTTTTCACTTAGTCATTTCTCTGGCCAACTGCCAGATGATCAAAAGCAACTCCTTTAATGAGGAAAAAATTTATTTTGCTGAAGCCTAAATCAGGAAAACTGTGGCAAGTCACAGAAGGAATTAGGAGTTTGATGATCCTTGTGGGTCCTTTCCAACTCAGGATATTCCATGATTCTGTGAAGGAGAATCACAGAGTCATGGAATATCCTGGTACAAGGACCAAGGTGAAGCACCAAGACATTCCATTAGCTGGAGGGCACTGTGCTTGCTGGGAACATCAGATACATGGGTTGAGGTCTCACAGTGCCACCTGTGCCATTCATTTTATGGATACACAAACCTCCCTTGAAAGGTCATGCATGCACCAGTCCCAATGGGATTTTCCAGTAATATCACATTTTGGGCATAGAAAAACTATTTCTCATTCTTTGCTGCTGATAACAACAACAACAACAAATGCTCACTTAAGTATTTTTTGCTGGAATTATATTGTCAGTCATAAATTTCCCACCCTGTCATTGAGAAATAAAATCCTGACCTTAGAACTCCAGAGGTAGGATCTCTTCAATTCCAGACCTGGCTGCAGAAGGTTTCTCAGCCATTGGCAGGAGTGACCAGTAGAAAATGGGACAGTGAAATCAGAGCTCTGTAATTCTGTGGGTTGTCCATATGCATGCTCAGATCAAACACCAGCTGGTTGTAAAAGTGTTTATTTTTTGCTTTTTATACTTCATCCAACAACAGCTCTTTGGTTTACTGGTCTGACTGTGATAGATATTTTTGCAAGAGTAGGGTTTACTTGTTATAACCCTTCTGCAGAGAATTCCTGGTGGATCCTTCCCAAACTTCTCCCCAGCTTAACACTGGTCAGTATTTCCTTTTAATGGGATCCTGTGTAGCTGCAAAACACTTTTTGTTTGCCTGCCTATGGCTGATGTGCTGCTCTGGTCATCAGCACTGCAATGCTCCAGTGTTTTGCCCTCTCTAATCCAGATAACTTCATGCCAGCTTAAATGTGCTGCTTTTATCCTCTTCTGAAGGGGAGTTGAATTAGAAGTGCCTTGTCCAGAGTCACACACGGGGAGCTTTTCTCATGGTGTTGGAGTGGCACAGGATCTCCTGTGTTCCTGCTTAATCCTTTGCCATTCTTCTTGCTCCACAATCTTCCTTCTTGCCCATTTCCCTTTCTTTGCTCTTTCTCTCTCTGTTTCCTCAAAAGTTTATAAATTGCTGGAGGACATTTGTCATTTTGCTGTGGAGAGTGCAATCCACCTGGCACATCTTTTGGAGTCTGGAAAACCTCAGTACAGGTTTTTCAGCAGATCAGGCTTTTAGTTCCATGAAGATAAAGAATTTTCATTTTCACTGCAAGAAAGTACTTTTTTTTTTGCTAAAGTGGCAGCTCTGGCAATGTAACATCATTGTATATTTACAGCCCAATTTCAGGAATCCACATGGATTCCTTTCCTTTTCTCCTCCACCACAACTCTTGTCTGACTTGGTTGCCAGACTTTCTCTGGGAGTTCAGTCTCAGTTAATTCACAAAGAATGTGGCTCCTTCTGCCATACTCAGTGCCTGGAGTCTAAATCAGGACATTTTTAGTGAACTTCAGCTTAGGATAAGTCTGACCTACCTAGAATTGAGGTTTCCAGTTTGCAGACATGACCCAGAGTGATGAGGCTCTACCATTACCATGAAGTACTTTTACTGTATCTATGCTAGCCTTGCCTTTTATATAATCTGGTAGTCCTTTGCCAAGGAGTAAAATGTAATAGGAACTATTTTTGTGATCTTGGGAGTATTTTTACTGGCTCTGAGTTCCTTGGAATAGATGCCGCCTCCTGCTATGATGTCATTGCTCTTGGTGCTTGCCAGTAGACTATCAACATTTTAAAAACCAAGATAAAACCAAGATAAGAAAATCAAGATAAAAAATTGATATCTTGCCTCCATGTAGGTCAGATGCACAGAAAGCAGTGTTTTAAAGAGAAGAGAAGCATTAATGGAGAGAGAAGAACTTCAGAAAAACTGGGACAATCTAGCACAAGAGACCAGAGAATTCCTGGTTCAAACTATGTGAAACCATTTTGCAGAGCAGCTGTGGAAGTGAAAATCAGCAAAAGGAGGTTTGATTTTGAATTTCCTCATGGAAATTTTGGAAGTCCTTCTTTCTTTGAAGGAATTTCCACCCACGTCTGCTCTTCTCTCACAGGAAACTGTGCCAACAACCTGCCTGGGGTGGATCTAAGGATCTCCTGTCCTTCCATCCCTGACCCAGAATATCATACTGCTTTGGTTTTTCCATTGCTGATTGTTAGGGATGGGAAGAGAACTGACAGTGTGGGGAAGTTCTGGTCTCCAGTAACTTATTTGAGTATTTTTGGTGAAAAAGGCCTTTTGAGATTGCTGTTGTTTTAGGTACCTTTGGAAAGTGCTGCCTGACTTCTTGATCTCACACATTTGGGCCATCTAAGAGCAATTTGGTAAATTTTTTTAAGCTCTGTTTTGAAAATACTGGTGCTTTGTCAGTAAATCAGTTCAATTTTGGTGCTTACTATAATTTTCCTTGCAAATGGAACCCACATCAAGAAATGCTCTTGAATATTTTAAGCTAATTATATATGTACATATTTTGGGGTAGGATAGAGATTAAATATAAATTAAAAACCAACACAGAGAAACATATTCCCCAATGGGTTGTAATAAACTTTCTCCTACTGAAAAAGACTTGTATCCCAGTAGTTGTAACATGGATATTTTGAAAGCTCTGTCATGTTTAAGGGTTAAGGGTCCATCTCTTACAGATGCTTTGGATGTGCTCTCTGGAGGCCAAGCCAAGGAACAGCCTGTCCTGTCCTTTCATTTCTCCTGATTTCTAAAGAGTCAATCCCTAATTTTCCTCCAGGGAATGGGCAGATATGCACCTTAAGAGAAAATATACTAATTTTTCTGTTTCTGATATTGCCGTGTTCCGGGCAGCATTAAAAACTTCCTACCCTTCCCTCATCTCTTCTTTTACCTCTTGAAAATGTTCTTGGGAGATTTTATCTTGCTCTGTGGATTGCTGGGTGCATTAGCACAGCTTCTGCTTGCCAGAGCTCTCACTAAGTAGAACTAGTTTCAATAAATCATTGTAGCTTTGGAAAGTCTGGAGTTTCAGTCATGGCAGCTCAAAAGAGGGAGGAGGAAACAGGAATACAAGAGCTTTTCCAGCTGGGGAAAGAGCAAAGGTAATTCTCTAAAGAGGAGTCTGAACAGAGAGGTCTCTGATGGAAGGTTGTGGGTATCATTCTCTTACAGGTTGGATTAATATTTCATCTAGAGAGGTGGAACAAAGTCTTGTTATGGTTGAAAGTGGAGAAAGGGAATGATTCAGCTCATTTTGTGAGGCATCTCCCTGTCTGTAACAAGGTGCAGTACAGCATTTTTCTAGCCATGGAGAAAGAGTGCTCTGTCTGAATGTCAGTCGGAGATCCTGGAGCAATTGCTTGGCCTTTTTCTCAGATCAGGGCAGCTGATCCCTGCCTTGCTTTCCTGAGCAGTAAAATTCCCACCCCACATTTGAACCTCCCTTTGTCAGTGTTTCAGGCTCATACACAGCACGTTTATTGCATTCACATCTGAATTGCTTCAGATAACCTGTGTCTGTCAAGGTTTGAAGTAGTGATCTCCTTATTTTAATAAATCCTTTAGTATGAAACTGGCTTTAACTTCCCTTTGCTATTCCTGTTCCCTGTCCAGGGTGAGCTTGGAAATCTTTTTTCTTCTTCTTCTCTTTTTTTCTTTAATTGCTACTTGCTCTCATAAGCCATATGATGCTTTTGATAACAGTCATCAAATTTTACAGCTATCACTATAATCTCAGTGCTGTTAACCATCTGCATCTCTCCTCGTGTTCTATAGAAACTGAAGGGAAAACAAATACATAGTTAATTTTAGACAGCGCATCACTCCTCTTAATGGAATTTTGTGTCCCAAGTAGCAGCACTGTTCAATGTGTCTGCAAATAACCTCATGGAAATGAGGAACAATTCACACACAAGGACATTCCTTAATAGTTTAAAGCCCTTAGGGCTGTGTTACAGGGATCAGGAGTGGGCTGCAAAGTGTTTGAGTCCTTCAAAAGTCTGGACACTTTCAGTTAGAACTTCTGCAAGTTGTAACCTCTGTTTGGGGATTTTAATTTCACGGAATCTGAGCTTGAGACATCATCCAGCAAAGTCAAGTGAAGAGTCACCTGTGTCTGTACCTGGTGATGAGCTGTGAACAGTAAAGGGAGAACAGAGCAGGGAAATGGGGAAAAAATCTGACTTGAATAAACAGAAACCTGGGCAAAAAAGGTGGAGAAGCCAAGTTCTGTGAACCAGGCAGGCAGCGTGGATACAAGCCTGGGATACAAGTGTGGGATATAGGGCTGGGGTATTTGTCCTTTGATCCTAGAAAAGGCAGAGGCAGCTGGAGAAGAGCAGTGGCCCAGCTAACAGGGCAGCCTGTGCCCACAGCCCAGTTCTGGCTTTAGAGAGTCATTTATTCTCCTCACTTCTCAGCATCCAGCCCTCAATAAGGGCCGCCAGATGTTGCGCCTAATGTGGGATTTCCAGTACTTCACCTCAAATCCTGGGATTTGTTTAAAAACATGTGGAATATTACCTTTCTCATCTGCCTGAACTGGAAGATGGA
The DNA here is from genome assembly GCA_013397955.1 of Grantiella picta. Classification (NCBI taxonomy): domain Eukaryota; kingdom Metazoa; phylum Chordata; class Aves; order Passeriformes; family Meliphagidae; genus Grantiella; species Grantiella picta. The sequence goes on along the minus strand of VZRM01006185.1, from coordinate 186,297 downwards.
AATCATCTCACAGCCAGTGACCTCCCAGGCTGTGCTTTCCTGACTGTTTTGGCTACTCAGGAGTTGGACAGGTGGAAGTGCAGCTCTGCAGTCAGACACCTGCCAGCTCTCCATGACCAGGGAACACTCCTGATCCTGGGCAGGATTTCCCTCAGGAGTGTCAGTCCTGCTCTTACAGACCAGGGCTTACAGGGAGAACCACAGGCTTAGCAAAGCTCATTCTACTCTCAGTTGCCTCCAAGGAGTACCAAGTGCTCAGCAGGTGCAGCCTTACCTGAGTAATGCACGGGAATTTGCCACTAACTGAAATACGCACTAGAGGTAGGTAAAGTTAAATAATTTTTTAATTACCCACAAAAGGACATGAAGTGTTTAACTTTTATTTCATGAAAACCACAAAGCAAAATGTTTATTTTTAACATAATGGTAAAATAAAACAGAGGGACTGAATCAGAGACAGGACTCATATTGAGAGCAAAATTACCACTTCATCTGGGTTTCGTTGGAGTGGTCAGGATTGGTGCTAAAGATGACATCCATATCCACCAAAACCTTCCAGCACTACATGTAATCATTGTGGAGACACAGAAGGGGTTCCACAATAAAAATGATGTTTTAAATTTCCTGATCATAGTGCTTTAACCTTTATATTACTGACATCCAAGATTCAAATAGAAATGTGCACTGAAGCTCTGTAATTTTATATATTCCCAATTTTTTTCTTTATAGGAATCCATTTAAAATTACACAAGAAAGCTCTCTTCATCTTCTGAGTGTTTCACTGATTAGCATAATTTATAGCCAGTTTTGTGAATAAGGTGATTGTGCCCAGGTGATTGCAAAAAGGTCTGTGGATCTCAGCTTTATAAATATTATTCTGAATCTAACTTTGTTAAAGTAATTGATGTAACATGAGCGAGTGCTGTGCAGAGCTCTTCAAGTGCAGAGACCACACACTGTGTAACCTCTGGAGCCAGTCCTCATCGTGCCTTTGCTTTTCTTAGCAACAAAATTAACTCCATCATTAGAGAATTTAGCCAATACTTTACCTCTGCAGTCAGAATCTTCTCACAGGAGATTCAGCCCACGCTGTAAATCCTGCCTTCGTTATGTGTCACACTTTGCCTCAGAAAACTGGAAAAGTGACTTTGCAGTCGCTCAGCAGAACCAAAGATGTTCTTAGGTCAGGAGGGGTTGTAGGGAAACACTGAGAGGTCCATAAAGCACCTTCCACACTGTCTCTGGCAATCAGAAAACCTCCAAACCCTCTTCTTTGGACGGTTCATCCCCAGCTGAGCACTCCAGAAAAGGGAAGAAGAGTTTTCTCTCAGCAGGCAAAGCCATAACTCAAGGTCACCAAGGTGAAAGGAGGTGCCCAAGGCTGAGCAGGGACTTTGTCACAGACAGTGAGGCCCCAGGCTGTGCTCAGCCTTGTGCTGGGCTACACAGTGAGTCCTGCAGAGCCCATCCTGGGCTCATCGTGCAGCTGCTTGGCTGCTCAGGCTTCTTGTGCCTGTTGGATTTGCCTCCTTCTCCCACGTTCTCTTCCTGCATGAACACAGGGCTGCCAGAAGGGCTGGATGGGTGCCCAAGAGCTTTTACATGCTCTGGTTATGAGTTGGTGGGAACCTTGTCAGTGTGTTTGTGCTTCTCTAAAGAAGTTTTATGGCTTTTTCCTGGTCCTGCTCATGACAAGGTCACTTTGAAGGAGGAGGATGCAGGTCCCCCACTGTCAGTGCCCAGTGGCAGCGTGTGGGGGGTGACACAAATGGGACAGCAGATAAAATCTCCTGGAAACTTTGGGTGATTTTTTTATCTTCAAACAAATTCCTGGAGAACTGCTAAGATGAAAACAAGCCCAGCTCTAAACCTGTATGTTCTATAACAATGAGACACTGGGAGAAGCTGCAATCCTTCTTACAGGAGAGTAGAGAAATAAAGATTCCCAGCTGCTAATAATAGCAAGCCAGGGATTCTTCTTGTTCAAGCTGGAGCAGAATTGCCTGGAAGTCCCTGGAGAACTCCAGTCTAGCACTAGACATTTGAAAAATTTGGATCCTGGTCTAAAAGATTTCCATTGCTTGAGTGAATTTCCAAAATGGAGCTATTTTTTATCATAATCCGGTCAGAGAAATGAGATTTATGGTGCAGTCAGCCATCAGTTTAAGTATTTTGAGAGGAGTATGGTGACTGGAGACTCTGCTGTGTGTGCAGGTCCTGAGCATCCACTTGGGAATAGAAGAGTCCTGGAACAAAACCTCGTGTGTTGCAGCTGGCTTGAAAGAAATGACTAGCATTGGGTTTGAGGTTCCTTTATAGGAGAAAAAAGAAAGGGAAAAAGAATGCAGAAGCCAGCATGGTTCAGTGTCTGGGCACATTTTCAAGGCCTCTTTTATTTTGAGTAATTAATTCTGTGTTTTATTAGTAATGAAAGCAGGGGCTATTTTGTGCAAGGCTGGAGCAGTTAAGGGTGACTCGGCAGGAAGTTAAACTGATGTAGCATTACTTTTGCAATTTATCACCTGCCTGTAGTGCTTACTCAGGGTATAATACAAGTTTATCAGTGTTCAGAGCAATTATATTCTAAATTCATTTAATAATTACCTCTCAAAACCAGATAGTTTTAAAGAACTGATTATTTTATAAGGAACTGGAAAAATCTCTAGCGTGACATCTCTTCTTTGAGGCAGCCTAAATGCAAAACCTGGCTTTTTGGTGATCTGTTTCAAATTAAGTGATTTCATTGCAGAAATGTATGTATTGGGACTTGAGTGTGGTGTATCCAAATGCTTGCAGCCTTCTCACACATTTGTAATGATTCCAACTAGGGGTTTTTTTTTATTTGCTGGATGAAAAATCTGTTCTATTTTGTCTTTGGTTAAGGGAACTTGAAATACTAGAAAGTATAAATATACAGCTTCAAAATTGGTCACAGTTATTGGTAGGATTGGTACACATGGCAGCTGAACACAACAGACCAACCATAGACCCTCCAAAGCTTTTCTTTCCTGACTCTTCTTTCTGCTTCTCCAGGTGTGGAAGGCTCTGGGAGCTGCAGGGTCTCTGCGGCTGCCCCAGTGCAAACCCAGCTCTAATTGATTATCCCAACGTGAGCTTTGAGGGTCCCGCAGTCCCTGGCCAGGCCCTGCTGAGTTACTGCACAGCTTTAGGCAGCAGAGTTTTACTGACTGCAGCAAATAAATTTGCTGTGCTTTATGGAGCACGGAGAAGCTTGTTTTCTGAATTTTAATTGTCTCAATAAATCGTGTTAAGATTGTGTTCTATTAGACTGCAGGAAATTAATGAGAGTGGTTCAAATATGGACGTTATTGGGAAGGTGTGTTGCTAACAGTACTGTTGGAAAAAGAGTTTTCAAATGTGGCTGAGCAATAATGAGGGTGTTAAGGACTGTAGAGATATGGAGTGCAGCTTCCCAGGAATCCCCCTTCAGTCTTGGGTTTGCCTACAGGGTTCTCTCGTCCCACTAAGGCTAACTGATGGTGATTTTCAGCTTGTGCTTCGCAGAGGAGAGGAAACGTTTGCAATGGGGCTCAGATAGCTCAGGCACAGAGACTGTGAGAGCGACATCCTCATGCCACACTGTAGTTCTGGACGTTTATCATCAATCATGAAGGATGAACCTCTGCTCAGGAGACAGGCTGGGAGGGTTGGAGCCTGGAGAAAAGGCTCTGAGGAAATCTTAGAGCCCCTTTCAGTGCCTAAATGTGCTCCAAGAGAGTTGGAGAAAAATATTTAGATTCTGTGACTTGAGAGTTTGGCATTAATGAGTGCAGCAATTAAGATTAGCAGATTTTACTCCCAGTCTCCTCTTGTCCCTGCTTCTTTTCACCGAGGGGTGGTTGTGCCCCTCAGGGTCAGAAGACAGGAGCTGCTCCCAGCCTGGCACCGGGACAGCGTCCAGATCTTTATTTGCAGGATTAGAATGTTTTCAGAAAGATAGGCCAGGTTGAAAGCTCTCCACTGCTGTATCTCCCAACGTTCTGTTGGAGAGCTGTAATGATTGATGAGCATTTCTCATTGCAATTACAGATGAGCAACAGCAACCCACAAATCATGGCACGCTGGGTAGGAGTTCCTGAGCTGCTCTCTGTAGTCTGGCCAGCAAATCATTAAATCAAGCGAGGATGAGCTAGGGGCTGCTGGATGTTCTCGCCTCAGCACAGCAGCTGAGAGAGCTGAGTAAGCTGCTGTCTGCCTAAATCAATCCCCACACTGGGAATTGAAACAGTGCAGACATGAAGCCTGTCCGTGGCCACATAAAAGCCGCATTATGGCTGCGATTTAGGGGACTACGCCTAAAGCAGCTCTTTGAATCCCTAATCCTGGGAGCTCCGAGGGAAGAAAGCAGGGAGTCCATGCTCAGATGTCTAAAACTTTCCTCCTGACTCGAAGTGGGGGACGTGGCCTGCAGTGAAACCAATCCGTGGGGAGTTTATGCACAGTGCATGTTGTAATGGGATTTTACAATTCACATCCTGGCACATATATTTAATATCTGACAATTAAAATGGCTTGGCTGACAAACACACCGAACATTGCCAGAATTCTATAAGATCCTGTGAATTTCTGACCTAGATACTACTAGGAGGAAAGAATTCAAGAGCAGGAGAGAAGCATGAACCAAGTATGGTAGACTGGATTCCTCATTTCTGACCCATTTCCCTTATTTCTTCTGAGCAGCAAGAATCTTAAAATACCACAAAATTGGGTTAATAAAATGATTTAAGATGATCAGCTATTCTTAAAGTTGCTCCAAGTTTAGTCTTTATACAATTTACCTTATGCTTGGGGTGCTGAATAATGAAAAATCCAAACAAACAGAGCGCTAAGCCTCAATCCTACATGTAAATCTGTGCACATGTGCTGCAAACAAGATAGCACCCATGGACAGATTTGTTTGTGTTGCCTTGTGAGCCAAATGCTGTGGTTTTGCTTCTTTTAATTATTCAGTCCTGAAAGAATTTACTGTGAAATCCCACCAGGCAGAGATAAAGACTGGAAACCTTGTAATCTACAACTGTACAGGAGGGTCAGTTTATGGCCTGAATGTGCTGGAGAATTTAGATGTGGAGAGAACCTTTCATAATGAACTGGCATGGAAACCTGTATTATTTCAGGGCTTTGCAGCATATAAATTGTGTTTATGATGAAGCTAAAGCTTGGAAAAACCAAATTGGTAGATCTAATCCAGATTTGCTATTTTGATGATTTTTTTCCTTCTCAGATGAATTCAGGTTGCCAGATTAATTCCGTCTCGACATGACAAGGGCAAGACAAATTAATTAGCTTAAGCTCCATGCGTTGTGAGGGTTTTTCTCTGTGTGCTTTGTGTGAGGGTGTGCAGAGCACTGCTGGTGGTGAGGGACCATGGCAAGGGAAGGTCTCTTGATTGTCACCCACCCCAGCACCGCTCCCAGCCAGGTGAGAACGTTGTCAGTGAAAAGATCTGAATTCTCCCACAGTCTGGAACTGAAGAGCACATTCCTAGTGCACTTCCAGTATTAAACTATTCTCCTGAGACTGCTCAAAAGGCACAAGTAATGTTTAAAAAAAAATTAAAACATTTCATTGTGGAAAAAATGGCCAGGTCTGGTCTCATAAAAATAGCCAGCCAATTTTTAAAAAATGTTGGGTTCCACAGTATCTGGAACTCTTACATGTCATAATCTTGTTAAGATAATTACAGTAAATGGGTTTTCTGCTAGGGAATCCCCTGACGTTCTTCCTTGGGAGATTAAATCTCTGCTGCTGTTCTAGACGGATTCTGTGGCTGAGTGAAAGTCTGTCTTACCTCCTTTAAAAATACCAACAACCAAAGAGAAGACAACACTTAATTCCTTTCTACAAAAGGAAAAGAGAGTCATGTCTTGGGAAGAAGGGAAATCAAATAAAAAATTTAATGCTAGAGAAGAAAGGCAAGAAATGCAGTTGCCATGGAAACCAGAGCATAAGTAGAAACTTTCCAGCAAAGAGCAGAAACTAAAAATGAAAAAGCAGAGTGGCGAGGCTTGGCAGATAGCCAGGAGCTTCCTCCAGCTCCTTCTCTCCCGTGCTCCTGGTGGGATGTTCTTAGTCATCCTTCCACAGTCTGGGGGTGCTCTGGGCATTCGGAGGGGAGAGCTGAGCCCGTGGGTCAGAGCACTTGGCAGGGGACAGCAAGTGACAGCATTGCTTCAGCTTGGAGACACTTCCTTCCACGGGAGAGGGGAAATTCGCTGGGAATGGCGATAATGTCACAGTGGGCTTGGGAGAGAGTGGAAGCTGCTTTGTGTGATGGGCACAAATCACCCAGCAAGTCCTTGATTCTTCTTGTGTCTGAGCCAAGGTCTTGGAGTGCACTGCAGCAATAACTAACTCCTGTTCTTCAATACTTCTCCCACCCCTTGTTCACAGGGAAAAGATTCCCTCAAGTCTACTCCAGGTGCTGCTGCAACTCAGGCTGGCTGGGCATTGTACCTCAGCTCTCCGATCCTCAGCTCCCACCTCAGTCCCATTCCTTGGCATGTCTGCCATGGGCACAGGATGTGTTCCATAGTGTTACTGGCTCCAGCCAATATCCCACGTGTTTCTGAAAGCAGAGGTTTATTCCAGACATTCAGTTTTGTCCAGGGCTCTGGGATCATTTGATATTGGCACGTTTAGCTCGGTTGTATGCAATAAAGTAATGCAGTCATAGGATTAGCAATTATTAAATCCACATATGCTTTTTAGTATGACATGGAAAAAAGCAGGTTGGGAAAGCTGGGCAGGTTCCCAGGCAGTGCTGTAAAACCTTTGTGATGGCCAGGAAGTGATTTGGGTGAAAGATTAGGAGCGTACCCAGGCCTGTGTGCTGTTACAGATGGAAGCAATGAAACCTGGGGTGTTTAGATTTCCTTCAGTCGTATTCCTGGAATTATGCACGGGTGTGAGAGTTCTGCTAATTTGCCCTCAGACTCTTCAGCATCTTATATAATTGACTCCTTTTCTGTGAGCAAAATAGAAAGTGCAGTGAAGCCCAAAAAAACCCACTTGACCTCTCTGTATGTGAAATCTGGACAAACTCACCTGGCATACAGCACCACGGTTACGAACCTGTTCCTCAGTTTGCCACTAGAAAGAAAACCTGCACATGTTTAACTCTGCTGCTTTGCCAGTGACTTTACTCCTCAACTGACTTGTCATGGGTCTCACCTGGACTATTCCTCATTTAAATATTTTTCCAAAACACAAGGATTTGTTGTTTGTTGGGGTTTTTTAGGTTGGAAGTAATGAAGCCTTGAATAGCAAACTTCACTGGGATTTCCAGCTGNGAATTTATTATATATTTATTTATTATACTTTGTATTTATTTCTGTAGGCAATTTTTAATGCTAGAAGGCAGAGTTTATTCAGGTAAAATAACAGGAATGAGAAGCCTG